>LR778259.1:63916289-63958700 GCA_902810595.1 Coregonus sp. 'balchen' | reverse complement strand
TTAAATAGTTTAATTGAATTTGTGCCCCGGGCCCTACACAAAATACCCCAATGAAAAGTGGATTTTTACAAATTATTTAAAAAATAAAAAAGCTGAAATGTCGACTCATAAGTTTTAAACCCCCTTTTGTTTGGCAAGATAAAATTTTCGGGAATAAAATTTGCTAAAAAAGTACTAATAAGTTGAGGACTCCCCTGGGGCAAAATGTTTTTTAACATGATTTTTAAAGACTCCCACCTCTCTTTACCCAGCATACAATATCTGTAAGGTCCCTCAGCGAGCTGTTTTTAAAAAACACAGTTTAAACCTAAAAAGACCTGGGGGGTTTTTCCAACCCTCGCTGGCTGGGTTTTTTTTATGGGAAAAGGGGATGAAACTCAAAACTGTACTGGCTAGAAGTCTTAAAAGTTCTGTGGGGGGAATGTTAGATTAGCCTTTTACTTTTTAAGATCCCACTTGAATTTTGTGGTTTACTCTATTTACGGATCTGGGGCGAGAGAAAAAAAGTCCGGAAATTTTTTGGTTTTTTTGGTCAAGGTTGTAGTTGGCGTATTGAATTTTGACGCCCGTATACTCAGTGGTGATTAGGCTATTCAGACAGTGGGGATAAAAAGGATTGCAAAGGTTAGAACCAAATTTTGAGCCAACCAGATTCCCCCTTTTTCAGAAACCCGTTTTTTTTTGGCCCAAATAGGTCGATAGAAAAATACGTCCCAATAACGCCCAGACTTTTCAATTTGCCTGCTGGGTATTTCCCCGTCCTTTGTGGGGGTTGCCCCTCAAGCGCAGAAGGGCGCATTTGCTGGGTTTACTGTTATTGATCATGTTTTCCGCAAGTTTCCTGTAGAAACTTTTTACAATTGGGCTAAACATGCGTAAGTGACCCAAGTACTTTTTTTTTCCAACAGCGTAGGCCTCCTGCGAAGTTTGCAACTTTTTAAAATTAAAAAACATACCAGGTAGGCCACCTAGCGAAGTTAGCTAACGTTTTTTATTTAAAACATACCAGCGTAGGCCTATAGCGAAGTTTGCTAACGTTATTATTTTAAAAAATACCCGCGTAGGGCCTACCTAGCGAAGAGCTACGTTTTATTATTAACAAAACCAGCGGGCCACCGCGAAGTTTGCAACGTATTTTTATTAACAACCTACCAGCGTAGGCCTACCACGAAGTTAGCTAACGTTATTATATTTAAAAACTTCAGGTGGCTACCTAGCGAAGTTAGCAAAGTTATTATTTAACAACATACCACGAGGCCTACCTCGAAATTTGCAAGTTATTACTATTAAAAAAAAACCGCAGGCCTAAAGCGAAGTGCAGTTTTTCTATTAAAAAAATACCAGCGTAGGCCCCCTAGCGAAGTTTAGCTAAGTTATTTTATTAACAAAATACCAGCAAACTACCTAGCAAGTTAGCTAAGTATTATTATTAACAACTACCGGTAGGCTACTAGCGAAGTTAGCTAACGTTTTATTTTTAAAAAACTACCAGCGGTAGGCCTACTAGCGAAGTTAGCTAACGTTATTAATTAAAAAACCAGCGTAGGCCTACCTAGCGAAGTTAGCTAACGTTATATTATTAAAAACATACCAGCGTAGCTACCAGCGAAGAGTAGAACGTTATTATTATTAAACAACATACCAGCGTGGGCCACTAGGGGAAGTAGCAACGTATATTATAACAACATACCACGTAGGCCTACAGCGAATTTAGTAACGTTTTTATTATTAACACATACCGCGTTAGGCCAAACCTAGCGAAGTTAGCTAACGTTATACACTACCTTTTCAACTTTGTTTAATCATACTGCGCTGACAGACATGAAGGTACATTGACGATGGACCGCGTCAGTTTGTGCGCTAGCTAATAACGGTCACGTTATAGGGCTAGTTTAATGTGGCACAATTTAGAAATACCGACACCATAAATGGATTCTACCGCTTCCTAAATATGCTTTCAATGAGAATGACAGATCTATAATTTACATTCTATGTGAATTTGGGGTCGCCAAAAAATAAAATATGCATTTTTTAAAGACAAGGACCTGAATTTAGCTATCAAACGGCAAAAAACAATTCAGACCAAATATTTTTCTCTTCAAAAAGTTATACATATTACATTTAAGTCTTTTATCAGACGCTCTTATCACAGTAGTGCGTGCATTTTGTAACATGTCTATCTTCTAAATGAGTGTGATTTAACGTAGTGAGCTTTGAAATATATGGATGCATGTCAGTTTAAAAGGGGTTTCAATTAATGACTTTTGATGAAGGCAGTATGATAAAACTAACAAAAATATATGTTCATCAACTTTTTGACATTTGTATTTTTTGAAAAAAAACTCTTTTTTAAATTAATCAAAATTGATAAGTAAATGCAAACAATATCATTTTAGCCTGTGGTGCCTGGCCTTAGTCATCTCAACCAGAGTTCAGAGATTAGTCAGCGTTTTTCTCACCACTGTAATAAAATAATAATCTAAATATATGGCATTAGGAAACAAACCCAGACCAACCAGTGATGGGTAATCAGATCAAAATATTTCACTAAAATAACATCTCAGAGTTTAATCATATTTTATATAGGAAAAACCCCAGACCAACAGTGATGGTGATATCAGATCAACATATTACATAAAATAACATCTCAGGTTTAATCATATTTTATATAGGAAACAACCCCAGACCAACAGTGATGGTGATATCAGATCAAACATATTACATTAAATAACATCTCCCGAGTTTAATCATATTTTTTATAGGAAACAACCCCAGACCAAACAGTGATGGTGATATCAGATCAAAATTTACATTTAAAAAAACATTCTCAGAGTTAATCATATTTTAATAGGAAACAACCCCAGACCAACAGTGATGGTGATATCAGATCAACATATTACATTAAAATAACATCTCAGAGTTTAATCATATTTTATATAGGAAAACCCCCAGACCAACAGTGATGGTGATATCAGATCAACATATTACACTAAAATAACATCTCAGAGTTTAATCATATTTTTAAGGAAACAACCAGACAACAGTTGATTTGGGGATATCAGATAACTATTACACTAAATACATTCCAGAGTTAATCATATTTTATATAGGAAACAACCCAGCCAAAAAGTGTGGTTGATTCAGATCACATATTACACTAAAATAACATCTCAGAGTTTAATCATATTTTATATAGGAAACAACCCCAGACCAACAGTGATGGGGATATCAGATCAACATATTACACTAAAATAACATCTCAGAGTTTAATCATATTTTAACTTACCACTGACTAACTAAAAAAATATGTATTAAATACGAAGGCAGCATATTTCTGTACGTGTTTATGTTCCGCTAACCTGTTGACCTTTGTATTACCCTGCTGCCGTCAGCTGGTTGTCAACCTGTTGACCTTTCAATTACCCTGCTGCCGTCAGCTGGTTGTCAACCTGTTGACCTTTCCATTACCCTGCTGCTGGCGGCTGGTTGTCAACGTGTTGACCTTTCCATTACCCTGCTGTCAGCTGGTTGTCAACCTGTTGACCTTTCAATTACCCTGCTGCCGTCAGCTGGTTGTCAACCTGTTGACCTTTCAATTACCCTGCTGACAGCTGGTTGTCAACCTGTTGACCTTTCCATCACCCTGCTGCCGTCAGCTGGTTGTCAACCTGTTGACCTTTCAATTACCCTGCTGTCAGCTGGTTGTCAACCTGTTGACCTTTCAATTACCCTGCTGCCGTCGGCTGGTTGTCAACCTGTTGACCTTTCAATTACCCTGCTGCCGTCAGCTGGTTGTCAACCTGTTGACCTTTCAATTACCCTGCTGCCGTCAGCTGGTTGTCAAACTGTTGACCGTTCTATTACCCTGCTGCCGTCAGCTGGTTGTCAACCTGTTGACCTTTCAATTACCCTGCTGCTGACAGCTGGTTGTCAACCTGTTGACCTTTCCATTACCCTGCTGCCGTCAGCTGGTTGTCAACCTGTTGACCTTTTCAATTACCCTGCTGCCAGCTGGTTGTCAACCTGTTGACCTTTCCATTACCCTGCTGTCAGCTGGTTGTCAACCTGTTGACCTTTCAATGACCCTGCTGCCAGCTGGTTGTCAACCTGTTGACCTTTCCATCACCCTGCCGTCAGCTGGTTGTCAACCTGTTGACCTTTCCATCACCCTGCCGTCAGCTGGTTGTCAACCTGTTGACCTTTATATTACCCTGCCGCTGTCAGCTGGTTGTCAACCTGTTGACCTTTCCATTACCCTGCTGCCGTCAGCTGGTTGTCAACCTGTTGACCTTTCAATTACCCTGCTGCTGCCAGTCTGGGTTGTCAACCTGTTGACCTTTCAATGACCCCTGCTGCCATCAGCTGGTTGTCAACCTGTTGACCGTTCTATTACCCTGCTGCTGTCAGCTGGTTGTCAACCTGTTGACCTTTCCATTACCCTGCTGCTGCCAGCTGGTTGTCAACCTGTTGACCTTTATATTACCCTGCTGCTGTCGGCTGGTTGTCAACCTGTTGACCTTTCCATCACCCTGCCGTCAGCTGGTTGTCAACCTGTTGACCTTTCCATTACCCTGCTGCTGCCAGCTGGTTGTCAACCTGTTGACCTTTCAATGACCCTGCTGCCAGCTGGTTGTCAACCTGTTGACCTTTCCATCACCGTGCCGTCAGCTGGTTGTCAACCTGTTGACCTTTCCATCACCCTGCCGTCAGCTGGTTGTCAACCTGTTGACCTTTCCATTACCCTGCTGCTGTCGGCTGGTTGTCAACCTGTTGACCTTTCCATCACCCTGCCGTCAGCTGGTTGTCAACCTGTTGACCTTTCCATCACCCTGCTGCCAGCTGGTTTTCAACCTGTTGACCTTTCCATCACCCTGCTGCCAGCTGGTTGTCAACCTGTTGACCTTTCCATTACCCTGCTGCTGTCGGCTGGTTGTCAACCTGTTGACCTTTCCATCACCCTGCCGTCAGCTGGTTGTCAACGTGTTGACCTTTCCATCACCCTGCTGCCAGCTGGTTGTCAACCTGTTAACCTTTCCATCACCCTGCTGCCAGCTGGTTGTCAACCTGTTGACCTTTCCATCACCCTGCTGCCAGCTGGTTGTCAACCTGTTGACCTTTCCATCACCCTGCTGCCAGCTGGTTGTCAACCTGTTGACCTTTCCATCACCCTGCTGCCAGCTGGTTGTCAACCTGTTGACCTTTCCATCACCCTGCTGCCAGCTGGTTGTCAACCTGTTGACCTTTCCATTACCCTGCTGCCAGCTGGTTGTCAACCTGTTGACCTTTCCATTACCCTGCTGCTGGCGGCTGGTTGTCAACCTGTTGACATTTCCATCACCCTGCCGTCAGCTGGTTGTCAACCTGTTGACCTTTCCATCACCCTGCTGCCAGCTGGTTTTCAACCTGTTGACCTTTCCATCACCCTGCTGCCAGCTGGTTGTCAACCTGTTGACCTTTCCATTACCCTGCTGCTGTCGGCTGGTTGCAAAGTGTTGACCTTTCAACACCCTGCCGTCAGCTGGTTGTCAACGTGTTTGACCTTTCCATCACCCTGCTGCCAGCTGGTTGTCAACCTGTTAACCTTTCCATCACCATGCTGCCAGCTGGTTGTCAACCTGTTGACCTTTCCATTACCCTGCTGATGTCCGTTGGTTGTCAACCTGTTGACCTTTCCATTACCCTGCCGTCAGCTGGTTGTCAACCTGTTGACCTTTCCATTACCCTGCTGCTGCCAGCTGGTTGTCAACCTGTTGACCTTTATATTACCCTGCTGCTGTCGGCTGGTTGTCAACCTGTTGACCTTTCAATTACCCTGCTGCCAGCTGGTTGTCAACCTGTTGACCTTTCCATGACCCTGCTGCTGTCGGCTGGTTGTCAACCTGTTGACCTTTCCATGACCCTGCTGCCAGCTGGTTGTCAACCTGTTGACCTTTCCATGACCCTGCTGCCAGCTGGTTGTCAACCTGTTGACCTTTCCATCACCCTGCCGTCAGCTGGTTGTCAACGTGTTGACCTTTCCATCACCCTGCTGCCAGCTGGTTGTTGTATATTACCCTGCTGCCATCAGCTGGTTGTCAACCTGTTGACCGTACTATTACCCTGCTGCTGCCAGCTGGTTGTCAACCTGTTGACCTTTCCATTACCCTGCTGCCGTCAATTGGTTGTCAACCTGTTGACCTTTCCATTACCCTGCTGCTGTCGGCTGGTTGTCAACCTGTTGACCTTTCAATTACCCTGCTGCAATCAGCTGGTTGTCAACCTGTTGACCTTTATATTACCCTGCTGCTGACAGCTGGTTGTCAACCTGTTGACATTTCCATTACCCTGCTGCTGTCAGCTGGTTGTCAACCTGTTGACCTTTCCATTACCCTGCTGCCGTCAGCTGGTTGTCAACCTGTTGACCGTTCTATTACCCTGCCGTCAGCTGGTTGTCAACCTGTTGACCTTTCCATTACCCTGCTGCTGTCGGTTGGTTGTCAACCTGTTGACCGTTCTATTACCCTGCTGCCAGCTGGTTGTCAACCTGTTGACCTTTCCATCACCCTGCTGCCAGCTGGTTGTCAACCTGTTGACCTTTCCATTACCCTGCTGCCAGCTGGTTGTCAACCTGTTGACCTTTCCATTACCCTGCTGCCTGCTCTCTGTGTGTGTGTGTGTGTGTGTGTGTGTGTGTGTGTGTGTGTGTGTGTGTGTGTGTGTGTGTGTGTGTGTGTGTGTGTGTGTGTGTGTGTGTTCTCCTGTTGTATCCCCAAGGCTCCTTTTACATCGTACGACCCTGATAACAGTGATGCAACGAGATGTAGAGAGACGAAGGCTCACACACACACACACACACACACAGAAACACACACACACACACACACACACACACACACACACACCACACACACACAAACACACACACACACACACACACACACACACACAACACCACACACACAAGAGAGAGACAGACACACACATACACACACACCACACAGAGACACACACACACACACACACACACACACACACACACCACACACACACACACAACCACACACACACAGAGAGAGACGACACACACATACAACACACACACCACCACACAGAGACACCCACAACACACACACACACTCACACAAAAACACACACACATACACACAGAGACACAGAGACCACACACACACACACACACACACACCAGAAACACACACAACACACACACACACACAGAAACACCACACACACATAAAACCCAGAGAGAAGAGACACACAAAAACCACATCCACACAAAATGGTGTATTCTTTGTATTATGTCTGTATTTGATTTTTTTTTCTTTATTTTCTTTTTCTGTATTCGTCTGTTTCTGTTTTTCTGCTTTTTAGTCTGTTCTGTTTTTTTTATTCTGTTTTTGTCTGTTTTTTATTTGTTGTACTGTCGTATTTTTTCTGTATTCTTTTTTGTATCTGTATTTGTCGATTCTTCGTATTGTCTGTTTTCTGTCTTATTCTGTCTGATTTTTTTCTTATTCTGTTGTATTTTGTCTGTATTTGCTGTTTCTGTCTGTATTCTGTTGTATTCTGTTGTATTTTTTTGCTTTTTCTATCTGTATTTTCTGATTTGTCTGTTTCTTTTTTGTCGTTTCGTCGATTCTTTCTGTTTCTGTTGTTTCTGTTTTTTTTTAAATTCTGTCGTATTTGTTGCATTCTTTTGTATTCTGTCTGTTTTGTCGTTTCGTATCGGGTCTGTTTTCTGTAGTTGTTGATTTGTCTTTTATCTGTCTTATTCTTCTGATTCTGTCTGTATCGTCTTTTCTGTCTGATTGTTTTTCTGTTGTATTCGTCTGTTTGTCTGTATTTTCTATTCTTTTCTGTATTGCTGTTTTCTGTCGTTTTCTGTTTCGTTGTTTTTTGTTGTATTTTTTGTATTCTGTTGCATTCTGTCTGTATTCTGTCTGTTTCTGTATTCTGTCGATTTTTTTGGCATTTTTGTATTCTGTCTTACTGTATTCGTCGTATTCTGTCTTATTGGCGTATTCTGTCGTATCTGACTGTCTGTATTTTATCGTCGTATTCTGTCTGTGTTTCGTATTCTGTCTGTATTCTGTCGTAGTCTGTCTGTATTTGTCTGTTTCTTTTTCTGTCTGATTTGTCTGTTTTATTGGTATTTGTCTTTTTTGTCTGTTTGTCGGTATTTTCTTGTTTCGTTTTCTGTCTGTTTTGTTGATTCGTCTGTTCTGTCTGTATTCTGTCTGTATTCTGTCTGTATTCTGTATTGTGTCTGTATTCTGTCTGTAGTCTGTCTGTATTCTGTCTGTATTCTGTATTCTGTCTGTATTCTGTCTGTATTCTGTCTGTATTCTGTCTGTATTCTGTCTGTAGTCTGTCTGTATTCTGTCTGTATTCTGTATTCTGTCTGTATTCTGTCTGTATTCTGTCTGTATTCTGTCTGTAGTCTGTCTGTATTCTGTCTGTATTCTGTATGCCCGGAGATATGAATGGTTGGTCTCGGAGGGGGGAACAGGAACAGGCAGGTCCAGGAAGAGAGATTTAACAGAGTACAGGGGGAGAGATTGTGTCTACAATAACCCGCATAATGAGTGGTAGGATATTAATGTTGCGTCAATCAATCAATCAATCAATTTTATTTTATATAGCCCTTCTTACATCAGCTAATATCTCGAAGTGCTGTACAGAAACCCAGCCTAAAACCCCAAACAGCTAGTAATGCAGGTGTAGAAGCACGGTGGCTAGGAAAAACTCCCTAGAAAGGCGAAAACCTAGGAAGAAACCTAGAGAGGAACCAGGCTATGAGGGGTGGCCAGTCCTCTTCTGGCTGTGCCGGGTGGAGATTATAACAGAACCATGCCAAGATGTTCAAAAATGTTCATAAGTGACAAGCATGGTCAAATAATAATCAGGAATAAATCTCAGTTGGCTTTTCATAGCCGATCATTAAGAGTTGAAAACAGCAGGTCTGGGACAGGTAGGGGTTCCATAACCGCAGGCAGAACAGTTTAAACTGGAATAGCAGCAAGGCCAGGCGGACTGGGGACAGCAAGGAGTCACCACGGCCGGTAGTCCCGACGTATGGTCCTAGGGCTCAGGTCTCTCAGTTGGCTTTTCATAGCCGATCATTAAGAGTTGAAAACAGCAGGTCTGGGACAGGTAGGGGTTTCGTAGCCGCAGGCAGAACAGTTGAAACTGGAATAGCAGCAAGGCCAGGCGGACTGGGGACAGCAAGGTGTCATCATGCCCGGTAGTCCTGACGTATGGTCCTAGGGCTCAGGTTCTCAGAGAGAAAGAGAGAACGAGAGAATTAGAGAGAGCATACTTAAATTCACACAGGACACTGGATAAGACAGGAGAAGTACTCCAGGTATAACCAACTAACCCCAGCCCCCCGACACATAAACTACTGCAGCATAAATACTGGAGGCTGAGACAGGAGCGGTCCGGAGACACTGTGGCCCCATCCGAAGAAACCCCCGGACAGGGCCAAACAGGAAGGATATAACCCCACCCACTCCGCCAAAGCACAGCCCCCGCACCACTAGAGGGATATCCCCAACCACCAACTTACAATCCTGAGACAAGGCCGAGTATAGCCCACAGAGGTCTCCACCACAGCACAAACCAAGGGGGGGGCGCCAACCCAGACAGGAAGATCACGTCAGTAACTCAACCCACTCAAGTGACGCACCCCTCCCAGGGACGGCATGAAAGAGCACCAGCAAGCCAGTGACTCAGCCCCTGCAACAGGGTTAGAGGCAGAGAACCCCAGTGGAGAGGGGAACCGGCCTGGCAGAGACAGCAAGGGCTGTTCGTTGCTCCAGCCTTTCCGTTCACCTTCACACTCCTGGGCCAGACTACACTCAATCATATGACCTACTGAAGAGATAAGTCTTCAGTAAAGACTTAAAGGTTGAGACCGAGTCTGCGTCTCTCACATGGGTAGGCAGACTGTTCCATAAAAATGGAGATCTATAGGAGAAAGCCCTGCCTCCCGCTGTTTGCTTAGAAATTCTAGGGACAATTAGGAGGCCTGCGTCTTGTGACCGTAGCGTACGTATTGGTATGTACGGCAGGACCAACTCGGAAAGATAGGTAGGAGCAAGCCCATGTAACGCTTTATAGGTTAACAGTAAAACCTTGAAATCAGCCCTTGCCTTAACAGGAAGCCAGTGTAGGGAAGCTAGCACTGGAGTAATATGATCAAATTTCTTGGTTCTAGTCAGGATTCTAGCAGCCGTATTTAGCACTAACTGAAGTTTATTTAGTGCTTTATCCGGGTAGCCGGAAAATAGAGCATTGCAGTAGTCTAACCTAGAAGTAACAAATACATGGATTAATTTTTCTGCATCATTTTTGGACAGAAAATGTCAGATTTTTGCAATGTTACGTAGATGGAAAAAAGCTGTCCTTGAAACAGTCTTGATATGTTCGTCAAAAGAGAGATCAGGGTCAAGAGTAACGCCTAGGTCCTTCACAGTTTTATTTGAGACGACTTTACAACCATCAAGATGAATTGTCAGATTTAACAGAAGATCTCTTTGTTTCTTGGGACCTAGAACAAGCATCTCTGTTTTGTCCGAGTTTAAAAGTAAAATGTTTTCAGCCATCCACTTCCTTATGTCTGAAACACAGGCTTCTAGCGAGGGCAATTTTGGGGCTTCACCATGCTTCATTGAAATGTACAGCTGTGTGTCATCCGCATAGCAGTGAAAGTTAACATTATGTTTTCGAATAACATCCCCAAGAGGTAAAATATATAGTGAAAACAATAGTGGTCCTAAAACGGAACCTTGAGGAACACCGAAATGTACAGTTGATTTGTCGGAGGACAGACCATTCACAGAGACAAACTGATATCTTTCCGACAGGTAGGATCTAAACCAGGCCAGAACTTGTCCGTGTAGACCAATTTGGGTTTCCAGTCTCTCCAAAAGAATGTGGTGATCGATGGTGTCAAAGGCAGCACTAAGGTCTAGTAGCACGAGGACAGATGCAGAGCCTCGGTCTGACGCCATTAAAAGGTCATTTACCACCTTCACAAGTGCAGTCTCAGTGCTATGATGGGGTCTAAAACCAGACTGAAGCATTTCGTATACATTGTTTGTCTTCAGAAAGGCAGTGAGTTGCTGCGCAACAGCTTTTTCTAAAATGTTTGAGAGGAATGGAAGATTCGATATAGGCCGATAGTTTTTTATATTTTCCGGGTCAAGGTTTGGCTTTTTCAAGAGAGGCTTTATCACTGCCACTTTTAGTGAGTTTGGTACACATCCGGTGGATAGAGAGCTGTTTATTATGTTCAACATAGGAGGGCCAAGCACAGGAAGCAGCTCCTTCAGCAGTTTAGTAGGAATAGGATCCAGTATGCAGCTTGAAGGTTTAGAGGCCATGATTATTTTCATCATTGTGTCAAGAGATATAGTACTAAAACACTTAAGTGTCTCTCCCGATCCCAGGCCCTCGCAGAGCTGTGCAGATCCAGGACAGCTAAGCCCTGGAGGAATACGCAGATTCAAAGAGGAGTCCGTAATTTGCTTTCTAATGGTCATGATCTTTTCCTCAAAGAAGTTCATGAATTTATCACTGCTGAAGTGAAAGCCATCCTCTCTTGGGGAATGCTGCTTTTTAGTTAGCTTTGCAACAGTATCAAAAATAAATTTTGGATTGTTCTTATTTTCCTCGATTAAGTTGGAAAAGTAGGATGATCGAGCAGCAGTGAGGGCTCTTCGGTACTGCACGGTACTGTCTTTCCAAGCTAGTCGGAAGACTTCCAGTTTGGTGTGGCGCCATTTCCGTTCCAATTTCCTGGAAGCTTGCTTCAAAGCTCGGGTATTTTCTGTATACCAGCGAGCTACTTTCTTATGACAAATGTTTTTCGTTTTTAGGGGTGCAACTGCATCTAGGGTATTGCGCAAGGTTAAATTGAGTTCCTCAGTTAAGTGGTTAACTGATTTTTGTCCTCTGACGTCCTTGGGTAGGCAGAAGGAGTCTGGAAGGGCATCAATGAATTTTTGTGTTGTCTGAGAATTTATAGCACGACTTTTGATGCTCCTTGGTTGGGGTCTGAGCAGATTATTTGTTGCGATTGCAAACATAATAAAATGGTGGTCCGATAGTCCAGGATTTTGTGGAAAAACATTAAGATCTACAACATTTATTCCATGGGACAAAACTAGGTCCAGAGTATGACTGTGGCAGTGAGTAGGTCCAGAGACATGTTGGACAAAACCCACTGAGTCGATAATGCCTCCGAAAGACTTTTGGAGTGGGTCTGTGGACTTCTCCATGTGAATATTAAAATCACCAAAAATTAGAATATGATCTGCTATGACTACAAGGTCTGATAGGAATTCAGAAAACTCAGAGAGGAACGCTGTATATGGCCCAGGAGGCCTGTAAACAGTAGCTATAAAAAGTGATTGAGTAGGCTGCATAGATTTCATGACTAGAAGCTCAAAAGATGAAAACGCCATTTTTTTTTTTGTAAATTGAAATTTGCTATCGTAAATGTTAGCAACACCTCCGCCTTTGCGGGATGCACGGGGAATATGGTCACTAGTGTAACCAGTAGGTGAGGCCTCATTTAACACAGCAAATTCATCAGGCTTAAGCCATGTTTCAGTCAGGCCAATCACATCAAGATTATGATCAGTGATTAGTTCATTGACTATGACTGCCTTTGAAGTGAGGGATCTAACATTAAGTAACCCTATTTTGAGATGTGAGGTATCACGATCTCTTTCAATAATGGCAGGAATGGAGGAGGTCTTTATCCTAATAAGATTGCTAAGGTGAACACCGCCATGTTTAGTTTTGCCCAACCTAGGTCGAGGCACAGACACAGTCTCAATGGGTATGGCTGAGCTGACTACACTGACTGTGCTATTGGCAGACTCCACTAAGCTGGCAGGTTGGCTAACAGCCTGCTGCCTGGCCTGCACCCTATTTCACTGTGGGGCTAGAGGAGTTAGAGCCCTATCTATGTTGGTAGATAAGAGGAGAGCACCCCTCCAGCTAGGATGGAGTCCGTCACTCCTCAGCAGGTCAGGCTTGGTCCTGTTTGTGGGTGAGTCCCAGAAAGAGGGCCAATTATCCACAAATGTTATCTTTTGGGAGGGGCCAGCCTCTCTCCAGGTGACTGTGGAATATAACATAATGAGTGTTATGATATTAATGTTGCGTCCAGCCTCTCTCCAGGGGCCTGTTGGATATAACTCCTGAGACGCTGAGCGTTGTGTTCAGCAGGGGCTAGTCTCCAGGGGCCTGTGGGATATAACTCCTGAGACGCTGAGCGTTGTGTTCAGCAGGGGCTAGTCTCCAGGGGGACTGTGGGATATACCTCCTGAGACGCTGAGCGTTGTGTTCAGCAGGGCTAGTCTCCAGGGGCCTGTGGGATATAACTCCTGAGACGCTGAGCGTTGTGTTCAGCAGGGGCTAGTCTCCAGGGGCCTGTGGGATATAACTCCTGAGACGCTGAGCGTTGTGTTCAGCAGGGCTAGTCTCCAAGGGTCTGTGGGGATATAACTCCTGAGACGCTGAGTGTTGTGTTTAGCAGGGCTACACTATTAAAGAAACTAGGACTCAACTCAAGAGACTAAAGTCGATCGGACTTGACTAAGTTAGACTGTACTAAAATGTACTCTACTAAATAGGACTTGACTAAATTGGACTGTACTAAGTTGGACTGTACTAAGTTGGACTGTACTAAAGTGGAATGTACTAAGTTGGACTGTACTAAGTTGGACTGTACTAAAGTGGAATGTACTAAGTTGGACTGTACTAAGTTAGACTGTACTAAAGTGGAATGTACTAAGTTGAACTGTACTAAGTTGGACTGTACTAAAGTGGATTGTACTAAGTTGGACTGTACTAAAGTGGAATGTACTAAGTTGAACTGTACTAAGTTGGACTGTACTAAAGTGGACTGTACTAAGTTGGACTGTACTAAGTTGGATTGTACTAAGTTGGACTGTACTAAAGTGGAATGTACTAAGTTGAACTGTACTAAGTTGGACTGTACTAAAGTGGATTGTACTAAGTTGGACTGTACTAAGTTGGGCTGTACTAAGTTGGACTGTACTAAAGTGGATTGTACTAAGTTGGACTGTACTAAAGTGGATTGTACTATGTTTAACTGTACTAAGTTGGATTGTACTAAAGTGGATTGTACTAAGTTTAAATGTACTAAGTTAGACTGTACTAAAGTGGATTGTACTAAGTTGGACTGTACTAAGTTGGATTGTACTAAGTTGGACTGTACTAAAGTGGAATGTACTAAGTTGAAATGTACTAAGTTGGACTGTACTAAAGTGGATTGTACTAAGTTGGACTGTACTAAGTTGGACTGTACTAAGTTGGACTGTACTATGTTGGACTGTACTAAAGTGGAATGTACTAAGTTGGACTGTACTAAAGTGGAATGTACTAAGTTGGACTGTACTAAAGTGGAATGTACTAAGTTGGACTGTACTAAGTTGGACTGTACTAAGTTCGACTGTACTAAAGTGGATTGTACTAAGTTGGATTGTACTAAGTTTAACTGTACTATGTTGGACTGTACTAAAGTGGAATGTACTATGTTGGACTGTACTAAAGTGGATTGTACTATGTCGGACTGTACTAAGTTGGATTGTACTAAGTTGGATTGTACTAAGTTGGACTGTACTAAGTTGGACTGTACTAAAGTGGAATGTACAAAGTTTAACTGTACTAAGTTAACTGTACTAAATTGGACTGTACTAAATTGGATTGTACTAAGTTGGACTGTACTAAGTTGGACTGTACTAAAGTGGAATGTACCAAGTTTAACTAAGGCACTGGATCGCAGTGCTAGCAATGCCACTAGAGATCCTGGTTTGAGTCCAGGCTCTGTCGCAGCCGGCCGCAACCGGGAGACCCATGGGCGGTGCACAATTGGTCCAGCATCGTCCAAGGTAGGGAAGGGTTTGGCCGGCAGGGATGTGGGTTCGTTTCACACGGGGGGCCAGTTTGAAAAAATAAAAATAAAAATAATAACATGTATGCATTCGCTCTGGATAAGAGCATCTACTAAATGACAAAAATGTAATGTAAAAATGTACTAAGTTGGACTGTACTAAAGTAGATTGTACTAAGTTGGACTGTACTAAAGTGGATTGTACTAAGTTTAACTGTACTAAGTTGGATTGTACTAAAGTGGATTGTACTAAGTTTAACTGTACTAAGTTGGACTGTACTAAGTTGGATTGTACTAAGTTGGACTGTACTAAAGTGGAATGTACTAAGTTGAACTGAACTAAGTTGGACTGTACTAAAGTGGATTGTACTAAGTTGGACTGTACTAAGTTGGACTGTACTATGTTGGACTGTACTAAAGTGGAATGTACTAAGTTGGACTGTACTAAAGTGGAATGTACTAAGTTGGACTGTACTAAAGTGGAATGTACTAAGTTGGACTGTACTAAGTTGGACTGTACTATGTTGGACTGTACTAAAGTGGAATGTACTAAGTTGGACTGTACTAAAGTGGAATGTACTAAGTTGGACTGTACTAAAGTGGAATGTACTAAGTTGGACTGTACTAAAGTGGAATGTACTAAGTTGGACTGTACTAAAGTGGAATGTACTAAGTTGGACTGTACTAAGTTGGACTGTACTAAGTTTGACTGTTCTAAAGTGGATTGTACTAAGTTGGACTGTACTAAAGTGGATTGTACTAAGTTGGATTGTACTAAGTTTAACTGTACTATGTTGGACTGTACTAAAGTGGAATGTACTATGTTGGACTGTACTAAAGTGGATTGTACTATGTCGGACTGTACTAAGTTGGATTGTACTAAGTTGGATTGTACTAAGTTGGACTGTACTAAGTTGGACTGTACTAAAGTGGAATGTACAAAGTTTAACTGTACTAAGTTAACTGTACTAAATTGGACTGTACTAAATTGGATTGTACTAAGTTGGACTGTACTAAGTCGGACTGTACTAAAGTGGAATGTACCAAGTTTAACTAAGGCACTGGATCGCAGTGCTAGCTGTGGCACTAGAGATCCTGGTTTGAGTCCAGGCTCTGTCGCAGCCGGCCGCAACCGGGAGACCCATGGGCGGCGCACAATTGGTCCAGCATCGTCCAAGGTAGGGAAGGGTTTGGCCGGCAGGGATGTGGGTTCGTTTCACACGGGGGGCCAGTTTGAAAAAATAAAAATAAAAATAATAACATGTATGCATTCGCTCTGGATAAGAGCATCTACTAAATTACAAAAATGTAATGTAAAAATGTACTAAGTTGGACTGTACTAAAGTAGATTGTACTAAGTTGGACTGTACTAAAGTGGATTGTACTAAGTTTAACTGTACTAAGTTGGATTGTACTAAAGTGGATTGTACTAAGTTTAACTGTACTAAGTTAGACTGTACTAAAGTGGATTGTACTAAGTTGGACTGTACTAAGTTGGATTGTACTAAGTTGGACTGTACTAAAGTGGAATGTACTAAGTTGAACTGTACTAAGTTGGACTGTACTAAAGTGGATTGTACTAAGTTGGACTGTACTAAGTTGGACTGTACTAAGTTGGACTGTACTATGTTGGACTGTACTAAAGTGGAATGTACTAAGTTGGACTGTACTAAAGTGGAATGTACTAAGTTGGATTGTATTAAAGTGGAATGTACTAAGTTGGACTGTACTAAGTTGGACTGTACTAAGTTCGACTGTTCTAAAGTGGATTGTACTAAGTTGGACTGTACTAAAGTGGATTGTACTAAAGTGGATTGTACTAAGTTGGATTGTACTAAGTTTAACTGTACTATGTTGGACTGTACTAAAGTGGAATGTACTATGTTGGACTGTACTAAAGTGGATTGTACTATGTCGGACTGTACTAAGTTGGATTGTACTAAGTTGGATTGTACTAAGTTGGACTGTACTAAGTTGGACTGTACTAAAGTGGAATGTACAAAGTTTAACTGTACTAAGTTAACTGTACTAAATTGGACTGTACTAAATTGGATTGTACTAAGTTGGACTGTACTAAGTTGGACTGTACTAAAGTGGAATGTACCAAGTTTAACTAAGGCACTGCATCGCAGTGCTAGCTGTGCCACTAGAGATCCTGGTTTGAGTCCAGGCTCTGTCGCTGCCGGCCGCAACCGGGAGACCCATGGGCGGCGCACAATTGGTCCAGCATCGTCCAAGGTAGGGAAGGGTTTGGCCGGCAGGGATGTGGGTTCGTTTCACACGGGGGGCCAGTTTGAAAAAATAAAAATAAAAATAATAACATGTATGCATTCGCTCTGGATAAGAGCATCTACTAAATGACAAAAATGTAATGTAAAAATGTACTAAGTTGGACTGGACTAAGTTGGACTGTACTAAAGTGTTACTGATGTGTGTGTGTGTGTGTGTGTTTGTGTGCCAGGTCACAACTGTTCCAATGCGAATTCCGACGTCTGTCCACTAGGCACTATTACCATGAAGTAGACTCACGGCTTGCTGTGGCGTTGTGGATGGGTGTAACTCAGGAACTCCGAGGATCGCCGGTTCAATCCCAGTGCTAGGCACTCATTTAAGAAATGGACAAACATTCTAATGTAAATTTAGTGAGATCTTGTTGGTCTGTGTGTGTGTGCATCTACAACCTATTGTGGGAGATTGACACTGTCACAGGAAGTTTTTAAGTTTGAGTGTGTGCACGTGTGTATGAGTGAGTGCACATGTGTGCACGTGCGTGTGTGTGTGTGTATTATTGGAGATAATAGGAATTTAGTTTCCGGGGTAACAGTCAACCCTCATAAGGATTTCGGATTGGTTAGTAAATATTTTATCAGTATTCTAATGACGGTCTCATCTCTCCCATGGATGATCAATAAATATTTATAGAGTTATCATCTTTCATTCATGACCATTGGAGAGATCTGACATCAAACCCACCACTACTGATCTGTGTGTTTTATGGGGGGTCAGAGCTGCATGCCATCTAAACATGTTATAGCCATTTGATGTGCATCATTCAACAGGTTCCCGTTGCAAAAGGACCGACAGTGCCTTCAGAAAAGTATTCACACACCCGTTGACTTTTTTTTCTCCAAATGTTGTTGCGTTAAAGCCTGAATTTAAAATAGATTCATTTGATATTTTGTGTCACTGGCCTACACAAAATACCCCATATGTCAAAGTGGAATTATTTGACAAATTAATTTTAAAAAATGAAAAGCTGAAATGTCTTGACTCAATAAGTATTCAACCCCTTTGTTATGGCAAGACTAAATAAGTTCAGGAATAAAAATGTGCTAAACAAGTCACATAATAAGTTGCACGGACTCCCTCTGTGTGCAATAATAGTGTTTAATATGATTTTTGAATGACTACCTCATCTCGGTACCTCACGCATACAATTATCTGTTAGGTCCCTCAGTCGAGCAGTGAATTTCAAACACAGATTCAACCTACAAAGACCTGGGAGGTTTTCCAATGCCTCGCTGGCTGAGTTGTTTTATCGGAAAACGGCTGAGAACTCAAATGCTGTCGCTGGCTAGCAAGTCGTAAATGTTACTGTGGAGCGGGAATGTTAGATTAGCCTTTTTAGTTTTTAAGATAACCTACATTGAACTTTGGGGTTACTACTAGTTACGGAACTGAGGCGAGAGAAAAAGTCAGGCAAGTTTTTTGGTTTTGGTCAAGGCTTGTAGTTGGCGTATTGATATTTTGACGTCACGTACTACTTCAGTGAGTGATTAGGCTACTTAAGACAGTGCGGATAACAAGGTATTGTCAAAGGCTTAGAACCAAATTTCAGCCAACCAGATTGAATTATTTATTTTTTTGTTGGCCCTAATAGGTCGATATGAATAATACGTCACAATAACGTCCAGAACGTTCAATTTGCCTGCTGGGTAATTTCCCCGTCCTTTGTGGGCTCTGCCCGTCAAGCAGCAGAAGGGCGCATTTGCTGGGTTTACTGTTATCTGATCATGTTTGCTTCGCAAGTTACCTGTAGAAACTTTGTACAATTGGGCTAAACATAGCGATAAGTAGACCTAATGTACTTTTTTCTCCAACCAGCGTAGGCCTACCTAGCGAAGTTAGCTAACATTATTAATATTAAAAAACATACCAGCGTAGGCCTACCTAGCGAAGTTAGCTAACGTTATTATTATTAACAACATACCAGCGTAGGCCTACCTAGCGAAGTTAGCTAACGTTATTATTATTAACAACATACCAGCGTAGGCCTACCTAGCGAAGTTAGCTAACGTTATTATTATTAACAACATACCAGCGTAGGCCTACCTAGCGAAGTTAGCTAACGTTATTATTATTAACAACATACCAGCGTAGGCCTACCTAGCGAAGTTAGCTAACGTTATTATTATTAACAACATACCAGCGTAGGCCTACCTAGCGAAGTTAGCTAACGTTATTATTATTAACAACATACCAGCGTAGGCCTACCTAGCGAAGTTAGCTAACGTTATTATTATTAACAACATACCAGCGTAGGCCTACCTAGCGAAGTTAGCTAACGTTATTATTATTAACAACATACCAGCGTAGGCCTACCTAGCGAAGTTAGCTAACGTTATTATTATTAACAACATACCAGCGTAGGCCTACCTAGCGAAGTTAGCTAACGTTATTATTATTAACAACATACCAGCGTAGGCCTACCTAGCGAAGTTAGCTAACGTTATTATTATAAACAACATACCAGCGTAAGCCTACCTAGCGAAGTTAGCTAACGTTATTATTATTAACAACATACCAGCGTAGGCCTACCTAGCGAAGTTAGCTAACGTTATTATTATTAACAACATACCAGCGTAGGCCTACCTAGCGAAGTTAGCTAACGTTATTATTATTAACAACATACCAGCGTAGGCCTACCTAGCGAAGTTAGCTAACGTTATTATTATTAACAACATACCAGCTGTCACGATCGTCTACGAGAGAGGACCAAGGCGCAGCGTTGAAAGTGAACATATCCTTTATTTTTACTGATCACACGATCAAAACAATAAATGAAACGTGAAGTCCTTCGATACACAAACCGAAAGGAACAAGAAACCACAAAACACAAAGTGCAAGACAAACAGTTAAATATGGCTCCCAATCAGAGACACCCAGCTGACACTCGTTGCCTCTGATTGGGAGTCACTCAGACCAACATAGAAAATAAACATAGACTTACACACCCTGGCTCAACATAACATAGTCCCCAGAGCCAGGGCGTGACAGTACCCCCCCCCAAAGGCGCGGACTCCGGCCGCGCCAAACAACCACAACAGGGGAGGGACCGGGTGGGCACTCCGCCTCGGCGGCGGATCCGGCTCCGGACATGACCCAGGCACGGGTTGTGCTGGACTGACGACGCACACCCCTGGCTTGATGCGTGGAGGAGGAACAGGCCGGACCGGGCTGACGAAGCGCACCCCTGACTTGGTGCGGGGAGCAGGAATGAGCCGGACCGGGCTGACGACGCGCACCACTGACCCGGTGCGGGGAGCTTGGACGGGCCGGACCGGGCTGGCGACGCGCACCACAGACTTGGTGCGGAGAGCAGGAACGGGCCGGACAGGGCTGACGAAACGCACCATAGACTTGATGCGGAGAGCAGGCACGGGCCGTGCCGGACTGACGACGCACACCACTGGCTTGGTGCGGGAAGCATGGATGGGCCGGACTGGGCTGGCGACGCGCACCACAGACTTGGTGCGGAGAGCAGGAACGGGCCGGGCTGGGCTGTCGACGCACACCGTAGGTTTGGTGCGGGGGAGCAGGAATAGACCGGGCTGGGCTGGCGACGCACACCGTAGGCTTTGTGCGTGGAGCAGGGACAGGCCGGGCTGGGCTGTCGACGCACACCACTGACTTGGTGGGAATGGCAGGAACAGGCCGGGCCGGGCTGTCGACGCACACCACTGACTTGGTGGGAATGGCAGGAACAGGCCGGGCTGGGCTGACGACGCGCACCACTGACTTGGTGGGAATGGCAGGAACAGGCCGGGCCGGGCTGACGACGCGCACCACTGACTTGGTGGGAATGGCAGGAACAGGCCGGGCTGGGCTGACGACGCGCACCACTGACTTGGTGGGAATGGCAGGAACAGGCCGGACCGTACTGGGGACACACACCACTGGCCCCACGCAGGGATCAGGAACGGGCCGGACCGGACTGGTAACACACCCCAGTACCTCTCGCCGTGCCTCCACACTTTCCCTCTCCTCTGTGCCCAGTGGCCCCCCTAACCTGGCGACCTTCTCTGCCAACGCTTTGCACCGCTCTAACCCGTACACCTGCTGCCCCGACGTCGTGAGCCCCCCCCTAAAAATTTCCTGGGGGTCTCTCCTCCCCGTGGCCCAGGCCTCTCTCCCTCTTGCCAGACTCGCAATCATCTCCTCCCACGTCCATCCTCTCTCCTCGTCACGCTGCTTGATCCAGTCGAGGTTGCCACGGAGATCTGCCAGCGATGGCTCCTGAACACGCTGCTTGGTCTGGTTATGGTGGTTTCTTCTGTCACGATCGTCTACGAGAGAGGACCAAGGCGCAGCGTTGAAAGTGAACATATCCTTTATTTTTACTGATCACACGATCAAAACAATAAACGAAACGTGAAGTCCTTCGATACACAAACCGAAAGGAACAAGAAACCACAAAACACAAAGTGCAAGACAAACAGTTAAATATGGCTCCCAATCAGAGACACCCAGCTGACACTCGTTGCCTCTGATTGGGAGTCACTCAGACCAACATAGAAAATAAACATAGACTTACACACCCTGGCTCAACATAACATAGTCCCCAGAGCCAGGGCGTGACACCAGCGTAAGCCTACCTAGCGAAGTTAGCTAACGTTATTATTATTAACAACATACCAGCGTAGGCCTACCTAGCGAAGTTAGCTAACATTATACACTACCTTTTCAACATTGTTTAATCACTACTGCTGCTGACAGACACGATAGGCTACATTGATTGATGGACCGCGTCAAATTGGCTAGCTAGCTAATAACGGATCACGTTAATAGGGCTAGCTGAATGTGGACACGAATATAATACTTATTTGTATTAAATATGTGCATATTTGCATATCAGAAAGAATAAAAACTATTCTGGACACTGGATGAAGTCAGCCTAAATATTTTGTTTTAATTTTGCTAAGACACTCCAGGACCAGACTTAGACATGGCCGATTGTGGATAAATACTTTTTTGTACTCTCTATCTGTAAGGAGAGGAGAGGGGAGGAGAGGAGAGGAGAGGAGAGGAGAGGAGAGGAGAGGAGAGGAGAGGAGAGGAGAGGAGACGGAGAGGAGGAGGAGAGGAGAGGAGAGGAGATGGAGAGGACGAGGAGGGAGAGAGAGGAGAGGAGAGGAGAGGAGAGGAGATTAGAGGAGATTAGAGGAGAGGGGAGGAGAGGAGAGGAGAGGAGAGGAGAGGAGAGGAGAGGAGAGGAGAGGAGAGGAAAGGAGGGAGAGGAGAGGGAGGAGAGGGAGGAGAGGAGAGGAGAGGAGAGGAGAGGAGAGGAGAGGAGAGGAGAGGAGAGGAGAGGAGAGGAGTAAAGAAAAATGCATTTTTGCCACATCTTTCTGAAAGTAATGTAATCTAGAATACAAATGTGACAACATATCAACAATTAATTCCCTGCTTATAATTCTGGTTGAATACAGAGGCCTCAGAGGCTGAGAAATGTGTCAGCTTGTGGGAAGAGTCTTTCAGTTAAAGATGCACTACGCTAAAATCGCTCCGCCATTTCCTGGTTGCTAAAATTATAATAGTTCGCCTAATTTCAGTTTATGTGACAAAACAAGCAAGTATAGTGTAGAGAATCATTGTACCGTCTAAACCACTGTGAAATAGCTTTTCCATAAGAAATGTTGTATTTTCAGCTGTTTGAAGCTGGTGTACAAAAACCTAAAGTAAACGACAAAAAAAAAAAAAAAAAAAAACGGGACGCATAGAAATACGACACATAGAACTGATCTACCGCTTCTTAAATATGCTTTCAATGAGAATGACAGATCTATAACTTACATTTCTATGTGAATTTTGTCGGGTCGTCCAAAAAGTTACATATTGACAGTTAAGTCATTTATCAGACGCTCTTATCACAGTAGTGCGTGCAGTTTGTAACATTGTCTATCTTCTAAATGACGTGTGATTTAACGTAGTGAGCTTTGAAATATATGGATGCATGTCAGTTTAAAAGTGGTTTCAATTAATGACATTTTGATGAAGGCAGTATGATAAAACTAACAAAAATATATGTTCATCAACTTTTTGACATTTGTACTTTTTGAAAAAAAACTCATTTTAAATTAATCAAAATTGATAAGTACATGCAACAATATCATTTTAGCCTGTGGTGCCTGGCCTTAGTCATCTCAACCAGAGTTCAGAGATTAGTCAGCGTTTTACTCACCACTGTAATAAAACTAATAATCTAAATATATAGGCATTAGGAAACAATCCCAGACCAACACAGTGATGGTGATATCAGATCAACATATTACACTAAAATAACATCTCAGAGTTTAATCATATTTTATATAGGAAACAACCCCAGACCAACAGTGATGGTGATATCAGATCAACATATTACACTAAAATAACATCTCAGAGTTTAATCATATTTTATATAGGAAACAACCCCAGACCAACAGTGATGGTGATATCAGATCAACATATTACACTAAAATAACATCTCAGAGTTTAATCATATTTTATATAGGAAACAACCCCAGACCAACAGTGATGGTGATATCAGATCAACATATTACACTAAAATAACATCTCAGAGTTTAATCATATTTTATATAGGAAACAACCCCAGACCAACAGTGATGGTGATATCAGATCAACATATTACACTAAAATAACATCTCAGAGTTTAATCATATTTTATATAGGAAACAACCCCAGACCAACACAGTGATGGTGATATCAGATCAACATATTACACTAAAATAACATCTCAGAGTTTAATCATATTTTTAACTTACCACTGACTGACTAAAAAAATATGTATTAAATACGAAGACAGCATATTTCTGTACGTGTTTATGTTCCGATAACCTGTTGACCTTTCTATTACCCTGCTGCTGTCAGCTGGTTGTCAACCTGTTGACCTTTCCATTACCCTGCTGCTGTCGGCTGGTTGTCAACCTGTTGACCTTTATATTACCCTGCTGCCGTCAGCTGGTTGTCAACCTGTTGACCTTTATATTACCCTGCTGCTGTCAGCTGGTTGTCAACCTGTTGACCTTTATATTACCCTGCTGCTGTCGGCTGGTTGTCAACCTGTTGACCTTTCCATTACCCTGCTGCCAGCTGGTTGTCAACCTGTTGACCTTTCCATTACCCTGCTGCCAGCTGGTTGTCAACCTGTTGACCTTTCCATGACCCTGCTGCCAGCTGGTTGTCAACCTGTTGACCTTTCCATGACCCTGCTGCTGTCGCCTGGTTGTCAACCTGTTGACCTTTCCATGACCCTGCTGCCAGCTGGTTGTCAACCTGTTGACCTTTCCATTACCCTGCTGCTGTCGGCTGGTTGTCAACCTGTTGACCTTTCCATTACCCTGCTGCCGTCAGCTGGTTGTCAACCTGTTGACCTTTCAATGACCCTGCTGCTGCCAGCTGGTTGTCAACCTGTTGACCTTTCCATCACCCTGCTGCTGCCAGCTGGTTGTCAACCTGTTGACCTTTCCATGACCCTGCTGCTGTCGCCTGGTTGTCAACCTGTTGACCTTTCCATTACCCTGCTGCCGTCAGCTGGTTGTCAACCTGTTGACCTTTCCATCACCCTGCTGCTGACAGCTGGTTGTCAACCTGTTGACCTTTCCATCACCCTGCTGCTGTCGGCTGGTTGTCAACCTGTTGACCTTTCTATTACCCTGCTGCTGACAGCTGGTTGTCAACCTGTTGTCCTTTCAATGACCCTGCTGCCATCAGCTGGTTGTCAACCTGTTGACCTTTATATTACCCTGCTGCTGGCGGCTGGTTGTCAACCTGTTGACCTTTCCATTACCCTGCTGCTGTCGGCTGGTTGTCAACCTGTTGACCTTTCCATTACCCTGCCGTCAGCTGGTTGTCAACCTGTTGACCTTTCCATTACCCTGCTGCCGTCAGCTGGTTGTCAACCTGTTGACCTTTCAATGACCCTGCTGCTGCCAGCTGGTTGTCAACCTGTTGACCTTTCAATTACCCTGCTGCCGTCAGCTGGTTGTCAACCTGTTGACCTTTCAATGACCCTGCTGCCATCAGCTGGTTGTCAACCTGTTGACCGTTCTATTACCCTGCTGCTGCCAGCTGGTTGTCAACCTGTTGACCTTTCCATCACCCTGCCGTCAGCTGGTTGTCAACCTGTTGACCTTTCCATCACCCTGCCGTCAGCTGGTTGTCAACCTGTTGACCTTTCCATCACCCTGCTGTCGGCTGGTTGTCAACCTGTTGACCTTTCCATCACCCTGCCGTCAGCTGGTTGTCAACCTGTTGACCTTTCCATCACCCTGCCGTCAGCTGGTTGTCAACCTGTTGACCTTTCCATCACCCTGCCGTCAGCTGGTTGTCAACCTGTTGACCTTTCCATCACCCTGCCGTCAGCTGGTTGTCAACCTGTTGACCTTTCCATCACCCTGCCGTCAGCTGGTTGTCAACCTGTTGACCTTTCCATCACCCTGCCGTCAGCTGGTTGTCAACCTGTTGACCTTTCCATCATCCTGCCGTCAGCTGGTTGTCAACCTGTTGACCTTTCCATCACCCTGCCGTCAGCTGGTTGTCAACCTGTTGACCTTTCCATTACCCTGCTGCCAGCTGGTTGTCAACCTGTTGACCTTTCCATCACCCTGCTGCCGTTGTGTGTGTGTGTGTGTGTGTTTGTTTCTGTGTGTGTGTGTGTGTGTGTGTTTCTGTGTGTGTGTGTGTGTGTGTGTGTTTCTGTGTGTGTGTGTGTGTGTGTTTCTGTGTGTATGTGTGTGTGTGTGTGTTTCTGTGTGTGTGTGTGTGTGTGTGTGTGTGTGTGTTTCTGTGTGTGTGTGTGTGTGTGTGTGTTTCTGTGTGTGTGTGTGTGTGTGTGTGTGTGTGTGTGTGTGTGTGTGTGTGTGTGTGTGTGTGTGTGTGTGTGTGTGTGTGTGTGTGTGTGTTCTCCTGTTGTATCCCCAAGGCTACTTTTACATTGGACGACCCTGATAACAGTGATGCAACGAGATGTAAGAGAGACGAAGGCTCACACAAATACACACACACACACACACACACACACACACACACACACACACACAGAGAAACACTCACACACACACACACACACACACACACACACACACACAGAAACACACACACACACACACATACACACAGAGAGACAGAGACACACACACAGAAACACACACACACACACACACACACACACAGAAACACACACACACACACATACACACAGAAACACACACACACACACACACACACACACACAGAAACACACACACACACACACACACACAGAAACACACACACACACACACACAAAAACACACACACCCACACACACATACACACAGAGAGACAGACACACACACACACACACACACACACACACACACACACACACACTGTCTATATTCTGTCTGTATTCTGTCTGTATTCTGTCTGTATTCTGTATGTATTCTGTCTGTATTCTGTCTGTAGTCTGTCTGTAGTCTGTCTGTATTCTGTCTGTATTCTGTATTCTGTCTGTATTCTGTCTGTATTCTGTCTGTATTCTGTTTGTAGTCTGTCTGTATTCTGTCTGTATTCTGTCTGTATTCTGTCTGTATTCTGTCTGTATTATGTCTGTATTCTCTCTGTATTCTGTCTGTATTCTGTATTCTGTCTGTATTCTGTATTCTGTCTGTATTCTGTATTCTGTCTGTATTCTGTCTGTATTCTGTCTGTATTCTGTCTGTATTCTGTCTGTATTCTGTCTGTATTCTGTATTCTGTCTGTATTCTGTATTCTGTCTGTATTCTGTCTGTATTCTGTCTGTATTCTGTCTGTATTCTGTCTGCATTCTGTCTGTATTCTGTATTCTGTCTGTATTCTGTCTGTATTCTGTCTGTAGTCTGTCTGTATTCTGTCTGCATTCTGTCTGTATTCTGTATTCTGTCTGCATTCTGTCTGTATTCTGTCTGTATTCTGTCTGTATTCTGTATTCTGTCTGTATTCTGTCAGTTTTCTGTCTGTATTCTGTCTGTATTATGTCTGTATTCTGTCTGTATTCTGTCTGTATTCTGTCAGTTTTCTGTCTGTATTCTGTCTGTATTCTGTCCGTTTTCTGTCTGTATTCTGTCTGTATTCTGTCTGTATTCTGTCAGTTTTCTGTCCATATTCTGTCCGTATTCTGTCTGTATTCTGTCTGTATTCTGTCTGTATTCTGTCTGTATTCTGTCAGTTTTCTGTCTGTATTCTGTCTGTATTCTGTCCGTTTTCTGTCTGTATTCTGTCTGTATTCTGTCTGTATTATGTCTGTATTATGTCTGTATTCTGTCTGTATTCTGTCAGTTTTCTGTCTGTATTCTGTCTGTATTCTGTCCGTTTTCTGTCTGTATTCTGTCTGTATTCTGTCTGTATTATGTCTGTATTATGTCTGTATTATGTCTGTATTCTGTCTGTATTCTGTCAGTTTTCTGTCAGTTTTCTGTCTGTATTCTGTCTGTATTCTGTCAGTTTTCTGTCTGTATTCTGTCTGTATTCTGTCCGTTTTCTGTCTGTATTCTGTCTGTATTCTGTCTGTATTATGTCTGTATTATGTCTGTATTCTGTCTGTATTCTGTCTGTATTATGTCTGTAGTCTGTCTGTATTCTGTCTGTAGTCTGTCTGTTTTCTGACTGTATTCTGTCTGCATTCTGTCCGTATTCTGTCTGTATTCTGTATTCTGTCTGTATTCTGTATTCTGTCTGTATTCTGTCTGTATTCTGTCTGTATTCTGTCTGTATTCTGTATTCTGTCTGTATTCTGTCTGTAGTCTGTCTGTTGATGGCAGCACCTAGTCAGTAAGTCATATTCCGGGTGTGTGTAAATGTACTTAGTGAATAAAGTGATTGGGATTCAATACACTCTGCTGTCGTTCTATGGCTAACGGTCAGGTGATTGGGATTCAATACACTCTGCTGTCGTGCTATGGCTAACGGTCAGGTGATTAGGATTCAATACACTCTGCTGTCGTTCTATGGCTAACGGTCAGGTGATTGGGATTCAATACACTCTGCTGTCGTTCTATGGCTAACGGTCATGTGATTGGGATTCAATACACTCTGCTGTCGTTCTATGGCTAACGGTCAGGTGATTGGGATTCAATACACTCTGCTGTCGTTCTATGGCTAACGGTCAGGTGATTGGGATTCAATACACTCTGCTGTCGTTCTATGGCTAACGGTCAGGTGATTGGGATTCAATACACTCTGCTGTCGTTCTATGGCTAACGGTCAGGTGATTGGGATTCAATACACTCTGCTGTCGTTCTATGGCTAACGGTCAGGTGATTGGGATTCAATACACTCTGCTGTCGTTCTATGGCTAACGGTCAGGTGATTGTGATTCAATACACTCTGCTGTCGTTCTATGGCTAACGGTCAGGTGATTGGGATTCAATACACTCTGCTGTCGTTCTATGGCTAACGGTCAGGTGATTGGGATTCAATACACTCTGCTGTCGTTCTATGGCTAACGGTCAGGTGATTGGGATTCAATACACTCTGCTGTCGTTCTATGGCTAACGGTCAGGTGATTGGGATTCAATACACTCTGCTGTCGTTCTATGGCTAACGGTCAGGTGATTGTGATTCAATACACTCTGCTGTCGTTCTATGGCTAACGGTCAGGTGATTGTGATTCAATACACTCTGCTGTCGTTCTATGGCTAACGGTCAGGTGATTGGGATTCAATACACCCTGCTGTCGTTCTATGGCTAACGGTCAGGTGATTGGGATTCAATACACCCTGCTGTCGTTCTATGGCTAACGGTCAGGTGATTGGGATTCAATACACTCTGCTGTCGTTCTATGGCTAACGGTCAGGTGATTGGGATTCAATACACTCTGCTGTCGTTCTATGGCTAACGGTCAGGTGATTGTGATTCAATACACTCTGCTGTCGTTCTATGGCTAACGGTCAGGTGATTGTGATTCAATACACCCTGCTGTCGTTCTATGGCTAACGGTCAGGTGATTGGGATTCAATACACCCTGCTGTCGTTCTATGGCTAACGGTCAGGTGATTGTGATTCAATACACTCTGCTGTCGTTCTATGGCTAACGGTCAGTCATCCGTCTTAGATATAAATCCTCAGTGTCTCATATGAGGGAAACGTGGTCCGACAGTCTGTAGATATCCCGGGGTACACCAGGACAGCTACAGAATCCTCCTCTATGTCAGACGTGGTCCGACACAGTCTGTAGATCCAGTGTCCGTCTCGAGTCTTTTTCTGCCGTCAATGACGATGTTAACTCCAGTGGTGGAAAAAGTACCCAATTGTCATACTTGAGTAAAAGTAAAAGATACCTTAACAGAAAATGACTCAACTAAAAGTGAAAGTCACTTAGTAAAATACTACTTGAGTAAAAGTCTAAAAGTATTTGGTTCTAAATATACTTAAGTATCAAAAGTAAATGTAATTGCTAAAATATACTTAAGTATCAAAAGTAAAAGTAGAAATCATTTCAAGTTCCTTATATTGAGCAAACCAGACGGCACCATTTTCTCGTTTTGAAAATGTACGGATAGCCAGGGGCACACTGCAACACTCAGACATCATTTACAAACAATGCATTTGTGTTTTAGTGAGTCTGCCATATCAGAGGCAGTACAGATGACCATGTGTTCTTTTGATAAGTGTGTGAATTTGACAATTGTTCTGTCCTGCTAAGCATTTCGACATTCAACATGTAACGAGTACTTTTGGGTGTCAGGGGGAAAATGTATGGAGTAAAAAAGTACATTATTTTCTTTAGGAATGTAGTGAAGTAAAAATAAAAGTTATCAAAAAATATGAATAGTAAAGTAAAGTACAGATACCCCCCAAAAAAAACGACTTAAGTAGTACTTTGAAGTATGTTTTACTTAAGTACTTCACATCACTGTGTAGATCACGGTCTACACTAGCACAGCTACTGCCTATATCTGTCACACAATATCAGCAAAAGGCCTGAAACATCAGTACAAGACAGGCTGCTAATGGCCCTATCTCTCATTGGCCCCTCTATTAAATCTCTCTTTCCCCATATCAAAAGAGAGAGAGAAGAGAGAGAGAGGGGGGGGGGGGTGTAGAGAGGGAGAGAGAGAGAGAGATAAAGAAAAGAGGAGAGAGAGAGAGAGAGAGACAGAAAAGATAAAGAGTAGAGAGAGCGAGAGAGATCGAAGAGATAGGGTGAGGGAAGATGAGAGAGAGAGACAGAGACAGGAAATCTAGGCTGCTACAGGACAGAAAACAAAGAGCATAAGATGAGAGAGAGTAGAGAGAAGAGAGAGCTATGAGACATAGAGAGAGAGAGACAGAGACAGAGAGAGAGAGACAGAGAGAGAGACAGAGAGAGAGACAGAGAGATGCATTATTTTCTAGTCCTTTCTCAGCTGGTGATGTGGTTGTTCCAATTAAGCCACTACAAGGATCTTTCTCCCTCTCCATCACTCCCTCTCTATCTCTCCCCCTCTCTTCTCTTTCTTTTGAATGTCTCAGCAAGTTTTAGCCCTTTTTTTTTTTTCTCATCTCTTTTTTTCTCCTGTTCCTGCAGTGGCAGCACATTTCCCCCTCTCCTCTCTTGAGCGCCTGCAGCCTAGAATGTCTCTCCCCCTTAGGGTGAACACGTGGGTTTCACCATCCATGTGGGGACCAAAACATTTATTCCCATTCAAATTCCTATTTTCCCTAACCCCTAACTCTAAACCTAACCCTTAACCCTAATTCTAACCCTAAGCCTAATTCTAACTCTGGTAGGTTTATTTGAACAGTGAGAGACAGAATAACAACAAAAAAATCCAGAAAAACGCATTGTTATACAAAAATGTTATACATTTATTTGCATTTTAATGAGGGAAATAAGTATTTGACCCCCTCTCAATCAGAAAGATTTCTGGCTCCCAAGTGTCTTTTATACAGGTAACGAGCTGAGATTAGCAGCACACTCTTAAAGGGAGTGCTCCTAATCTCAGCTTGTTACCTGTATAAAAGACACCTGTCCACAGAAGCAATCAATCAATCAGATTCCAAACTCTCCACCATGGCCAAGACCAAAGAGCTCTCCAAGGATGTCAGGGACAAGATTGTAGACCTACACAAGGCTGGAATGGGCTACAAGACCATCGCCAAGTAGCTTGGTGAGAAGGTGACAACAGTTGGTGCGATTATTCACAAATGGAAGAAACACAAAATAACTGTCAATCTCCCTCGGCCTGGGGCTCCATGCAAGATCTCACCTCGTGGAGTTGCAATCATCATGAGAACGGTGAGGAATCAGCCCAGAACTACACGGGAGGATCTTGTCAATGATCTCAAGGCAGCTGGGACCATAGTCACCAAGAAAACAATTGGTAACACACTACGCCGTGAAGGACTGAAATCCTGCAGCGCCCGCAAGGTCCCCCTGCTCAAGAAAGCACATATACAGGGCCGTCTGAAGTTTGCCAATGAACATCTGAATGATTCAGAGGAGAACTGGGTGAAAGTGTTGTGGTCAGATGAGACCAAAATCCAGCTCTTTGGCATCAACTCATCTCGCCGTGTTTGGAGGAGGAGGAAAGCTGCCTATGACCCCAAGAACACCATCCCCCCCGTCAAACATGGAGGTGGAAACATTATGCTTTGGGGGTGTTTTTCTGCTAAGGGGACACGACAACTTCACCGCATCAAAGGGACGATGGACGGGGCCATGTATCGTCAAATCTTGGGTGAGGACCTCCTTCCCTCAGCCAGGGCATTGAAAATGGGTCGTGGATGGGTATTCCAGCATGACAATGACCCAAAACACACAGCCAAGGCAACAAAGGAGTGGCTCAAGAAGAAGCACATTAAGGTCCTGGAGTGGCCTAGCCAGTCTCCAGACCTTAATCCCATAGAAAATATGTGGAGGGAGCTGAAGATTCGAGTTGCCAAAGGTCAGCCTCAAAACTTTAATGACTTGGAGAAGATCTGCAAAGAGGAGTGGGACAAAATCCCTCCTGAGATGTGTGCAAACGTGGTGGCCAACTACAAGAAACGTCTGACTTTGTGATTGCCAACGAGGGTTTTGCCACCAAGTACTAAGTCATGTTTTGCAGAGGGGGTCAAATAGTTATTTCCCTCATTAAAATGCAAATCAATTTATAACATTTTTGACATGCATTTTTCTGGATTTTTTTGTTGTTATTCTGTCTCTCACTGTTCAAAAAAACCTACCATTAAAATTATAGACTGATCATGTCTTTGTCAGTGGGCAAACGTACAAAATCAGCAGGGGATCAAATACTTTTTTCCCTCACTGTACATTTGCCAGTAGCTGGCCAGAACTGCAACAACATTGTCAGTAGCGGTTACAGAAGACAGCGATGTTGTTGTTTTATCCCCCGTTAGTTGAATGCACTGACTGGAAGTCTCTCTCTCGATAAAAGTATCTGCTAAATTACGAAAATGTACACGTATATGTGAAAATGAACATAACAAAATGAACTGCAAAGCACACTGGGTATTATTATTGGCCCTTGTTTCGGGGTCACGTCTAGAAGGGATACAGTTTAACCTAATTCTCCTAACATGCTACATTCATTCTCCTAACATGCTACATTCATTCTCCTAACCTGCTGTGGAAGTTTCCCCTGACCTGCTACGACAAGTCAATTTGGACAAAAGCTGTATCCCTTCTAGACAAAACCTTGCTTTGGGGTGGAGCTTATTAGAACAATACTCAGCTTGTCCATTTTAACGTTCACATTGAAACTATACTTAGTTAATTTAGCAGACACTCTTATTACACCGTAGTGCAATTAGACTTCTGATACCAATGCAGGGTGAAAGGGGGCCGCTATAAAAAACAATTATATAGAAAAGTTTTTTTTTTACCAAATAAATCAGAGTGTAGTTCAGCCCAGTGTAATACAAACTACTGAATATTCAGAAGTATTTTAAATAGATGATGTAACAGAAACACTGCCCATTTCAGCACACACACACACACACACACACACACACACACACCACACACACACACACACACACACACAACACAACAACACACACACACACAACACACACACACACACACACACACAACCAACACACACACCACACACACACACACACACAACACACACACACACACACACACACACACACACACACACACACTACACACACACACAACACACACACACACACACACAACACACACAACACACACACAAACACACACACACACACACACAATGGTGTCAACCCCCTCACAGGGAGAGAGAGGGGAGAGAGGAGTTGATGATAATATGATTTGTTGTCTCTGGTAATGTGTTTGTGTCCACGAGAGAGAGAGAGATGGAGACGAGAGACATGGAGAGATGGAGAAAGAGAGAGACATGGAGAGATGGAGAAAGAGAGAGACATGGAGAGATGGAGAAAGAGAGAGACACGGATGGAGAGATGGAGAAAGAAAGGAGAGACATGGAGAGATGGAGAAAGAGAGAGACACGGAGAGATGGAGAAAGAGAGAGACACGGAGAGATGGAGAAAGAGAGAGACATGGAGAGATGGAGAAAGAGAGAGACACGGAGAGATGGAGATGAAGAGAGAGACACGGAGAGATGGAGAAAGAGAGAGACATGGACATATGGAGAGATGGAGAAAGAGAGAGACATGGAGAGATGGAGAAAGAGAGAGACATGGAGAGATGGAGAAAGAGAGAGGACTGGAGAGATGGAGAAGAGAGAGAAACGGGAGAGATGGAGGAAAGAGAGAGAGACATGGAGAGCTGGAGAAGAGAAAGCGAGACACACGGAGAGATGGAGAAGAAAGAGAGAGACACGGAGAGATGGAGAAGAGAGAGAGGAAATGGAGAGATGGCGAAAAGAGAGAGACACGGGAGATGGAGAAAGAGAGAGAAAACGGAGGTGGAGAAAGGGAAAGAGAGAGACTGGAGAGATGGAGAAAAGGGAGACATTTAATAAAAAAAAGAAAAAAGAAAAATTTAGAAAAGAGAACACGGGAATAAAGAGAAACTTTTAGAGAAGAAAAGACATGGAGAATTTGGGAAAAAAAGACGGGGTTTTGGAGAAAAAAGATGGAAGATAAAAGAGAGAAGGGAAAATGGAAAAGAGAGCATGAAATGGAAAGAAGAGTTTTTAGAATAAAAAAGAACGTAAGATAAAAAGAAACCCAATTTAAATGAGAAGAGTAAAATTAGACCGGAAATTGAGAAAAAAACTAACTGGAAGATGGAGAAAAAAGGACAGGGAAAGGGAAAAGAGAGAAAAAGAGAATAGAAAAAGAGACATGAAGAGGGAAAAGAGAAGCTTTGGAATGGAGAAAAGGAGACCAAATTGAAAAAGGGGAAGAGGGAGAATGGAAAAAGAGCATGGGAATGGAGAAAAAGAACAGGGAAGATAGAAAAAAACTTGAGAGATAGAAAGAACCTTAAATTTGGGAAAAGAAGACTTTTAAATGGAAAAAAAATTTTAAGTTTTAAAAAAAAGGAACATGAATGAGAAAAGATAGGAATTAAGATTTAAAAAGAAAGAATGAAAATGGAGAAAAAGAACTTTTAAAATTTAGAAAAACATGGAAATGGAGAAAAAAACTGGAGATAAAAGAAAGCAATAAGGGAAATATTAAATAGGAAAGGAAGGAAGATGAAGGAGGGAACTTAATCCCCCATAAAACACTTAAGCCTAGGAACCCCTGAATCCAATATCCCAACCCCCTTTGGGTGGGGACTACCAGAACCTTTAGGATGGGGATAACACTGTGGGGTTGTTGTTGGGGTTTTTGTGTGTGTTGTTGTGTGTGTGTGTTTTGGGGTGTGTTGTGTGGTGAAAGAACAAAAAAGAAGAAAGAAAGAAAGAAAGAAAGAAAGAAAAAGAAAGAAAGAAGAAAAAAAAGAAAAAAAGAAAAAGAAGAAAAAAGAAAAAGAAAAAAGAAGCAGATAAAAGAGAGAGGGGGGCATGGGTAAGGGTAAGGATTGGGCAAAATTTCCCCCAGCCCCCCCTTTCCCTCGCTTCCAAAAACACTGGCACAATAAGTTTTACTCTTTTAAGCCACAGCAACCTACCTGACTGCTACAACCTGGCGAAAACGGGGCCTATACTTTAAACCTGAAGTAGATAAAAGACGGGTAAAACCAGGGCCTTTGACAAAAAATGAATTTTCCCCGTTCCCTTTCCCCTGTGTATAAATGAACTAGGGAAAAAAAATTTGTACCTGTTGCCTTCCTCTGTGTAAATAACTATGTAAATATTACCTTTGCCTTCCCTCTTGTAAAATGAACTAATGTATTCCGGCCCTTCCCTCTTGTAAAGAACTAGTGAATTACCTGTTCCTTCCCTCGTTAAAAATAACTATGATAAAATTGTCCTGTTCCTTCCCTTTTGGGGTTAAAACTATGATAATATTACCTGTTCCTTTCCCTCTGTGTATAAAGCTTGATGAAATGTACCTTTTGCCTTCCCTCATTGAAATAAGGTTCGCTAATGCAGGCAACCATGGCAATAGCCCCCCCTAGGCGTATTTTTTCCAGTGCTGAATGGTCAAAATCTTGCATACCCTGTTAGTAGCCTCTGAGTAATGCAATTCAACGGTGGCCATACAATAATGCTAATGTTAATCAATGGTCCCTATTGGCATATCACATAGCATGTACTAGCATGGTTGCTAAATCAATGGTCGCCACAGGCCTTAGTTAGCATAACCCTGTTAGCGGCCTCATTGGGTGATTCATTCAGCAGTGTCTGTATTAGTGATTGATCACTGATCCCCGAATACACACATCCACATACACAACATGACCAAGAGAATGTGGACACCTGCTGGTCAAACATCTTATTTCAAAATCATGGGCATTAATATGGAGTTGGTCCCCCCTTTGCTGCTATAACAGCCTCCACTCTTCTGGGAAGGCTTTCCACTAGATGTTGGAACATTGCTGCAGGGACTTGCTTCCATTCAGCCACAAGAGCGTTAGTGAAGTTGGGCGATTAGGCCTGGCTCACAGTCAGCGTTCCAATTCATCCCAAAGGTGTTCGATGGGTTGAGGTCAGGGCTCTGTGCAGGCCAGTCAAGTTATTCCACACAGATCTCGACAAAACCATTTCTGTATGGACCTGGCTTTGTGCACGGAGGCATTGTCATGCCGAAACAGGAAAGGGTCTTCCCCAAAAAAATTGCCACAAAGTAGGAAAGCACAGAATCATCTAGAATGTAATTTTATGCTGTAGCGTTAAGATTTCCCTTCACTGGAACTAAGGGGCCTAGCCCGAACCATGAAAAACAGCCCCAGACCATTATTCCTCCTCCACCAAACTTTACAGTTGGCACTATGCATTAGGGCAGGTAGCGTTCTCCTGGCATCCGCCATACCCAGAATTGTCTGTCAGACTGCCAGATGGGGAAGCGTGATTCATCACTACAGAGAACACGTAGTGCTCGGCCATGGAAACCCTCAACGAACAGTTATTGTGCTGACTTTGCTTCCAGAGGCAGTTTGGAAACTCGGTAGTGAGTGTTGCAACCGAGGACAGACGATTTTTACGCGCTACGAGTGTCACGGTTTCGGCCGAGGCTGCCTCTCTTCCTTGCTCGGGCAGGCTTCGGCGTTCGTCGTCTCCGGAATACTAGCTGCCACCGTTGCATGTTTCTATGTTTGTTTGCTTTTGTCTGATTGTTGTTACACCTGTTATCGTTTAGTGTAATTAGTGTCCTATAAGTTCTCGTTGTGTTTGTCTAGTGTTGTGTGTGATTGTTTTATTTCTGTCGTGTGTTGCTTGAAGTGTATACTTATTCGCTCGGTTGAGCTATACTCCACTGTGTTGGAGCGTTTTACGCACCTGTATAGTGCGCCTGTTTTGTTTTGTCGCCTACGTGCGTAGTTTCGCCTTCGGGCAAGTTTGTTCATTTTCCTTTGTGGAATTTCACTAAAGTCTTTTGGACTATACTTCGGTGTCCTGCGCTTGATTCCACCACTACACCCACCTACAGCATCACTGACAACGAGGCTTTATCATCAGAGGAAAGGCCCTCAAAATTGTCAAAGACTCCAGCCACCCTAGTCATAGACTGTTCTCTCTGCTACCGCACGGCAAGCGGTACCGGAGTGCCAAGTCTAGGTCCAAAAGACTTCTCAACAGCTTCTACCCCCAAGCCATAAGACTCCTGAACAGCTAATCATGGCTACCTGGACTATTTGCACTGCCCCCCCCACCCCCACCCCATCTTTTTATGCTGCTGCTACTCTGTTAATTATTTATGCAGAGTCACTTTAACTCTACCCACATGTACATATTACCTCAACTACCTCAACTAGCCGGTGCCCCCGCACATTGACTCTGCACCGGTACCCCCCTGTATATATAGCCTCCCTACTGTTATTTTATTTGACTTCTGCTCTTTTTTTCTCAACACTTTTTTGTTGTTGTTTTTTTTACTTTTTTTATTAAAAATAAATGCACTGTTGGTTAAAGGCTGTAAGTAAGCATTTCACTGTAATGTCTGCACCTGTTGTATTCGGCGCATGTGGCCAATAAAATTTGATTTGATTTGATTTGATCACTCGGCGGTCCCGATCTGTGAGCTTGTGTGGCCTACCACTTCGCGGCTGAGCCGTTGTTGCTCCTAGACGTTTCCACTCCACAATAACAGCACTTACAGTCGACCGGGGGCAGCTCTAGCAGGGCAGACATTTGACGAACTGACTTGTTGGAAAGGTGGCATCCTATGACGGTGCCACGTTGAAAGTCACTGAGCTCTTCAGTAAGGCCATTCTACTGCCAACGTTTTTCTATGGAGATTGCATGTCTGTGTGCTCGATTTTTGTCCACATACTTTTGTATACATAGTGTATGTAGCAACCAATAAGATACACACGTCTACATACACTGAGTGTACAAAACATTAGGAACACCTGCTCTTTCCTATACATAGACTGACCAGGTGAATCCAGGTGAAAGTTATGATCCCTTATTGATGTCACCTGTAAAATCCACTTCAATCAGTGTAGATGAAGGGGAGGAGACAGGTTAAAGAAGGGTTTTTGAAGCCTTGAGACAATTGAGACATGGGTTGTGTATTTGTGCCATTCAGAGGGTGAATGGGTAAGACAAAATATGCAAGTGCCTTTGAACGGGGTATGGTAATAGGTGCCAGGCACACCGGTTTGTGCCAAGAACTGCAACGCTGCTGGGTTTTTCACGCTCAACAGTTTCCTGTGTGTATCAAGAATGGTCCACCTTCCAAAGGACATCCAGCCAACTTCACACGAATGTGGGAAGCATTGGAGTCAACATGGGCCAGCATCCCTGTGGAAGCGGAAATACTTCAGCTTCCCTCCAGGCCTGAGGGCACACACTTTCTAGTAGGCTTAGACTGAAGATATGGCAAATAGCAGTGGCAATACAGTCCGCTATTATCCTCAGTAATTTTCCATCGAAGTTGTCAGACCCTGGTGGCTTGTCAATGTTGATAGACAAAAATACTTTTTTTTCACCTCTTCCACACTCACTTTACGGAATTCAATGCTTGTCTTTCATAATTTGGTCAGTTATACTTGGATGTGTAATGTCGCCGTTTGTTGCTGGCATGTCATGCCTAAGTTTGCTAACCTCGCCAATGGAAAAATCATTAAAGTAGTTGGCAACATCAGTGGGTTTTGTGATGAATGAGCCATCTGATTCAATTACATTTAAATTTTAGTCATTTAGCAGACGCTCTTATCCAGAGCGACTTACAGTTAGTGAGTGCATACATTTTCACACTGGCCCCCCGTGGGAAACGAACCCACAACCCTGGCGTTGCGAGTGCCATGCTCTACCAACTGAGCTACAGGGAAATTAATGTTTACAGCCCCCGCGAAATGCAACTTTTCAGGGAAGTCAGGAACCAATATACACAATCAGTTAGGAAAGCAAAGACTTGCTTTTTCAAACAGAAATGTGCATCCTGTAGCACTAACTCCAAAATGTTTTGGGACACTGTAAAGTCCATGGAGAATAAGAGCACCTCCTCCCAGCTGCCCACTGCACTGAGGCTAGGAAATACTGTCACTACCGATAAATCTACGATAATCGAAAATTTCAACAAGCATTTTGCTACGGCTGGCCATGCTTTCCACCTGGCTACCTCTACCCCGGCCACCAGCTCTGCACCCTCCGCTGCAACCTTGGTTTCTCAAATGACTGCCTCGCCTGGTTCACCAACTACTTCTCAGATAGAGTTCAATGTGTCAAATCGGGGGTGGGCATGTTGTCTGGACCTCTGGCAGTCTCTATGGGGGTGCCACAGGGTTCAATTCTCGGGCCGACTCTATTCTCTGTGTATATCAATGATGTCGCTCTTGCTGCTGGTGACTCTCAGATCCACCTCTACGCAGACGACACCATTTTGTATACATCTGGCCCTTCATTGGACACTGTGTTAACAAACCTCCAAAACGAGCTTCAATGCCATACAACACTCCTTCCGTGGCCTCCAACTGCTCTTAAACGCTAGTAAAACTAAATGCATGCTCTTCAATCGAACGCTGCTTGCACCCGCCCGCCCGACTAGAATCACTACTCTCGGCGGGTCTGACTTAGAATATGTGGACAACTACAAATACCTAGGTGTCTATAAATCACTTCTAGGCAAATCCCCGCCTTATCTTAGATCATTGGTCACCATAGCAACACCCACCCGTAGTATGCGTTCCAGCAGGTATATCTCACTGGTCATCCCCAAAGCCAACACCTCCTTTGGCCGCCATTCCTTCCAGTTCTCTGCTGCCAATGACTGGAACGAACTGCAAAAATCTCTGAAGCTGGAGACTCTTATCTCCCTCACTAACTTTAAGCATCAGTTGTCAGAGCAGCTTACCGATCACTGCACCTGTACACAGCCCATTCTGAAATTAGCCCACCCAACTACCTCATCCCCATATTGTTATTTATTTTGCTCATTTGCACCCCAGTATCTCTATTTGCACATCATCTTCTGCACATCTATCACTCCAGTGTTAATACTAATTGTAATTATTTTGCAATATAGCCTATTTATTGCCTTACCTCCATAACTTACTACATTTGCACACACTGTATATACAGAGGGGAGAACAAGTATTTGATACACTGCCGATTTTGCAGGTTTTCCTACTTACAAAGCATGTAGAGGTCTGTAATCTTTATCATAGGTACACTTCAACTGTGAGAGACGGAATCTAAAACAAAAATCCAGAAAATCACATTGTATGATTTTTACAGTGGGGAAAAAAGGTATTTAGTCAGCCACCAATTGTGCAAGTTCTCCCACTTAAAAAGATGAGAGAGGCCTGTAATTTTCATCATAGGTACACATCAACTATGACAGACAAATTGAGAATGTTTTTTCCAGAAAATCACATTGTAGGACTTTTTAATGAATTTATTTGCAAATTATGGTGGAAAATAAGTATTTGGTCACCTACAAACAAGCAAGATTTCTGGCTCTCACAGACCTGTAACTTCTTCTTTAAGAGGCTCCTCTGTCCTCCACTCGTTACCTGTATTAATGGCACCTGTTTGAACTTGTTATCAGTATAAAAGACACCTGTCCACAACCTCAAACAGTCACACTCCAAACTCCACTATGGCCAAGACCAAAGAGCTGTCAAAGGACACCAGAAACAAAATTGTAGACCTGCACCAGGCTGGGAAGACTGAATCTGCAATAGGTAAGCAGCTTGGTTTGAAGAAATCAACTGTGGGAGCAATTATTAGGAAATGGAAGACATACAAGACCACTGATAATCTCCCTCGATCTGGGGCTCCACGCAAGATCTCACCCCGTGGGGTCAAAATGATCACAAGAACGTTGTGGGACCTAGTGAATGACCTGCAGAGAGCTGGGACCAAAGCAACAAAGCCTACCATCAGTAACACACTACGCCGCCAGGGACTCAAATCCTGCAGTGCCAGACGTGTCCCCCTGCTTAAGCCAGTACATGTCCAGGCCCGTCTGAAGTTTGCTAGAGTGCATTTGGATGATCCAGAAGAGGATTGGGAGAATGTCATATGGTCAGATGAAACCAAAATATAACTTTTTGGTAAAAACTCAACTCGTCGTGTTTGGAGGACAAAGAATGCTGAGTTGCATCCAAAGAACACCATACCTACTGTGAAGCATGGGGGTGGAAACATCATGCTTTGGGGCTGTTTTTCTGCAAAGGGACCAGGACGACTGTTCCGTGTAAAGGAAAGAATGAATGGGGCCATGTATCGTGAGATTTTGAGTGAAAACCTCCTTCCATCAGCAAGGGCATTGAAGATGAAAACGTGGCTGGGTCTTTCAGCATGACAATGATCCCAAACACACCGCCCGGGCAACGAAGGAGTGGCTTCGTAAGAAGCATTTCAAGGTCCTGGAGTGGCCTTGCCAGTCTCCAGATCTCAACCCCATAGAAAATCTTTGGAGGGAGTTGAAAGTCTGTTTATATATTTATTTTTATTTTATATATATATATATATATATATATATTTATTTTTTGTCCTTTAGCAGACGCTCTTATCCAGAGCGACTTACAGTTAAGTGAGTGCATACTTATTAGTAACTGGCATGAGCTATTTCATATTGTGTCCAATGCAGCGTCTGGTTGCTCCTCATTACACACCACGGATCAGCAAATATTCTTTACATCATCAACATAGGAATCACTACAAAAAACGTATTGTATGACCTCTTATACACTATATTAGGCCCAGCCTTTGGACCTGTGGTTTTCCTAGATATGGCTACAATATTGGGATCACTACATCCTATGGATTTGGATACAGGCTTTTAAAGCAACATTTCTGCAGCATTAGTAAAGATGTGATCGATACATGTTGATGATTTCATTCCTGTGCTGTTTGTAAACTACCCTGGTAGGTCGACTGACAATCCTGAACCAGGTTGACAGGCACTGGTTACAGTTTGATGTTTTTTCTTGAGTGGGCAGCTTGATGAAAGCCAGTCAATATTTAAAATCACCCAGAAAATATACCTCTCTGTTTGCTATCACATACATTATCAAGCACTTCACACATATTATCCAGATACTGACTGTTAGCACTTGGTGGTCTACAGCAGCATCCCACAGCAATAGGCTTTAGGTGTGAAAAATGAATGTCGGTGTAGAGTGTTATAACTCAGGCTGGTAAAAACACGTTCCGTCAACACAACAGTCGAACTATAATTTTGTTTTTGTTTGGTTGGAATTTTTAGGGTTTTGATTTAAAAAACCCTTTTCCCCCCCC
>LR778259.1:63813672-63916189 GCA_902810595.1 Coregonus sp. 'balchen' | reverse complement strand
AAAAATTTTTTTTTTTTTTTTTTAAAGACAAAGTGCTCGTTTGAGGGGGGAAGCTGAAGCAGCCGACCGCAGACGGAAGTCGAGAAGTAAAGTCAAGGGGATGTGCATCTGCGAAAGCCGAAAGTCGGACACTGATGTGGTATTCCCAACAGCAAGGCTCAATGCAACATGGTGTTGCCATTGTTCGTACACGTTTTTAATTTGTACGGTCGAAAACAAGCGTGTCTTCAACCCCCATATCACACACTGGAAATATGCGTGTGTGGACATTGTACAATCACTTTGTGAGAGAGCCTCAAATATTTTACATTTTAGTCATTTAGCAGACGCTCTTATGCAGAGCGACTTACAGGAGCAATTAGGGTTAAGTGCCTTGCTTAAGGGCACATCGACAGATTTTTCACCTAGTCGGCTCGGGGGGATTAGAACCAGCGACCTTTCGGTTACTGGCACAACGCTCTTAACCACTAAGCTACCTGCCGCCCCTGAATATCACATTCCATTTGTAGATATCCAGTGTATACGTGAATCATGGCAAAGTTGGTCGCTGTTTCAGTCATGTCTTTGGTTTACGTCCGCGCGTGGGTCAAACAGAAACACCGTAATGAAGCAGAAACTGCTTCTCCAATAGAAATCCTTAACGGCTCTCGCTGTATGATTGTATGGATGGAGCCACAGCTTTTGAAGTCAAGCGGTGAATTGTTCGCCCTTGCAGCGGAATCCGGGGGGGTCCGACCTATGCAGGGAAGAGGATCGGCATCTACCCAGACCTGAGTGGCGAACTGCCAAAACAGAGGGAGACCTACGATGAGGTGAGATCCCAGCTACGCAAAAACTAAGCTTGAGATGCGGCTTAATCCACCTGGCAAAAAAACTCATCTTGACCTTCCTGAACACAACACGCACGTTTTTTCCACTGCCAAGGAAGCTCAAGACTTCTTCTTCTTTGATAAAGCACATCAAACCCAACACACAAGGGGACAAGTAAGCATTTCGTTTTGACGATGTATACCAATGCGTTTCCCGTAGTCCTACATAGCCTACGACTAATACAACTTGATAACTTGATAACTTGACGACAGGATGGAGCCCCATCATTGGTTCATTTTTCAGGTATGCTATCCATGCACAGTAACACAGCCTAGCCTACGGCTACGACGCTGCCCTCAGCATAAGACAATGACGAAGACACCCCTCATGTTTGGGTGCAAGGAACAATATTACTATTATCGATATCCTGGCGCCGACGAAGATGGCGGCCTCGCGACTAGCTCTTAGGAAACGTTGCACTATTTTGTTTTTTTAATGTATTTTTTAAAAACATTATTAGCTCAGAAAGTGTTTTGCATCATTACATACAGCCGGGAAAAACTATTGGATATCAGAGCGGTGGTAACTCACCAGCATTACGACCAGGAATACGACTTTCCCGAAGCATTATCCTTTGTTTGCTCTCCCCAGGGCTCATTCCAGCGGCTGACCCAAAACATCGCCGGCGGAGGAGAGGCACTCGGAGCGGCCTGCTGGTTCGACTTAGGAGGCGCGCACACCACCCACCGCTTCCAAGTATCCTACTCGCTAATGTTCAATCTTTGGTTAACAAAGTCGACGAATTACGGGCAAGGATTTCTTTCCAGAGAGACATCAAGGCCTGTAATATACTCTGTTTCATGGAAACATGGCTCTCTGGGGATATTCTGTCGAAATCGGTCCAGCCAGATGGGTTCTCAGTTCATCGCGCAGACAGGAATAAATATATCTCCGGGAAGCAGAAGGGCGGAGGTGTGTGTTTCATGATTAACGACTCATGGTGTAATTGTAGTAACATACAGGAACTCGAGTCCTTCTGTTCACCCGACCTAGAATATCTCACAATCAAATGCAGACCGTATTATCTCCCAAGATAATTTTATTCGGTTATAGTCACGGCCGTGTATATCCCCCCTCAAGCCGATACCATGGGGCGGCGCACAATTGGCCCAGCGTCATCCAGGGTAGGGGAGGGAATGGCCGGCAGGGATGTAGCTCAGTTGGTAGAGCATGGCGTTTGCAACGCCAGGGTTGTGGGTTCGATTCCCACGGGGGGCCAGTATGAATAAAATAAAAGTAATGTACTCACTAACTGTAAGTCGCTCTGGATAAGAGCGTCCACTAAATGACTGAAATGTAAATGTAAAATGACACCACAATGGCCCTCAAAGAACTTTACTGGACTTTATGCAAGCTGGAAACCACATATCCTGAGGCTGCATTTATTGTAGGATTTTAACAAAGCAAATTTGAGGACTAGGCTGCCGAAGTTCTATCAACATATCGACTGTTGTACTCGTGCTGCTAAAATCCTCGACCATTGCTATTCAAACTTCCGGGATGGTTATAAGGCCCTCCCCCGCCCTCCTTTCGGGCAAATCTGACCACGACTCCATTTTGCTTCTCCCTTTCTATAGGCAGAAACTCAAACAGGAAGTACCCGTGCAAAGGACTATTCAACGCTGGTCTGACCAATCGGAATCCACGCTTCAAGATTGTTTTGATCACGAGGACTGGGATATGTTCCGGGTAGCTTCCGAAAATAATTTAGATGAATACATCAGGAAGTGTATAGGTGATTTTGTGCCCACTGTGACTATTAAAACCTACCCTAACCAGAAACCGTGGATAGACGGCAGCATTCGCGCAAATCTGAAAGCGCGAACCACCGCATTTAACCATGGTAAGGTGACTGGGAATATGGCAGAATACAAACAGGGTAGCTACTGACTCCGCAAGGCAATTAAACTGGCAAAACATCAGTATAGAGACAAAGTGGAGTTGCAATTCAACGGCTCAGACACGAGACGTATGTGGCAGGGTCTACAGACAATCACGGACTACAAAAGAAAAACCAGCCACGTCGCCGACACCGACGTCTCGCTTCCTGACAAGCTAAACACCTTCTTCGCCCGCTTTGAGGACAACACAGTGCCACTGACAAGGCCCACTACCAAGGACTGTGGCCTCTCCTTCTCCATGGCCGACGTGATTAAGACATTTAAGCATGTTAACCCCCGCAATCTCTCTCTTTCCCAGTCTGCTGTTCCCACATGCTTCAAGAGGGCCACCATTGTTCCTGTACCCAAGAAAGCAAAGGTAACTGAACTAAATGACTATCGCCCTGTAGCACTCACCTCTGTCATCATGAAGTGCTTTGAGAGACTAGTCAAGGATCATATCACCTCTACCTTACCTGTCACCCTAGACCCACTTCAATTTGCTTACCGCCCCAATAGATCCACAGACGATGCAATCGCCATCACACTGCACACTGCCCTATCCCATCTGGACAAGAGGAATACCTATGTAAGAATGCTGTTCATTGACTATAGCTCAGCATTCAACACCATAGTACCCTCCAAGCTCATCATCAAGCTCGGGGCCCTGGGTCTGAACCCCGCCCTGTGCAACTGGGTCCTGGACTTCCTGACGGGCTGCCCCCAGGTGGTGAAGGTAGGAAACAACATCTCCACTTCGCTGATCCTCAACACTGGGGCCCCACAAGGGTGCGTGCTCAGCCCCCTCCTGTACTCCCTGTTCACCCATGACTGCGTGGCCATGCACGCCTCCAACTCAATCATCAAGTTTGCAGACGACACAACATTAGTAGGCTTGATTACCAACAATGACGAGACCGCCTACAGGGAGGAGGTGAGGGCTCTGGGAGTGTGGTGCCAGGAAAATAACCTCTCACTCAACATCAACAAAACAAAGGAGATGATCGTGGACTTCAGGAAACAGCAGAGGGTGCACCCCCCTATCCACATCGACGGGACCGCAGTGGAGAAGGTGGAAAGCTTCAAGTTCCTTGGCGTACACATCACCGACAAACTGAAATGGTCCACCCACGCAGACAGTGTGGTGAAGAAGGCGCAACAGAGCCTATTCAACCTCAGGAGGCTGAAGAAATTTGGCTTAGCACCTAAAACCCTCACAAACTTTTACAGATGCACAATTGAGAGCATCCTGTCGGGCTGTATCACCGCCTGGTACGGCAACTGCACCGCCCACAACCGCAGGGCTCTCCAGAGGGTGGTGCGGTCTGCCGAACGCATTACCGGGGGCAAACTACCCGCCCTCCAAGACACATACAACACCCGATGTCACAGGAAGGCCAAAAAGATCATCAAGGACAACAACCACCCGAGCCACTGCCTGTTCACCCCGCTATCATCCAGAAGGTGAGGTCAGTACAGGTGCATCAAAGCTGGGACCGAGAGACTGAAAAACATCTTCTATCTCAAGGCCATCAGACTGTTAAATAGCCTTCACTAGCACATTAGAGGCTGCTGCTGCCTATTGAAATCACTGGCCACTTTAAGAAATGGAACACTAGTCACTTTAATAATGTTTCCATTTCTTGCACTACTCATCTCATATGTATATACTGCATTCTATTCTATAATATTCTACTGTATCTTAGTCCATGCCTTCTCTGTCATTGCTTGTCCATATATGTATATATTCTTAAATCCCATTCCTTACTAGTTTTGTATGTATTGGGTATATGTTGTGAAATTGTTAGATATTACTGCACTGTCGGAGCTAGAAGCGCAAGCATTTCGCTACACCCGCAATAACATCTGCTAAACACGTGTATGTGACGAATACAATTTGATTTGATTATTGCTGAGCATTGAACTTGTTAGAATTCGACATCATGCCAATTAATGAACAATGGACAATATGGATCCTACAGCGTGGATCCAGCGGCGACCCGTCATTCCGGGCAGGTGGGGCAGGGTTGCCTGTTTTTGCATGTTATTTTGGCATTACTACGTGTCACATATCCGTTTGCAAACGACGCCAAAACTAAAATTCATTGGTCTTAATAAAGCCGCATACAAACATAGTTTCTTTTTTGTTTTCTTGAGTAAAGGCAGCTCCAAAATGCAGGTGTTTCAGCCTAGCTCAGTGCTTTCTGTGGAGGTGGGGCAAGCCAGCGGAAAATATGGAGCGTAGGGGTTGGTAATGTTCTCTAGTTGCGCCGTGATTGGCTCAGTGTTCTGTCACTCATGGGGGACACCACACCACTTTATATCTACAGTAGCTTTGATTGGACTGATCGTGTCAATGTCATACTTTCAAAATCTTAGCTAGCAGTCATCATCATGAATCAAGTCAACAATCTACAGGCAAATCCTTTTTAATCCTTGTCATATGAAGATAAATAATGAAGAGAAATTATAGATAAAACATATCGGTGCTCATTGGACATAAACATCACACAACAAGTTGGAAATTTGCAAATTCAACAATGAGTGGTTTGGAAGGAATCAGTGGCTAACTGCAAGCATTGCAAAGCAATCACTAGCCTGCTATTCAGTGGAGTGGCTGTGTGGTCCCAAGTCTGGGTTTAAGGGTCTCTTTTCCAAGCTTAAAAGGATAAACATTCCACATTGGCCATGCTGTCAATCCAGCATGACTTCTGCCGCGCTCAAAACAACTGTTAACGCAGAACTGGGAAATCTGACTTCAGTGAGTTCAAGACAACTTGGGAACTCGGCAAAAAACGAGCTCCGACTGGGGAAAATACGTTTTGAACGGTCATCATCCAACTCGGAATTGTAAGTCGGGAACTCGGAACTCTTTCTAGAGCTCCGACCTGAAGATCACTGACGTCGTCATGATTCGACCTTGTTTCCCCCCCCCCCCGAGTTCCCAGTTGTCTTGAAAGCACCATAAATCCAGAGAATGCCAGACTTTGATGACAAAATTTGCCCACGAAGGACCGCAGCTCCACCTTCCTGTTCAAGTGAGCACAGCACAACAAGGTGAGTCCAAAAGTGTATTGTATCCTTTGCATACATGATGTAATATACCAGGGAGATATGTATACTGAAGCTAAGAAAGTAATACTAAGTGTATGTTGTGTAGTAAGCTGTTAGTAGCCCATGTTCCTCACCCTAATAATTTGGTCCCTTTCCCCCTCATAACTTAGCCTACTGTTCTGACTTAGTGGTGCACATGTAGCCTATAACCTGCTTTAGAGAAATGTAATCATCAAATATTGTAAGAGCTTTCATTGTCTGCTTATATGCCCCCTTTATTTATCCTACAGTTCTGACTTGGTGTACAGGGAGAACACTGTAGGAACGGCCCATGTTCTGAATTATGTTGCTGTACATTTCAAAACTTCATTACCCACCCTTACTGGTCCAGTCTGCTAACTTCATTACCCACCCTTACTGGTCCAGTCTGCTAACTTCATTACCCACCCTTACTGGTCCAGTCTGCTAACTTCATTAACCCTTACTGGTCCAGTCTGCTAACTTCATTACCCACTCTTACTGGTCCAGTCTGCTAACTTCATTACCCACCCTTACTGGTCCAGTCTGCTAACTTCATTACAACATTACTGGTCCAGTCTGCTAACTTCATTACCCACCCTTACTGGTCCAGTCTGCTGACTTCATTACCCACTCTTACTGGTCCAGTCTGCTAACTTCATTACCCACCCTTACTGGGTCCAGTCTGCTAACTTCATTAACCCTTACTGGTCCAGTCTGCTAACTTCATTACCCACTCTTACTGGTCCAGTCTGCTAACTTCATTACCCACCCTTACTGGTCCAGTCTGCTAACTTCATTAACCCTTACTGGTCCAGTCTGCTAACTTCATTACCCACCCTTACTGGTCCAGTCTGCTAACTTCATTACCCACCCTTACTGGTCCAGTCTGCTAACTTCATTACCCACCTTTACTGGTCCAGTCTGAAGGAGAAGACCAAGAAGGAGAAGACCAAGAAGGCAGATTCCTTAAATGGGATCCATAAGGGAAAGAAAATGGCCCTTATTAATGTGTATTCTCCTAATTCATGTGAAGTTTCTTTGATTCTCTGTGTTCATGTTCTAGATCTAACCACATATCTGTTGAGGGTGCATGGTAAAGCCCTAACCACATATTGTCACGTAAACTGATGTGGATGCAGTGGTGGAGTCAAGCGCAGGACAAGGAGGCTAAGTCCAACATGACTTTACTTAGTAAGCACAAAGTCAAAACAACAGGCCTCTAAACCAAGGAGGCGAACGATTACGCACAAACACGCGTAAAACACTAAACATCTAACGAGACACCAATCGGACAGGCGGACAATTACACACAACTGCAAACAAAACAACAGGGAAACTTATAGGTGACATAATCAAAACTCAATACGAAACAGGTGCACACACAAGACCAGACCAAACAAATATCGAGAACATCCAGCGGTGGCAGCTAGTACTCCGGGGACGACGAACGCTGAAGCCTGCCCGAGCAAGGAGGAGGAGCAGCCTCGGCAGAATCCGTGACACATATCTGTTGAGGGTGCATGGTTCTAGACCTTTCCACTGAAGCAACCCGACCTGCTAGACATACAGGGAGGGGGCATCCAACGTTCTAGATCACGGGGGGGGGTAGTTCAAAGCATGTCGTTTCCCATAGTCTGACGTAACATTAACGCATGCTTAAATCAGTCCACTTTTAAATGCGTAGTTGTCTGTAGTACTCAAGGGTGCGTCACCAAATGTCATCAATAGTTTTACAGATGTTCATTTTATTACCTGACTTAGCACCACATTCACCTGTTAATGTGAATATGTTTGGAATCGTTGTCTCGGCCTCTGTTGTGTACAGGATGACATCGTCTGCATATAGAGACCATATGTGGTCCTCTGTAGCTCAGTTGGTAGAGCACGGCGCTTGTAACGCCCTGGTTTGTCTCCCTGGGTATAGTATTTATTTGGGGCAAATCATATAGAACCCTCAGCTTTAGAAGTAAGACGTTTCCCTGGTTTGTCTCCCTGAGTATAGTATTTATTTGGGGCAAATCATATAGAACCCTCAGCTTTAGAAGTAAGACGTTTCCCTGGTTTGTCTCCCTGAGTATAGTATTTATTTGGTGCAGATCGTATAGAACCCCCCAGTTTTTATAATTTAAGGAGTTTCCCGGTTTTCCCCAGATTATTTATTGTGCCCCCGTTTGAACCCCGTTAAAAGTGACTTTTCCCTGTTTTCCCCGATATGTATTTTTTTTTGCGGGCAACGTATAAAACCCTCACTTTTTAATAAAGTTTTCCCCTGGTTTGTTCCCTGATTAATTTTTTTTGGTGAAAATCATATAGAACCCTCAGCTTTATAAGTAAGACTTTCCCTGGTTTGTCTCCCAGATAGAAAATTTTTTTGGGTTAAAAATTAAAAAAACCGCAGCTTTTAATAAGACTTTTTCCCTGTTTGTACCCTGAGTATAGTATTTATTTGCGGGGAAAATCGTATAGAACCCTCAGCTTTATAAGAAATTTTTCCCCCGGGTTTTTGTATCCCGGGTAATATTTATTTGGTTTTGCAAATCATATGAACCCTCATTTTTTATAAGGAACGTTTCCCGGGTTTGTCCCCCGGGTATAGAAATTTTTTTTTTTTTGGGCAAATGTATGAACCCTAGTTTTAAAAGGAAAAACTTTTCCCCGGTTTTCTCCCTGAAAGTATTTTTTTTGGTGAAAATCGAAAGAACCCTCAGTTTTAAAAGTAGACGTTTCCCTGGTTTGTCTCCCTTAAAAAGTATTTATTTGGGGAAAATCTTAGAACCCTCAGCTTTAAAAGTAAAAAACGTTTCCCTGGTTTGTCCCCCGGTATAGTATTTATTTGGCAAAATTATAAACCCCAGCTTTATAAGTAAAATTTTCCCGGTTTGTCCCCCGGGAATATATTTTTTTGGTGAAAATGTTAAAACCCCTCAGTTTTAAAGAAACTTTTCCCTTTTTTTTTGTCTCCCAGTATAAAAATTTTTTTTTGGTGCAAAGAAAAGAACCCTCAGCTTTATAAGTAAGAGTTTTCCCTGGGTTGTCTCCCTATATATATTTTTGGGGAAAACGTTAAAACCCTCACTTTTAAGTAAACTTTTCCTGGTTTTTTCCCCCGAGTATAGTATTTATTTGGGGCAAATCGTATAGAACCCTCAGCTTTATAAGTAAGAAGTTTCCCTGGTTTGTCTCCCTGAGTATAGTATTTATTGTCACGATCGTCGAATACAGAGGAGGACCAAGGCGCAGCGTTGCAGGCAAACATACTCTTTATTTAGCGATATATTGACAAAATAAACAAAACAATAACGTGACAGTTCACGGTCTAACACAGACCAACTAGAAACAAGATCCCACAACTACTGTGGGAAAACAGACAGCACACTGGTGCTGACTGCACACTGGTGGAGCGGATTGCTCTAGCTCCGGCGTGAAGCATCTGACCGGTGCCGGACCAGGCACCGGTGGAACAGGCACGGGCCGTGCCGGACTGACGACGCACACCACTGGCTTGGTGTGGGGAGCAGGAGCGGACCGGACCGGGCTGGCGACGCACACCACAGGCTCGATGCGAGGAACAGGAACAGGCCGGACCGTACTGGGGACACACACCACTGGCCCTATGCAGGGATCAGGAACGGGCCGGACCGGACTGGTAACACACCCCAGTACCTCTCGCCGTGCCTCTACACCTTCCTTCCCCTCTTCGACCAGTGGCCCCCATAACCTGGCGGCCTCCTCTGCCAACCCGCTGGGCTGCTCTGTCGCGGTCTCCTGCTGCCCCGTCGTCCACGGCGTTAGCCCCCCCCTAAAAATGTTATGGGCTTCACTCCTACCCGTGGACCAGGTCTCCATACTTTTTGCCAGCCTTTCGCCCTTCTGCTTCCACGTCAAGCCCCTCTCTTCCTCACATGGCTTGACCCAGTCGAGGAGGCGAAGGAGATCCGCTAGAGATCTCTCAGGCGATGGTTCCTGGACTTGCTGCTTGGTCCAGTCTTGGTGGGATCTTCTGTCACGCTCGTCGGGAACAGAGGAGGACCAAGGCGCAGCGTTGCAGGCAAACATACTCTTTATTTAGCGATATATTGACAAAAATAAACAAACCGATAACGTGACAGTTCACGGTCTAACACAGACCAACTAGAAACAAGATCCCACAAAACCAACGGGAAAACAGACAGTTTAAATATGGCTCCCAATCAGAGACAACCAGCAACAGCTGACACTCGTTGCCTCTGATTGGGAGCCACTCTGGCCAACATAGAAATAGCACCCATAGAATACACCATAGAACAAAACACATAGAACTTACACACCCTGGCTCAACATACAAGTGTCCCCAGAGCCAGGGCGTGACATTTATTTGGTGCAGATCTTATAGAACCCTCAGCTTTATAAGTAAGACGTTTCCCTGGTTTGTCTCCCTGAGTATAGTATTTATTTGGGGCAAATCGTATAGAACCCTCAGCTTTATAAGTAAGACGTTTCCCTGGTTTGTCTCCCTGAGTATAGTATTTATTTGGGGCAAATCGTATAGAACCCTCAGCTTTGTAAGTAAGAAGTGTATTAAAGCTCCTCTTTCGCTGCAGTCAACTGAATTAGAGTCCCCACCCACTTGTCTCTCACGTCTCTCCTCTAATTGGGAGATTTCTCTTTGAATATTCTCTTGTTTTTTTTGTATACGTACTTGTTTGAGCAGAGATGACTAGGCTATGATCTGACCCCTGAGATAAGCCTTAGCGCGCTCTCCCATTAAAGGTCTGGGCTGATACCTTCTGTTGAGTTGAATCCCCCCCAAAAAAACATTGTAAGTTCAGCTTGAATAACCTTTTTGAAAACAAGTTTCCCCGAAGAAGGTGTCAGGTTTGTCAAACCTTTTTAGTTTTTAGGCGTACTGTCATGAGCACTCTCTCTCCCTGGTAGCAACATTAATTGCATTCAATTCTCTGCCACTCTGCTCACTCTCTCCCTACTCTGCCTAACGAGCTCCACCTGGCTCCGCCCTGCTCTGCTCTTGTTACCTGGCCAGCTGCACTGCATTTCCCACTCACCATCCTCACCTTGCCTCACTCTGTTCTAATTACTCTGCCAGCTGAACTGCATTTCCCCACTAACCTCTCCCAGTATATCAAGCCCTGTTTTTCAGCCAAGCCCTGTCAGATCGTCTTCAAACCCGGACCAGTAACCTGCCTGTCTGCGCTCTGACTCCTGTTTGTGATACCGATCCTTTCTTGACTGCCTCCTTGTTCTACTGCCCCGTCTATCCCGACCTGCCTTCTGGACCTCGACTACTCTCCGATCTTCAGCCCCTCCGGTAACTCGATTCTGCTTTCTGTCTCTCACCACGATATTTGCCCAGCCCTGATCGGTACTTCTGCCTGCCATTCATATTGCTGTTGTGTGTGTGTTCCCCCAGGTCTCCGACCACCAGATGAGCGTGCCCAGACGCTTCACCACCCTCAGCCCGATACGCCGCTCCATCACTGGGGAACACACACACTAAGCACTTGGACTGGACACCCCCGGACATTTGGTGACCCCCGGAGCACAGGTACCCACAGGACCCTGAAAGACCCCAGAGCCCCAAGCACCCCTGGAACCCCTGACACCCCTGGCACTCCTCTTCCCGCCTGAAACCTTCAATAAAGAACTCTGAATTTGAACTTGCGCTCTTGGGTCCTCTTCTGTCCGTGACAGAACGATCTGACCATCATGGACCCAGCGCACTCCCTGACCACGATGGAAGAAGAGCCAGAGATGACTGCCCTACAGCGACTGGAACGCTCTGAGGGAGACATAAATCGGATGGCTGGCGACATCGCTTCCCTTCTCCAGCTATTCAACCAGCAGCAACAACAGTTCCAACTGCAGCAACAACAGCTAGCCCAAGCCCTGCAACTACTCTCAAACCCGGCTACTCCACCTGCACCCCCCCCTGGTCCTTCTGTTCCTGTACCACCGACACTCCTTCATCCCTCCGCTGGAGGTCCCAATGCTGCAGGCCCGGCAGTGCTGCCACCAGATCCCCACGCTCCTGAACCAAAGATTGGGAACCCGGAACGTTTTGATGGCAACCAGAAGCAAGTAAGACCATTCTTGAGCAGCTGCCGAATCCAGTTTGCACTACAGCCCAGGACTTTCTCAACAGAGGGAGCCAAGGTGGGGTATGTCATCACACATCTCACCGGTCGAGCTCGGTTGTGGGGAACGGCGGAATTCGACCGGCAAACCCCAGCCTGTGCCTCCTTCAGTGCCTTTGAGGAGGAGATGTTAAAGGTCTTTGACCTAGGCTCGCCAACAGCCGAAGCGTCACAAGCTCTGCTCACCATCCGTCAGGGCAATCGGACAGTGGCAGACTTCTCCATTGACTTTCGTACCCTGGCCAGTCAAAGCTCGTTTAACCCAGAGGCACTGGTGCAAGCCTTCCTCCATAGCCTGGCGGACTATATCAAAGACGAGCTTGTTTCCCATGACCCGCCCTCAACGCTTGATGCCGCCATTGACCTTGCCGTCCGCATTGACCGCCGTATACAGACCCGGAGGAGGGAGAAGGGCCGTCTCAGTCAACCTGCCATCCGCACTCGGGTCGATACCGCTTCTGTCCAGCCCCTGCCTGTCAAGTCCCATAGCCAACTCAATCAGCCTGAGCCCATGGAGATTGGCCGTGCCTCTCTGACTCCCGAGGAGCGTCGGCGCCGTCTAAGCTCCAACCTTTGCCTCTACTGTGGTGGCGAAAATCACCGTGTCGCCACTTGTCCGGCAAAAGCCGCAGCTCACCAGGTGTAGGGGAGATCCGGGTGAGCTCAACAAGCCTTCAGTCTCCCTCCATCCGAAAGACCCTGCTTCATCTCCGCCTTCAGCTTTCTGACAAGACTCATACATTGGCCGCCCTTGTGGATTCCGGAGCCGAAGCAAACATCATGGACCCTGAGCTTGCACAGCAACTGGGCGTGAACCATCATCAACTGACACAACCCATTCCTGCACGAGCCCTGGATGGGCATCATCTTGGCACTGTCACTCATATCTCCGCCCCTGTGACAATCCTGCTGTCAGGAAACCACCAGGAGTCCATCCAGTTTCACCTCCTACACTCACCTGGCCAACCACTCATTCTTGGATACCCGTGGCTCCGTCAGCACAACCCCCACATCGACTGGGAGACAGGAACAGTCCGTGAGTGGGGAAGGAGTTTGTCACCAGACCTGTTTAAGGGGGGCCACCCTGCCCGTTCACCGGGAAAGATCTAGCGCTACCCCCGACATATCCAATGTTCCGGACTGTTACCACAGCCTGAAAGAGGTGTTCAACAAATCCAAGGCGACATCTCTACCCCCACACAGACCCTATGACTGCGCGATTGATCTCCTGCCTGGCACAGCACCTCCCAAGGGTCGTCTGTATTCACTGTCAGCCCCGGAAAGAAAGGCCATGGAGGACTACATTAATGACTCTCTTGCCGCCGGGATAATTAGACCGTCATCTTCCCCCGCAGGAGCGGGATTCTTCTTTGTCGGCAAGAAGGACGGTTCTCTTCGTCCATGCATAGATTACCGGGGTCTGAACGACATCACGGTTAAGAATCGCTACCCACTGCCCTTACTTTCGTCTGCCTTCGAACTGCTGCAGGGAGCCACTGTATTCACAAAGCTGGACCTTCGCAATGCCTACCATCTGGTGCGGATGAGGGAGGGAGACGAATGGAAGACAGCGTTCAACACACCAACCGGCCACTATGAATATCTCGTCATGCCCTTCGGCCTCACCAATGCCCCAGCAGTTTTTTCAAGCCCTAGTGAATGATATCCTCAGGGACATGCTAAATACGTTCGTATTTGTGTACCTTGACGATATTTTAATATTCTCAAAGACTCTGTCAGAACACACGCACCACGTCCAGTTGGTCCTGCGCCGCCTGCTGGAGAACTCTCTTTTCGTGAAGGCAGAGAAGTGCGAGTTCCATGCCAAAACCGTTTCATTCCTGGGGTATGTGGTGACCGAGGGCAGCATTCAGATGGATCTCACGAAGGTGTCGGCTGTCACTTCCTGGCCAGTTCCTGAGTCTCGGAAAAAGTTGCAACAGTTCCTGGGCTTTGCCAACTTTTATAGGAGATTCATCAGAAACTATAGCACAGTGGCTGCACCCCTCACGGCGCTAACCAGCACTAAACAACCGTACCAATGGACATCAGCTGCTGATAAGGCCTTCAATATCCTCAAGACATGTTTCACTTCTGCTCCCATCCTCCAGATGCCAGATGCAGCAAGGCAGTTTGTGGTGGAGGTAGATGCTTCGGACGTGGGAGTGGGTGCAGTGCTTTCTCAAAGAGCAGCTGAGGATGGCAAGATGCACCCCTGTGCCTTCTACTCCCGTCGGCTAACCCCTGCCGAATGCAACTACGACATTGGGAACCGCGAGCTGTTGGCTGTCAAGCTCGCCCTTGAAGAATGGCGGCACTGGTTAGAGGGGTCAAAGGAACCATTCGTAGTGTGGACAGACCACAAGAACCTGGAGTATATCCAAACAGCCAGGAGGCTGAACTCCCGTCAACAGCGGTGGTCTCTGTTCTTTACGCGCTTCAATTTCACGCTCTCCTACCGCCCGGGATCTCGCAACATCAAACCTGATGCTCTTTCCCGGATGTTTCAGAAGGACGAGACCACCGCCATGACAGCCCCCATTCTTCCCAGCCACTTGGTCGTAGCGGCCCTCACCTGGGAGATCGAGAAGCAGGTCATGGAGGCTCTTCGGGACCAGCCAGGTCCAAGCACCAGCGCCCCCAACCGTCTGTTTGTTCCAGCAAATCTCAGGTCACCTGTGATTCAGTGGGGGCACGAATCCCGTCTGGCCTGTCATCCCGGCATCACTCGCACCCTTCATCTGGTCCGCCAGCGGTTCTGGTGGCGGCGGATGAGACGGGATGTCCGAGAATTCATCCGAGCTTGTCCCACTTGTAACCGAAACAAGACCCCCAACCAGCCTCCTGCTGGGTTGCTGCAACCCCTACTCATACCCAAGAGGCCCTGGTCCCACGTTTCACTGGACTTTGTTACGGGCCTTCCGCCCTCTGACGGACACACAGTCATCCTTACCATTGTTGACCGCTTTAGTAAGATGACCCACTTCGTGCCCCTTCCCAAACTACCCTCTGCTAAAGAGACCTCCCAGGTGGTCCTGGAACATGTGTTTCGTATCCATGGCCTACCCCAGGATATAGTGTCAGACCGGGGTCCGCAATTCTCAGCAACCTTTTGGAAGGAGTTCTGTCATCTCCTTGGGGCCACCGCCAGCCTATCGTCTGGATTCCACCCGCAGTCAAACGGCCAGACTGAACGCATGAACCAGGAGCTGGAGAAGGCACTGAGGTGTGTGGCTTCCCAAAATCCCCGGGCCTGGGCTCAACACCTGCTCTGGGTGGAATATGCCCATAATTCACTCACCAGTTCCTCCACCGGGCTCTCCCCCTTTCAGTGTGTCTACGGGTATCAACCTCCACTGTTTGCCAGCCAGGAGGCGGATGCCACCTGTCCGTCTGCTCTTGCGTATGCCCGCCGCTGCCGCCGCACTTGGGCCCAGGCTCGCACTGTGCTCCTGAAGTCTGGAACCAGCTACGCCGTCGGTGCCAACCGACGGAGGACCCCAGCACCTACTTACCGGGTTGGTCAGAAGGTCTGGCTGTCTGCCCGGGATCTGCCGCTGCGGGTTGAATCACGAAAGCTGGCCCCTCGCTTCATTGGTCCTTTTCCTGTGCAGAAAGTCATCAGTCCAACGGCGGTCCGACTTCAGTTGCCCGCTTCCATGCGGGTCCACCCCCACCTTCCACGTCTCCAAGGTCAAGCCGGTCCATGAAAGTCCCCTGGTCCCTGCAGCTCCGGCGCCACCTCCTCCGCGCCTCGTAGATGGCGGTCCTGTCTTCACCGTCCGGCGGCTGCTCCGCTCTAGGCGAAGGGGTAGGGGTCTCCAGTACCTCGTTGACTGGGAGGGATATGGTCCAGAGGAGAGGACCTGGATCCCGGCCAGGAGGATAGTGGACCGGACCCTTATCACTGACTTCCACCGACTACATCCTGATCAGCCTGCAATCCGTAGGGGCCGTCCAAGAGGGGTTCCTAGCCGTCCTGCCCGCCCTGCTTCCTGTCCTGTGCCTGACCCTGCTCCTGTCTCAGTGCCTGTCCTGTCTCCCGACCGTGACCCTCCAGCTCCTTCTGAGGATGAGGAGATTCACTCGGACCGCTCGGAGGAGTTCTGACCCGCCGCCTGCTCCCCTCCACCCTCCCGGCATGATGTTGTTCTTGGGACTTCTGGGGCCGTCCCTTGGAGGGGGGGTCCTGTCATGAGCACTCTCTCTCCCTGGTAGCAACATTAATTGCATTCAATTCTCTGCCACTCTGCTCACTCTCTCCCTACTCTGCCTAACGAGCTCCACCTGGCTCCGCCCTGCTCTGCTCTTGTTACCTGGCCAGCTGCACTGCATTTCCCACTCACCATCCTCACCTTGCCTCACTCTGTTCTAATTACTCTGCCAGCTGAACTGCATTTCCCCACTAACCTCTCCCAGTATATCAAGCCCTGTTTTTCAGCCAAGCCCTGTCAGATCGTCTTCAAACCCGGACCAGTAACCTGCCTGTCTGCGCTCTGACTCCTGTTTGTGATACCGATCCTTTCTTGACTGCCTCCTTGTTCTACTGCCCCCGTCTATCCCGACCTGCCTTCTGGACCTCGACTACTCTCCGATCTTCAGCCCCTCCGGTAACTCGATTCTGCTTTCTGTCTCTCACCACGATATTTGCCCAGCCCTGATCGGTACTTCTGCCTGCCATTCATATTGCTGTTGTGTGTGTGTTCCCCCAGGTCTCCGACCACCAGATGAGCGTGCCCAGACGCTTCACCACCCTCAGCCCGATACGCCGCTCCATCACTGGGGAACACACACACTAAGCACTTGGACTGGACACCCCCGGACATTTGGTGACCCCCGGAGCACAGGTACCCACAGGACCCTGAAAGACCCCAGAGCCCCAAGCACCCCTGGAACCCCTGACACCCCTGGCACTCCTCTTCCCGCCTGAAACCTTCAATAAAGAACTCTGAATTTGAACTTGCGCTCTTGGGTCCTCTTCTGTCCGTGACACGTACAGGACTGTGATCTGAGATGTTGACGTTATTAATAATACCATTTTTCTACCCGATGAGCTGAGGTCTGAGGGATGAGGGGGAAAAAAAAGTATATCCTAGACGAAGCGCCACGAGGATTTGAAAAGAAAGTATCTGTCACGTTCGTCAGGGAGAGACCAAGGCGCAGCGTTGAATGCGAACATTATATTTATTAGAATGATCACACGATCAAAATAACAGACGAAAACGTGATGTCTCTGGTTACATAAACAAACCAAATAAGAACAAGAAACCACAAACACAAAGTGAAAGACAGACAGTTAAATATGGCTCCCAATCAGAGACAACCAGCTGACACTCGTTGCCTCTGATTGGGAGTCACTCAGGCCAACATAGAAATACCAACATAGAATTACACACTCTGGCTCAACATAACAGTGTCCCCAGAGCCAGGGCGTGACAGTATCACCATTTGTTGTTGGGGTTTACCTTTCTCCAAATATCACTAAAGCCCTGTTCTTCACATTGGAATGTAAACAGACATGTTTAATGTGGGACCACCTGGTCGTGACTTGGAGTGGAGACAAAGTGCTGTTAAATCCACCAACTACACAATGTGACTGCTGAGCGATCTCTGAGAGACATCTATTAATGCGTTGTGGGGGAATCGTCATTTGGTGCACACAAATTAGCAAAGGTAAAATTCATGCCAAATAATAAGCTCTGAATAATAATCAATCACATTTATTTATAAAGCCCTTTTTACATCAGCAGATATCACAAAGTGCTTATACAGAAACCCAGCCTAAAAAGCCCCAAACAGCAAGCGATGCAGATGTAGAAGCACGGTGGCTAGGGAAAAACTCCTTTAGAAAGGCAGGAACCCCTAGGAAGAAACCTAGAGAGGAACCAGGCTCTGAGTGTTGGCCAGTCCCCTTCTGGCTGTGCTGGGGGGAGATTATAAGAGGAAATGGCCATTAAGGCCAGATCGTTCTTCAAGATGTTCAAACGTTCATAGATGACCAGCAGGGTCAAATAATAATCACAGTGGTTGTAGAAGGTGCAACAGGTCAGTACATCAGGAGTAAATGTCACTTGGCTTTTCAATGACAAACTGACCCTCTGAATCAGTTCCCTTATTTTTAAAATGTAAAAGACAACCTCTTATTAACCAGGATACAAACACCAGTTCTTTTTGAGGAGGAGGAAGAGGAGAAACAAGTTGAAGCTTGTTGAGCTCCTGGTCTGATAAGTGAGTCTCCTGGACGAGACTGGTTTCACAATCCATTCCTCCTGGACGAGACATTATGAAATATGAGACATTCCCTCCGTTATAAACTATGAAATATGAGACATTCCCTCCGTTATAAACTATGAAATATGAGACATTCCCTCGGTTATGAACTATGAAATATGAGACATTCCCTCCATCATAAACTATGAAATATGAGACATTCCCTCCGTTATAAACTATGAAATATGAGACATTCCCTCCGTTATAAAATATGAAATATGAGACATTCCCTCCGTTATTAAACTAGATTAATATGAGACAGTCACCTCCGGTTATTAAACTATTTAAATGAGACATTCCCTCAGTTATAAATATATTAATATGAGACATTCCCTCCATTATAAACTATATTAATATGAACATTCCCTCCGTTAATAAACGAGACTATGAGACATTTCCCTCCGTATACACTGACTTCAATAGTGAGACCATTCCCTGTTTATAAATTATATATTAATATGAGACATCTCCTCCGTTATAAATATCATAATATGAGGACATTCCCTCCGTTATAAAACTATGAAAATATGAGACATCCCTCGTTATGAACTATATTAATATGAGACATTCCCTCCGTTATAAACTATATTAATATGAGACATTCCCTCCGTTATAAACTATATTAATATGAGACATTCCCTCCGTTATAAACTATAATATGAGACATTCCCTCCGTTAGAAAATATGAATATGAGACATTCCCTCCGTTATGAACTATATTAATATGAGACATTCCCTCCGTTATAAACTATATTAATATGAGACATTCCCTCCGTTATAAACTATATTAATATGAGACATTCCCTCCGTTATAAACTATGAAATATGAGACATTCCCTCCGTTATAAACTATGAAATATGAGACATTCCCTCCGTTATAAACTATTAATATGAGACATTCCTCCGTTATAAACTATGAAATATGAGACATTCCCTCCGTTATAAACTATGAAATATGAGACATTCCCTCCGTTAATAAACTATGAAATATGAGACATTCCCTCCGTTATAAACTATGAAATATGAGACATTCCCTCCGTTATAAACTATGAAATATGAGACATTCCTCCGTTATAAACTATGAAATATGAGGACATTCCCTCCGTTTATAATATGAAATATGAGACATTCCCTCCGTTATGACTATGAAATATAGACATTCCATTCCGTTATACAAACTTGGAAATATGAGAAATTCCCTCCATTTATAAACTATATTAAATATGATGACATTCCTACGTATAAAACTATGAAAATGAGACACCTCCATTATTAAACGCATATTAATATGAGACATTCCCTCCGTTATAAAACTATGAAAATATGAGACCATTCCCATCCGTTATAAATATGAAAAATATGAGACATTCCTCCCGTTATAATAAACTATATTAATATGAGGACAGTCCCTCCGTTATAAACTATGAAAATAGAGACATTCCCCCTCCGTTTAAAACTATATTATATGAGACATTCCATCCGTTATAAATATGAAATATGAGACATTTCCATACGTTATAAACTATGAAATTGAGAACATTCCCTCAGTTTTATAAACCTATTGAAATATGAGGACATTCCCTCCGTTATAAACTATTGAAATATGAGACATTCCCTCGGTTATAAACTATGAAATATGAGACATTCCCTCGGTTATAAACTATGAAATATGAGACATTCCCTCCGTTATAAACTATGAAATATGAGACATTCCCTCCGTTATAAATATGAAATATGAGACATTCCCTCCGTTTATAAACTATGAAATATGAGACATTCCCTCCGTTATAAACTATGAAATATGAGACATTCCCTCGGTTCTGAACTATGAAATATGAGACATTCCCTCCGTTATAAACTATATTAATATGAGACATTCCCTCCGTTATGAAACTATGAAATATGAGACATTCCCTCCGTTATAAACTATGAAATATGAGGACATTCCCTCCGTTATAAACTATGAAATATGAGACATTCCCTCCGTTATGAACTATGAAATATGAGACATTCCCTCCGTTTATAAACTATGAAATATGAGACATTCCCTCCGTTATAAACTATGAAATATGAGACATTCCCTCCGTTTATAAACTATGAAATATGAGACATTCCCTCCGTTATAAACTATGAAATATGAGACATTCCCTCGGTTATAAACTATGAAATATGAGACATTCCCTCGGTTATAAACTATGAAATATGGCCCATAGCCTATTAAATGTTTTCCTAACTCAAATAATATTATAAGAAAACAGAAAGCAAAAAAGTAACTAAAAGAATATGCGGGCAGGCGTAGTAACTGTCTTTCTTTCCAAATCTGTCCCAGACAGTATGTAGTAAATACTGGAAGTTAAATGTAATCCTAAAGCATTGTCTAAATCAGTAAAGGATCAGTTGTAGGATAATATTTAACCTACGCTTGGGTAGCCAATATGCAATTGCCATAAAACAACGTAAAATAAATACATCAAATATCTCTACTCTACTAAGAGACACAGTGGGAATGAGGAAGGCAGGCTGTTAGGTTTTTTCCAGATTAAATAAATACCTTATCGTCCTGACAAACTGTAGGTCAAAGATTTAGGAATAAGTCCAGCAATAAGGTCCCAATTATGAGCATAAATCCAGGTGGTAGTTTCAAGTCCTTTATGAAGAAGAGATTCTGTAGTCAATGTGGACTGGAAAATGTTTCCGCGGTAGATTTAAGGCTTCTTCTTGAGCCTTGAGTCCTTCTGTCTCTCACTCCTCTTCTGGGCCCAACAGTTAGCCACATAGTCAGCGTATTTTTTCTTCTTACCCTGTCCTCGGGTCTGGAAGGTGTGATGTGATCCCAGTGGAGCGCAGGAAGGACTCGGCATCAGGTAGAGAATCAAAGACGTGGACCATTCTCTCATGGTGAGGCACAGCAGAAACTATGTGATCCGTCCTAATCTCTGCAGAACAGTGAAGATGGAGATGTGCTTGTCCTTGTAGAACAGTTCTCCCTTGGTTTTCCACAGTTGCATTATCTCCTGTTTGGTTTCCCACGTTGAGAAGGTCCTCTGTGTGGTCTGCTGCTATGGGTCTACTCTGGGCTGCAGGCGCGGCGGTTCTGTGGGCCCTCTCTATGACCAAAAGGTGTTGCAGCATCGATTTCCAAGTCCTCCCTCAGCATCTTGTCCACATGGAAAACATTTTCAGCCCCCCCCCCCCCTTCTTTCTGCATTGGTTTCGACCCCAAAAAGTTTTAATGTCATTACGACGCGAAAAGTTTTCCAACAAGTTCTCCCTTTTTTTTTTGTCAGTTCTTCTACCTGGCCCATCAGGTAGCTAATGGCCTGGTCTTGATGTATTATCTTTCCCTCGTGTTCCCCATGTTGCTTTTCAATGTGGGTCATCCGTTTAGAATTGTTTTCTCCAGCGTAAGCCGTCACGGCGTCAACAGAGGTTTTGCATTTTTGCCCGAGTGAGGCTTTTTTTCTCGTCTAAATAACTTTGGTTCTGCCTTGAGAGATGAACCTCCTCCATTACATTTACATTTTAGTCATTTAGCAGACGCTCTTATCCAGAGCGACTTACAGTTAGTGAATACATATTTTTTTTATACTGGCCCCCCCGTGGGAATCGAACCCACAACCCTGGCGTTGCAAACGCCATGCTCTATCAACTGACCTACATCCCTGCAGGCCATTCCCTCCCCTACCCTGGACGACGCTGGGCCAATTGTGCGCCGCCCATGAGTCTCCCGGTCGCAGCCGGCTGCGACAGAGCCTGGAGAGCCTGGATTCGAACCAGGATCTCTAGTGGCACAGTTAGCACTGCGATGCAGTGCCTTAGACCACTGCGCCACTCCATGTCTGTCTCGTCTGCCGTGGCGGCCTCTACTACCTCGTGGAGTTGGGTTCGGTGAACGACTTCAACACGGTGAACGTAGCGGAGTGTCTTCTCTTTGACACTGTCTTTCTCTTGAATGCTTATCCCTTACTCATTGCCAGTCCCGATTTAGGTCAAATATGTACTTTTTAAACTCGTGAAGTTCAATTTAGGGCAGAATTGTCACAGAGCTCGATCAGCACACAGCCTTTCCCCAGAATCCCATGCAGTAATCTCCAAGAGTTTCTATTCAAACAGGCACAAAAACATTCTCATCAATTGATTCTGTACTTTAATCATGAAAATAGAAATTGGACATGTGGCAGATACAACTTTCAGAAACTCTTTAAAGAGCCACAAGATGGCGCTGTAATGTTTCCTTACTCCGAAGTCCTACTTTTCTATGAACTATTTGAAACTGAATTGAATAAAATTCATAGTTATTAACAAAAATTCAGTTGACTTTCAGCATGCTTATAGAGAAGGGCACTCAACATGTACTGCACTGACACCAATGACTGATGATTGGTTGAAACGAAATTGATAATAGGAAGATTGTGGGGAGATGTTCTGTTAGATTACAGTGCAGCTTTGGATATTATTGACCATGACCTGTGGTTGAAAAAAACGAATGTGTTATGGCTTTTCAACCTCTGCCATATCGTGGATTCAGAGCTACCTATCTAATAGAACTCAGAAGGTTTTCTTTAATTAAGCACATTTTTACTCCTGAACTTATTTAGGCTTGCCATAACAAAAGGGGTTGAATACTTATTGACTCAAAGACATTTCAGCTTTTCATTTTGAAATTAATTTGTGCACATTTCGAAAAAAAACATAATTCCACTTTGACATTATTGGGGTATTGTGTGTGTAGGCCAGTGACACAAAATCTCAATTTAATCTACTTTAAATTCAGGCTGTAATACGACAAAATGTGGAAAAAGTCAAGGGGTGTGAAAACTTTCTGAAGGCCCTGTGTGTTGTTACGGCCATGATTGTAACTACACGTCGAACCAGGGGCGGTGTGTTCAATAGGGCGATATGGGCGACGCACTGCCAAACGGGAAAAGGAAGGGATTTTTTTTCTAATCAATTATATCACGGCAACAGTAGTTATCAGTGTTGTAATCTAGACGTCTGATCTGCCACAGTGCCACACTGCCACTAAATGTCCAATCAGGCTAAAGTCGTGCTTCAAATGGCTCCCCCCCCTTTTGGGGCGATTTCAGTCAGGTTGAAAATCGCCCAGAAGTCTGTCATAGACTCCCATGTAAAATCTATTTTTTTCAAATTTCAGAGCTTTCAATACAATCTCTATGGGTGTCTGAGGGCTTGCACTTACGCGCTTTCGTCATACGTAACGTAACCATGAACGTAACTAAGAAAAGAGCGGGTAGCAGCCTCAATCAATTCACTACTACTATCAAAATGGCTAGGCTTCAGTGCAACTCGATTGTGTCTTTGAAAGAAGTTCCTTTTTGTCGGCGAACAAATGAAGATAAATTGGCAACGAAACAATTTGGACCTCCCAGACCAAATTTAATAATTCAACAGGTTTCTACTAAAGGCGGAAAGTCCTACACCCGAGGATTTTCCAAAAATTGGTACGAACGAAAAAAGACATTGCCACTCAACTGGATGAGGGATACAGGCTAGCTGTCCGCCGCCACAACGATGAGGTTAGTGTTGATAATCACAAGTTTACTGGAGAACTGAGACCAAGTAGAGACTTTGGACAGGGTGGATATGGTATAATAAAGGCAGTTTATTCAGAGGTAAAGATATCTGGAATCGCGTGCACGGACCCGTTCGTCAAACTCTTAGGGAGCTATACATTAAGCCCCATTACTTACCATATCAGATAAGAGAAATTGCTGCAGCTACATATATTTTACATCCTGGCCCTACATAGTTCACTATTTGCAACACTTACCAAAATATTACATGTGGTCATATATGCTTGGAAAGTGGAGATGCCATAGAACGTCAAAAAAGTAAACATTGCTGGAGACACATTGCCGTTTTGGAGAAGACATCGCGTTTGCTAGCGAAGAGATTTGTTGTGGCAAATGAACTTGGGCTGGGAATTGCCAGGAACCTCACGATAAGATATATGCATTGCGAGTCTCATGATTCTATACGTATTGCGATTCGATACTGTGATTTTATTGCGCACCATATGTCTGTTGCAGAGGGATCAGAAAGCCATGAGAACGAGTTTTGATCAGTCATGGAAATAAAAGTGCTGAAAACAAATTGGCTCCCAATGTGAAAAGATTGAGAACAAGCTATGAAGGAACAATAATGGTGTTTTGGTGCAGGTACAGCCAACTAGCGCTAAAATATTGCGATATTGTCAATACAGTATATCGTAAAGTATCACTATGTAACTCGATTTCTTTCACCCCAATCCCTCAAATTAACGGTAAATAACTGAATTGTTTGCCCCACATTTAGCTAAGATGATTAGCTAGCCAGCTAAAATGTTTTATTTAGTTAGCAGTCGCATCTACAATAGTTTACTGTCAATAACATGTCTCCAAAAATGACGTGGTGTCTCCAATTGTGTTGACATTTTACAATTGCGATGCGCATCCATGAGTATCCACTTTCTGTAGCTCAGCTGGTAGAGCACTGCGCTTGTAACGCCAAGGTAGTGGGTTCGATCCCCGGGACCACCCATACACAAAAATGTATGCACGCATGACTGTAAGTCGCTTTGGATAAAAGCGTCTGCTAAATGGCATATTATTATTATTATTATTATTATCTGAAGAGAGCCCCGAAACATTGTGTGCAGACATTTTATGCAATAAATGAAGTAGGTTGAATCTAGTAGTTCTGATCTTCTGATTGGTCCTGATGAGTTGGGCGAGGTCCCCTCCAGGCTAGTGTCACTGTTGCATTGGCTCTGAGTCGGGTTCTCTGTCTTCAAATGTTCAGCCTAAGAGAGGGGATTTTTGTGTGTGTGTGTGTGTGTGTGTGTGTGTTTAACAGTGATGATGTGTGTGTGTGTGTGTGTGTGTGTGTGTGTGTGTGTGTGTTTAACAGTGATGATGTGTGTGTGTGTGTGTTTGTGTGTGTGTGTGTGTGTGTCCTCAGAGCAAGAACTCGTGAGTTGGAAGAACTGAGAGGCCTATGGCGTGGGTGTTGTCCTTGGCCACCTGCTGACAAGGCTGACAAGATAGGACCCTTTTGTCCATTGTTATTGGATAGGAACAGAACTTATAACCAGCTCCTGACCTAAATAGATCTTAGCACAACATTTTACTCAACATATCATATTCCATATTCACTATAACAAATATATTTACTACGACATTAGCAAGAACCGCCACATCCTCAGCCGGCTAATCCAGTGTGTGAAGTTTTGCGGAGTGTTTGAGTTAGCTTTGCGAGGCAAAGATGAAACTGAGGGCTCCACCAACCCTGGTAAGCCAACACTTTTGAGATCAGTCAATAAATGCTTCTGGTATTGACTTATATGCTGCCCCTGTCTTCATGTTGTTGCTGGACATATCTTTTTTAAAATGTGTGTAGGTCACCTAAATCATCAGAAAAATTGCCCCCCCTGAGAATTTTTTCAGGAGCCGCCACTGCGTCGAACACATGACCAATGTGATTTACACAACCATGTGATCAAAGGTCGTGAACTTTCGACCTCAGTCGACTGGACATTTCTGCGTAAAACAACAAATGATGCCAAGGTTCCAAATCAGTACGCATATGACAAGCGGACAATAACACACAAAATGCAAACATAACACAGTGGAACTTATAGGAGACATAATCAAGACAGAATACGAGACAGGTGCACCAACTAGACATGACCAAACAAACATCGAAAACATCAAGCAGTAGTAGCTAGTACTCCGGGGACGACGAACGCCGAAGCCTGCCCGAGCAAGGAGGAGGAGCAGCCTCGGCGGTCTCCGTGACAGTACCCCCCCACTTGACGTGCGGCTCCAGCCTCTGGGACGGCCAGGAGGACGTGGAGCAGGGCGTGTAGGATGACTACGATGGAACTCAGTCAGGAGGGATGGATCTAAAATGTCCCTCCTAGGCACCCAGCACCGTTCCTCCGGGCCGTACCCATCCCACTCCATGAGATATTGTAGACCCGCCATCCGACGTCTCGAATCCACGATGGACCGAACTGTGTACGCCGGAGACCCCTCGATGTCCAGTGGGGGCGGAGGAGTCTCCCGTATCTCACTGTCCTGGAGTGGACCAGCCACCACCGGCCTGAGGAGAGACACATGGAACGAGGGGTTAATGCGATAATCATTAGGCAGTTGTAACCTGTAACAAACCTCGTTCAATCTCCTCAGGACTTTAAATGGCCCCACAAACCGCCGACCCAGCTTCCGGCAGGGCAGGCGAAGGGGCAGGTTTCGAGTCGAGAGCCAGACCCGGTCTCCTGGTGCATACACCGGAGCCTCACTGCGGTGGCGATCGGCGCTCGCCTTTTGCACTAGAACCCTGGGGGTACTTGGCCTATCCACAGGGTCCCACAATTCCTTAAGTCCAGAACATACTATGGGAGGCGCACAGTACTACATAGAGCCATGACTACATGGAACTCTATTCCACATCAGGTAACTGATGCAAGCAGTAGAATCAGATTTAAAAAAAACAGGTACAAATACACCTTGTGGAACAACGGGGACTGTAAAGAGACACACACACACAACCACAGGAACACACAACCACAGGAACACACACACACACACACACACACACACACACACACACACACACACACACACACACACAGGAACAGACACACGCATACGCACTCTACACACACGTACATTGTAATATTGTTGTATGGTGGTATTATACATTTTGTGTTGTGGATATGAGGTGGTGTAATAATGTTATATGATGTACTGTTTTATCTTTTGTTTTATGTGTAAGTTAAGTGCCTTAATGTGTTTGGACCCCAGGAAGAGTAGCTGCTGCCTTGGCAGGAACTAATGGGGATCCATAATAAACCCCCAGGAAGAGTAGCTGCTGCCTTGGCAGGAACTAATGGGGATCCATAATAAACCCCAGGAAGAGTAGCTGCTGCCTTGGCAGGAACTAATGGGGATCCATAATAAACCCCCAGGAAGAGTAGCTGCTGCCTTGGCAGGAACTAATGGGGATCCATAATAAACCCCCAGGAAGAGTAGCTGCTGCCTTGGCAGGAACTAACAGGGATCCATAATAAATACAAATACAAATACAAAGTAGCTATGGCATCTCAGCGCCTGTGGACTGTGATTAATGCTTAAGCCAACGGCATTCAAAACACGGGCTACATTGAAACAGTGAGACCATTTAATGAAATCATTCTAGAGGAGGGCCTGTGTTAAGTTTATTCTTCACCCGATACATGTCATGAAAACATAAATGCGTACCAAAATTTTTTACACATTTTATGCTATATATGTTTTATTGTGACATACACCGGATGGGTGCAGTGTAATGTGTTGTTTTACAGGGTCAGCCATAGTAGTATGATAGGTCCAGTGTAATGTGTTGTTCTACAGGGTCAGCCATAGTAGTATGATAGGTCCAGTCTAATGTGTTGTTTTACAGGGTCAGCCATAGTAGTATGATAGGTCCAGTGTAATGTGTTGTTTTACAGGGTCAGCCATAGTAGTATGATAGGTCCAGTGTAATGTGTTGTTTTACAGGGTCAGCCATAGTAGTATGATAGGTCCAGTGTAATGTGTTGTTCTACAGGGTCAGCCATAGTAGTATGATAGGTCCAGTGAAATGTGTTGTTTTACAGGGTCAGCCATAGTAGTATGATAGGTCCAGTGTAATGTGTTGTTTTACAGGGTCAGCCATAGTAGTATGATAGGTGCAGTGTAATGTGTTGTTTTACAGGGTCAGCCATAGTAGTATGATAGGTCCAGTGTAATGTGTTGTTTTACAGGGTCAGCCATAGTAGTATGATAGGTCCAGTGTAATGTGTTGTTCTACAGGGTCAGCCATAGTAGTATGATAGGTCCAGTGTAATGTGTTGTTTTACAGGGTCAGCCATAGTAGTATGATAGGTCCAGTGTAATGTGTTGTTTTACAGGGTCAGCCATAGTAGTATGATAGGTCCAGTGTAATGTGTTGTTTTAGAGGGTCAGCCATAGTAGTATGATAGGTGCAGTGTAATGTGTTGTTTTACAGGGTCAGCCATAGTAGTATGATAGGTCCAGTGTAATGTGTTGTTCTACAGGGTCAGCCATAGTAGTATGATAGGTCCAGTGTAATGTGTTGTTTTACAGGGTCAGCCATAGTCGTATGATAGGTGCAGTGTAATGTGTTGTTTTACAGGGTCAGCCATAGTAGTATGATAGGTCCAGTGTAATGTGTTGTTTTACAGGGTCAGCCATAGTAGTATGATAGGTCCAGTGTAATGTGTTGTTCTACAGGGTCAGCCATAGTAGTATGATAGGTGCAGTGTAATGTGTTGTTTTACAGGGTCAGCCATAGTAGTATGATAGGTGCAGTGTAATGTGTTGTTTTACAGGGTCAGCCATAGTAGTATGATAGGTCCAGTGTAATGTGTTGTTTTACAGGGTCAGCCATAGTAGTATGATAGGTGCAGTGTAATGTGCTGTTTTACAGGGTCAGCCATAGTAGTATGATAGGTCCAGTGTAATGTGTTGTTTTACAGGGTCAGCCATAGTAGTATGATAGGTGCAGTGTAATGTGTTGTTTTACAGGGTCAGCCATAGTAGTGTGATAGGTGCAGTGTAATGTGTTGTTTTACAGGGTCAGCCATAGTAGTATGATAGGTGCAGTGTAATGTGTTGTTTTACAGGGTCAGCCATAGTAGTATGATAGGTGCAGTGTAATGTGTTGTTTTACAGGGTCAGCCATAGTAGTATGATAGGTCCAGTGTATTGTGTTGTTTTACAGGGTCAGCCATAGTAGTATGATAGGTGCAGTGTAATGTGTTGTTTTACAGGGTCAGCCATAGTAGTATGATAGGTCCAGTGTAATGTGTTGTTTTACAGGGTCAGCCATAGTAGTATGATAGGTCCAGTGGAATGTGTTGTTTTACAGGGTCAGCCATAGTAGTATGATAGGTGCAGTGTAATCAGGGTTAAGTGCCTTGATCAAGGGCACATCGACAGATTTTTCATCTTGTCACCTTGTCCGGCTTGGGTATTTGAACCAGCCACCTTTCGATTACTGGCCCAATGCTCTAACCGCTAGGCTAGGTTTAACTGACCCTGCAGAGCAGTCGGACATTGACGAGGTTCTGTAGTATTCATTGAGAGCTCTCCACCAGCCAACAGCGCCCCCCCAGTGTGGACAACGAAGACAACCACAATCCATTCCCCCCCCCCAGACCCTCCGCTCCTCTCCTCCTCTCTGCTAACTACCAGTGGAGGCTGCTGAGGGAAGGACGGCTCATAATAATGGCTGGAATGGAGCAAATGGAATGGCATCAAACACCTGGAAACCATAGAAACCGTGTGTTTGGTGTATATTTGATACCATTCCACTGATTCCACTCCAGTTATTACCACGATGCACGGCCTCCCCCCCAATTAAGGTGCCACCAACTAACCTCCTGTGCTAGCTATGCTACCAGCTTATACGAACAGGAGTTAGCGTTTAGCAGTCACTTCTGAACCTGAAAAAGGGACAACCATCTTAAATGTTATGCAGCGAAAAACAGACAACTATATCCAGACTGTACTTTAGTAACCACGTTGTTGGCCCTGTTACAACACATCAATCATGGCGGATTTGACCAATATAATAATAATAATATGCCATTTAGCAGACGCTTTTATCCAAAGCGACTTACAGTCATACGTGCATACAATTTTTGTGTATGGGTGGTCCCGGGGATCGAACCCACTACCTTGGCGTTACAAGCGCCGTGCTCTACCAGCTGAGCTACAGAGGACACACACACACACACACACACACACACACACGCTACAGAGGACACACACACACACACACACACACACACACGCTACAGAGGACACACACACACACACACACACACACACACACGCACACACGCACACACGCACACACGCACACACACACACACACACACACACCACACACACACACACACACACACACACCACACACACACACACACACACACACACACACACACACACACACACACACACACACACACACACACGTACAGGGGCTTGGTTTCATTGGTGGTGACAGTCCAACCTGCGTATAATGGGGATCAGCACAGCGCCAGGGAACCAGGCAGGCAGGACCCCTGGGGGGGTATCACCCAACACTGTTTAGAGCTGACCCAATGATTGCCTGACTGGAATGGCTGTTTCTCCATTTAATACTGGAGGTTGGGAGAGAGAGAGAGAGGGGGGGTGGCGTGGGGGGGGGGGGGGGGGGGGGGGGGGGGGGGTGGTAAGAGATAGAGAGGGAGGGAAAAGGGATGGGGGTGGGTTGGGAGAATGAGAGAGGGGGGAGGGATAGAGAACGTGGGGAAGATGTGCAGGGAGAGAGAGTGGAGAGGAGAGAGAGAGAAGAGAGAGAGGAGAGAGGAGAGAGAGAGAGCAGGGAGAATGATAGAGAGAGGGAGCGGAGAGAAGAGGGAGAGAGAGAGAGGGAGGGGGGATACGAGGGAGGGAAAAGGATGGGGGTAGAGAGAGAGGAGAGATGGAGAGAGAGAGGAGGGAGGGAGGGAGGAAGCTGTACACAGTATTTTATGTATTCAGACTGGACATGAAATGGAGATGACAGGGATCACTAAGTGAATGGTACAGCAAGTCACCTGGCTGTGTGTGTGTGTGTGTATGTGTGTGTGTGCGTGCGTGTGTGTTTGTGCGTGCGTGCGTGTGAAAGAATGTCACTAGCAATAACATCATCCTCTGAGGAGATGTAAAGGTCAAATGTGATTCTCAGAATACCTCATACCACAAACACACAGTGATGATTTGGATTTCTCAATAGACCTGGGAGTTGACCGAGATCCTACCATATCTCTCACACCACAATGTTGGTGGAATGTTAACGTAGAAATATTTTGATATAGAACAGATATGCCTGGTGTTAGCTCTATTCATTGTATTTATATCTGCATAACATTATGAATGTCATAATGTTGACCCTCTGGAAATACTTTTCCTACACGGTTCACTACTGTTGACCCCTATGGGCTGACATATTGGCTGCCTCAGTGCCATACGGGGAATAGGGCTCTGGTCTAAAGGAGTGCACTATATAGGGAATAGATCTCTGGTCTAAAGTAGTGTACTATATAGGGAATAGGGGGCCATTTGGGACAGAGCCTGATTTGAGTTAATTCCAATGCTTCATCTATCATTATCACATCTACTAATAATACCACAGCTACTAGTAATACCACAGCTACTAGTAATACCACAGCTACTAGTAATACCACAAATACTAATAATACCACAGCTACTAGTAATACCACAGCTACTAATAAAACCACAGCTACTAATAATACCACAAATACTAATAATATCACAGCTACTAGTAATACCACAGCTACTAATAATACCACAATTACTAATAATACCACAGCTACTAATAATACCACAAATACTAATAATACCACAGCTACTAGTAATACCACAGCTACTAATAATACCACAATTACTAATAATACCACAGCTACTAATAATACCACAGCTACTAGTAATACCACAGCTACTAGTAATACCACAGCTACTAGTAATACCACAGCTACTAGTAATACCACAAATACTAGTAATACCACAGCTACTAATAATACCACAGCTACTAATAATACCACAGCTACTAATAATACCACAGCTACTAATAATACCACAGCTACTAGTAATACCACAGCTACTAATAATACCACAGCTACTAGTAATACCACAGATACTAATAATACCACAGCTACTAGTAATACTACAGCTACTAATAATACCACAGCTACTAATAATACCACAGCTACTGGTAATACCACAGCTACTAGTAATACCACAGCTACTAATAATACCACAGCTACTAATAATACCACAGCTACTAGTAATACCACATATACAAATAATACCACAGCTACTAATAATACCACAGCTACTAGTAATACCACAGCTACTAGTAATACGACAAGCTACTAGCAAGCCACACCCCTACGAATAATACAACAGCTACTAGTAATACCACAGCTATATAATACCACAGCTTACGATAATACACAAATACTAATAATACCAACCTTATAGTAATACCACAAAACTACTTAATAATACCACAGCTACTAATAAGACCACAGCTACTAATAATACCACAGCTACTGTAATACATCAGCTACTGAATAATACACAGCTACTCGTAATACCACAGCTACTAATAATACCACGCATACTAATAATACCACAGATACTAATATTAACACAGCTACTAGTAATACCACAGATACTTAATAAAACACCAACTACTAAAATACCACAGCTACTAATAATACCAACATCTATAGTAAATACCACAGCTACTAATAATACCACAGCACGAATATACCACAGCCTACAAATAATTACCACAGCTTACTTAATACTACCCAGCTACTAGTAATACCCACAGCTAATAGTAATACCACAGCACTAGTAATACCACAGCATAGTAATACCCAGAAATACTAATATACACAGCGACAATAATACCACCAGTACTAATAAGTACCAACAGCAATAGTAATACCACATATACAATAATAACCAAGCTACTAATAATACCACAGCTACTAGTAATACCACAGCTACTAGTAATACTACAGCTACTAGTAATACCACAGCTACTAATAATACCACAGCTACATTAGTAATACCACCAGCTACTTAAATAATACCACAGCTACGAATAATACCACAGCACTAATAATACCAACCTACTAATACCACAACTACTAATAATACACAGGCATACTAATAATACCACAATACTATTATACACAGCTATAATAATAAACATCTATAGTAATACCACAGCTAATTAATCTACCCAGCTACTAGTATACACAATGCTACTAATAAATACCACATCTACTAGTAATACCAACAAGATACTAATAATACCACAAAATACTAATATACCACAGTACTAATAATAACAAATCTTACTAGTAATACCACAGCTACTAATAATACCACAAGCTACAGTAATACACAGCTTACTTATAATACCACAGTACTAATATACCACGCTACTAGTAATACCACAGCTACAGTAATACCAACAGCTCTAGTAAACCAACGCTACTAATAAACAACGTACTAGTTAATACCACAGTACTAATAATACCACAGCTACTAAGAATACCACAGCTGCTAATAATACACAGCTAATAGTAATACCGCAATTACTAATAAATACCACCAGCTACTAGTATACCACAGCTACTAGTAATACCACAGCTACTAGTAATTACAAAAAAAACCCAGTACTAGTAATACCAAAAGTATTACAATACCAAGCTACTAAAATACCACAGCTACTAATAATACCACAGATACTAGTAATACCACAGCTACTATAATACCACAGCTACTCATGATACCAAGCTACGAATAATTACCACAGCTACTAGTAATACCCAGCTACTAATAATAACCACAGCTAATGATAATTGTAGTATACTAGTAAGCTGTAGTATTACTAGTAGCTGTGGTTATTATTAGTAGTTTGGTATTATCAGATTAGCGTGGTATTAATTAGTAGCTGTGGATTATTAGTAGCTGTGGTATTATTAGTCAGCTGGGTAGCTCAGGAGCTGTGGTAATGTGGTATACTAGTAGCTGTGGTATTATAGTAGCTGTGGACCCTCATAGTATTAGTATTTCAGGTATTACTAGTAGCTGTGGTATTGCTAGTAGCTGTGGTATTATTAGTAGCTGTGGTATTATTAGTAATTGTAGTATTACTAGTAGCTGTGGTATTATTAGTAGCTGTGGTCGTATTAGTAGCGGTGGTATTATTAGTATTCTGCGATTACTAGTAGCTGTGGTCTTATTAGTTAATTAGTGGTATAACTAGTAGCTGTGGGATTACTAGTATATGTGTATTATTAGAGCGTGGTATTATAGTAGCTGTGGTATTATTAGATTTGTGTATTATCAGTAGCTGTGGTATTCTTCGTAGCTGTGGTATACTAGATGTTTGTGTATTACTCGTATTTGGAATATTACTAGTAGCTGTGGTATTACTAGTAGCTGTGGTATTTTTTGTAACTGTGGTATTACTAATAATACCACAGCTACTAGTAATACCACAGCTACTAGTAATACCAGAAAATAATAATTAAACACCACAGCATAATAATACCACAGTACTAGTAATACCACAACTACTAGTTAATATCACAAAACAGTAATACCACAGATACAGTAATACCACAGCTACTAGTAAAACCACAGCTAAGTAATACAAAGCTACTAGTAATACCACAGATTACTAGTACTACCAAGTACTATACATACAACAGCTATAGTAATACCAGAAATACTAATAATACACAGCTACTAATAATACCACAGCTACGTAATAATAACCAATTACTAGTAATACACCGCTTACTAATAAACCACAGCTATTAGTAATACCAGAAATACTAATATACCACAGCTACTAATAATTACCACAGCTACTAGTAATACCACAGTACTAGTAATATCACAAATACTAGTAATACCCACAGTACTAGTAATACACAGTACTAGTAAAAACAACAGATACTAGTTAATACTACAGACTACTAGTAATACCACAGATAACGTAATACCACAGCTACTGTAATACCACAGCGACTAGGAAACCACCGCTACTCGTAATACCAGAAATACTAATAAACCACAGCTACTAATAATACCACAGCGATAATAATACCAAAATATAGTAATACTACACCTCTATAATACCACAGCAACTAATAATACCACAGCTACTAGTAATACCACAAATACTAATGATACCACAAATAATGATAATACCACAGCTACTAGTAATACCACAGCACTAATATACCACAGCTACTAATAAGACCACAGCTACTAGTAGTACCACAAATACTATTAATACCACAGCTATGATAATACAAGATACTAGTAATTCCACAACTACTAGTAATACCAAGCTACTCATAATAACCAAAGCGACTAATAATTACCCAGCTACTAATAATACCACAGCTACTTGTATTGACCAAAGCTATAGTAATAACACACCTACTAATAATACCACAGCTTTATCTTGTGTATTGCATAGAGAGTACTGGTATACCACTGAGTTACCAAACATTAGGAACACCTTCCATCTCATATGAAGATGTACCACTGGCCTGCACAACTGTCTAATGGGCTGACAACGTCTTCATGGGGCCTGGACAAACCTGGGGTCGCACTGGGCGGACAACTGCTAACAATGGGCTGGACAAACTGTTCACTGAGGCTGGACAACGGTATATGGGTGACAACTGTCTTTCACGGAGGACTGGAAAAAAAGAATGTCTTCATTGGGCTGGACAAGTCTCACTGGGCTGCGACACTGTATACATGGGCTGGACAACTGTCTTCATGGGGGACAACTGCTACTGGGCGGACACGGTCTTCACTGGACTGGACAATGTTCTTCATGGGCTGGACTGGACAAACTGTCTTCACGGGGGCTGGACAAATGCTTCAATGGGCTGGACAACTGTCATGGGCGACAACTGTCTTACGGGCTGGGACAACTGGTTACTGGCTGGGACAACTGTATTCACTGGGCTGGACAAACTGTCTACTGGGCTGGCAAACTGTCTACTGGGCTGGACAACTGTCTTCACTGGGCTGGGACAACTGTCTACAATGCGGAAAACTCTGTCTTCACTGGCCTGCGACAATGTTCACTGGGCGGACAAACTGTCTTCACTGGATGGGACAACTGTCTTCACTGGGTTTGGACAAACTGTCTTCACTGGGATGGGACAATGTCTTCACTGGGCTGGACACAACTGGTCTATGGGCCGGACAACTGTCTTCAATCGGCTGGAAAACTGTCTTCACTGGGCCTGGAAACTGTCACTGGGCTGGAAACTGCTATATGGGCTGGCCAACTGTCTCACTGGGCTGGACAACTGTCTTCACTGGGCTGGACAACTGTCTTCACTGGGCGGACAACTGTCTACTGGGCACTGGCGACAACTGTCTACTGGCCTGACAACTGTTACTGGCGGGACAACTGTCTTCTACTGGCTGGACAATGTCTCACTAGGCTGGACAACTGTCTATTGGGCTGGACATGTATTACTGGGCTGGACAAACTGTTACTGGGTGGACAACTGTTCTTCACGGGCTGGACAACTTGTCTACTGGGCTGGACAACTGTCTACTGGCTGGACAACTGTCTTCACTGGGCTGGACAACTGTCTTCACTGGGCTGCGACAACTGTCTTCACTGGGCTGGACAACTGTCTATTGGGCTGGACAACTGTCTACTGGGCTGGACAACTGTCTTCACTGGGCTGGACAATGTCTACTGGGCTGACAACTGTCTTCACTGGGCTGGACAACTGTATTCACTGGTGGACAAATGTCTTCACGGATGAGACAACTGTCTACTGGCTGGACAAATGTCTACTGGGCTGGAAAAACGGTCTACTGGCTGGGACAACTGTCTCACTGGGCTGGACAAATGTCTTCACGGGGCTGGGGCAACTGTCACGGGCTGGACAACTGGTCTACTGGGCTGGACAAACGTCTACTGGACTGGACAAACTGTCTTCATAGGTGGACAACTGTCTTCACTGGGTGGACAACTGTCACTGGGGCGCTGGACAACGTCTTCACTGGGCTGGACAACTGTCTTTACTGGGCTCTGGACTACTGTCTCACTGGGATGGAAAATGTCTTTACTAGGCGGACAAACTGTCTTGGGGCTGGACAACTGTCTTCACTGGGCTGGACAACTGTCTTCACTGGACTGGACAACTGTCTTCACTGGGCTGGACAACTGTTCTACAATGGGCTGGAAAAATGTTCACTGGGTGGACAACTGATCTAATGGGCCGAGACAACTGTCTTCACTGGATGACAATGTCTTCATGGGTTGGAAACTGTCTTCCACTGGGATGGACAAATGTCTTCACTGGGCTGGGACAACTGTCACGGGCTGACAACTGTCTTCACTGGCTGACAACGTCTTCACTCGGCCTGACAACTGTCTCACTGGGCTGGACAACGTCACTGGGCTGGACAACTGTTCTACTGGGCTGGACAACTGTTTCTCACTGGGCTGCCAACTGTTTACTGGGCTGCGACAACTGTCTCCTGGGCTGGACAACTGTCTACGGGCTGGACACTGTCTACTGGGCTGAACAACTGTCTACTGGTGGTCAACCGGTCCTACTGGGTGGACAAATGTCTACTGGCTGGACACTGTATACTGGGTGGAAACGTCTTCACTGGGCTGGACACTGTCATGGCGGACAACTGTCCTACTGGATGGACAAACTGTATTCCCGGGGCTGGACAAGTCTTCACTGGGCTGGACAACTTCTTCCATGGGATGGACAACGTCTACTGGGCTGGACAACTGTCTACTGGGCTGGACAAATGTCTTCACTGGGCTGGACAACTGTCTACTGGGCTGGACAACTGTCTTCACTGGGCTGGACAACTGTCTTCACTGGGCTGGACAACTGTCTTCACTGGGCTGGACAACGTCTACTGGCCTGGACAACTGTATACTGGGCATGACACTGTCTACTGGGCTGGACAACTGTCTTCACTAGGCTGGACAACTGTCTTCACTGGGCTGGACAACTGTCTACTGGGCTGGACAACTGTCTTCACTGGGCTGGACAACTGCTTCAACTGGGCTGGGACTATGTCTTAACTGGGCTGGACAACCGTCTTCACTGGGCGGAAACAACTGTCTTCAATGGCTGGACAACTGTCTTCACTGGGCTGGGCAAACGTTCTACTGGCTGACAACTGGTTACGGGCTGGGACAACGTCTTCACTTGGTATGGACAACTGTCTTCACTGGGCCTGGGACACTGTCTACTTGCTGGACAACTGTCGTCACTGGGTGGACAACTGTATACTGGGCTGGCAACTGTCTTACTGGGCCTGGACAACTGCTTATGGGTGGACAACTGTCTAATGGGCTGGACAAACGGTCTTCACTGGGATGGACAACTGTCTTCTGGGCCTGGACACTGTCTTCAATGGGCTGACAACTGTCTTCATGGGCTGACAAACGTCTTCACTGGGCTGGAAACTGTCTGTCACTGGGCGGACACTGGTCTACTGGGCTGTGACACACTGTCTTCACTGGGCTGACAACTGTCTTCAACTGGGGTGGACAACTGTCTTCACTGGGCCTGGCCAACTGTCTACGGGCTGGACAACTGTACTCACTGGGACTGGACACCTGTTTCAATGGGCGGACAAAACTGTCTATTGGGGGCTGGAACAAACTGATACTGGGACCGGACAAAGTTCTTCACTGGGCTGGACAAACTCGTCTCAATGGGCGGACCACTGTTATTGGGCTGGACAACTGTCTACTGGGCGGACAACTGTCTTCAATGGCGGGACAATGTCTTCACGGCTGAGAAACTGTTCTACTGGGCGGACAAAGGTCTTCACTGGGCTGGACAACTGTCTCACTGGGCTGGACAACTGTCTACTGGGCTGGACAACTGTCTTCACTGGGCTGGACAACTGTCTAATGGGTGGACACACTATGTATACGGCGGGACAACTGTTTAACTGGGCGGACAACTGTCTACTGGGCGGAACAAACTGTCTTTACTGGGCTGGACAACTGTCTTCAATGGCCTGGACAACTGTCTTCACTGGGCTGGACAACTGTCTTCAATGGGCTGGACAACTGTCTTCACTGGGCTGGACAAGCCATAAATGTAATACCTTATAATCTAAAATATATTCATACTTCTAATTTAATGAATGGAGATAACCAATATCAACCAGGCCCCCCTATTTGGAAATAAACCCCACCTTACTCCAGCGTTTCATCCCAACACTTTATTTCCTGCTTCCAAAGTGACATCATTAACCTTGAGCCTGTGTACTATGGTGGCTCTCTATTGTCAATCAATCAATTACAATAAAGATTTTGGATTAATCCAAGGCCCATTTCTTTAACTTCTTCCGACTGAGAAATCTGAATGAACCAAAGCCATCCAGCACCGAAGGCATCTAGCATATTAAAAACCCCAGAGAAAGAAGCTGCCACGCCACATGAATTAATCGCAAAGTTACATCAACGGTTAATTGAAACTTACCTAATAGTTCAGAACAATAAGTAGAAACAGAGAAAAACGACTTAAAGGGAGAAATGAGGAGAACCATTGGCGTCACAGATATGTGAAAACGTTCAACACCTGCGCCTCGACCTAAAGACATTCAGTAAACTGCCGCCACTTTAAAAGATCATTACCAGCATTACTACACTGCTGCCAGAATGAATTGTAATGCCACCCAGAAACGTTAGTCTCTGTGGAGATCAGAAGAAGCACAAAGAACCCTATTAACACACAGTGCCTTCAGAAAGTGTTCACACCCTGACTTTTTCCACTTTAGGTTTTGGTATTAAAGTGGGATTGCAAATGGATTTTAACTGTCATGCATTTGTCAACGGTCTACACAAAATACTTCTTGTAACGTCAGGGGAAGAATATTGGATTTTATTTTATTAAATTAATTGGGCAAGTAAAACACTAATAAGTGCTATATCTCATTAATAAAGATTAATCCCCTGAGTCAATACATAGTTAGAATCACCCCTTTGGCAGCGATACACGTGAGTCTTTATGGTAAGTCTCTAAGAGTTGTTCCACACCTGGATTTCCACTGCTCCAGAGTCCAATGGCGGCCAGCCAACGCTTTTGCGCCATGGTGATCTTTAGGCTTTGTGTGCGGCTGCTCGGCCATGGGGCTTGGGGGGGCTGGTTGTAGTTGTAGGCGTGTCGCGTTTTAGACGGTTGGCGGGTCGGTTTCATAGTTCCTAGTTCCGACTGGCGTGTGAGCGCAGCATTGATCTGAGAGGCAAAAGGCTAATTAGTATTTTTGAATTGATTGTGAACAAGTGGGGCATGTTATTGTTGCGTTGTAGATGTTTTGGGGTTGTATTGTTTCTGATTCTGAATGTCACTTTATTTTGGATTGCGTAACGTTCTAGGGGGGGGGGGGGGGGTAATGTCCGTACTATAGCCGCGGTCAGAGGGGGGTTAGTTCAAGTCACTAAACCGCGCGTCAGAGGGGGGGGGGTTATGTAAGTCTTACTAGCCGCGCGTCAGAGGGGGTGGGGGGTTAATGTCACGTCTACTAGCCGCGCGTCAGAGGGGGGGGTTAATGTCACGTCTACTAGCCGCGCGTCAGAGGGGGGGGGCGGTTAATGTCACGTTACTAGCCGCGCGTCAGAGGGGGGGGGGGGTTAAATGTAACGGTCTACTAGCCGCGCGTCCAGAGGGGGGGGTTAAGTCACGTCTACTAACCGAGAGTCAGAGGGGGGGGGGTAATGTCACGATTACTAAGAGCGCGTCAGAGGGGCGGGGGTGGGTTATGTCACGTCTACTAGCAGCGGTCAGGGGGGGGGGGGGGGGGGGGGGGTTATGTCACGTCTACTAGACGAGCCGTCAGAGGGGGGGGGGTTAGTCACGTTACTAGCCGCCGCGTCAGGGGGAGAGGGGGGGGTAATGTCAGTCTACTAGCCGTGCGTCGGGGGGGGGGGGGGTTGGGGGTTAATGTTACGTTCTAATAGCGCGCTGTTCAGAGGGGGTGAAGGTTAATGTCACGTTACTAGCCGCGCGTCGGGGGGGGGGCGGGGGGTAATGTCCCGTCTACTAGAACCGGCGTCGGGGGGGGGGTAATGTAAGGTTACTAGCCGCGCGTGGGGGGGGTTAATGTCGTCACTAGCCGCGAGTCAGGGGGGGGGGGGGGGTTGGGGTTGTTAATGTCAAGTCATAGCCGCGCGTCAGAGGGGGGGGGGGTAAGTCACGTATACTAGCCGCGCGTCAGAGGGGGGGGGGTTAATGTCACGTTCTAGCCGCGCCGTCAGAGGGGGGGGGGTTAAGTCACGTCTACTAGCCGCGCGTTCGGGGGGGGGGGTTAATAGGGGGGGGTTAATGTAACGTCTTACTCGCCGGCGTCAGAGGGGGGGGGGGGTTTAATGTCACGTATACTAGAAGCGCGTCAGAGGGGGGGGGGGTGGGGTTAATGTCACGTTCTACTAGCCGCGCGTCAGGGGGGGGGGGGGGGTTTTAAATGTAACGTCACTAGCCGAGAGTCAGGGGGGGGGGGGGTTAGTACGTCTCTGCCCCCCTTCCCCACCCCTTTAGCCTATCCCACCACTAGCCGCGCGTCAGGGGGGGGGGGGGGGTTGGTTGGGTTGGGGTTAATGTCACGTCTTCTACTAGACGCGCTGTCAGAGGGGGGGGTTTTTAATGTCACGTCTACTGTCCGCGCGTCCAAGGGGGGGCGGGGGTAATGTCACGTCTCTCCTAGCCGCGCGTCAGAGGGGGGGGGGGGGGGTAATGTACGTCTACTAGGCGCGCAGAGGGGGGGGGGTTTAGTGGGGGGGGGGTTAATGTCAGTCTACTAGCCGCGCGTCGAGGGGGGGGGGTAATGTCAAGTCTAATGTCCGCGCGTCAGAGGGGGGGGGGGGGGTGGGGGGTTAATGTTCACGTCTCTTCTACTAGCGCGCGGTCAGGGGGGGGGGGGGGGGGTTAATGTCACGTTCTACTAGCCGCGAGTCAGGGGGGGGGGTTAATGTCACGTCTAATAGCCGAGCGTCAGAGGGGGGGGGGGGGGGGGGTTGGGGGTTGGGTTAATGCAGTCTACTAGACGCCGGTCAGGGGTGGGGGTTTAATGTACGTATAATAGCCGCCGTCGGGGGGGGGTTAATGTCACGGTCTACTAGCCGGCGTCGGGGGGGGTTAATGTCAAGTCTACTAGCCGCGCGTCTCAGGAGGGAGGGGGGGAGGGGGGGGGGTAAGTCACGTACTAGACGCGCGTAAGAGGGGGGGTTAATGTCACGTCTACTGTCAGGCGTTCAGAGTGGGGGGGGGTTAATGTCACGTGACTGCCGCGCGTCAGAGGGGGGGGGGGTTAATGTAACGTCTATAGCGCGCGTACGAGGGGGGGGGGTAATGTCACGTCTTCTACTAGCCGGCGTCAGAGGGGGGGGGGGGGTTAATGTCACGTCTACTAGCCGCGCCACGTCGGGGGGGGTTTAATGTCACGTCTACTAGCCGGCGTCAGAGGGGGGGGGGTGGTAATGTCACGTTCTTATAGCCGCTGCGTCAGAGGGAGGGGGGGGGTTAATGTCACGTCTACTAGCGCGCGTCAGAGGGGGGGGTTACGTCACGTCTATGTCGCGCGTCAGAGGGGGGGGGGGTTAAGTCAGTCTACTCCTGCTCCTTCACTGGCTGGACAACTGTCTTCACTGGCTGGACAACGTCCTGGGTGGACAACTGTCTTCACTTGGGCTGGACAACTGTCTAACTGCTCTGGGCTGGACAACTGTCTACTGCTGACACTGTCTTACTGGGCTGGACAACTGTCTTCAATGGCTGGCAACTGTCTCACTGGCTGGACAACTGTCTTCAATGGGCTGGACAACTGTCTTCACTGGGCTGGACAAGCCATAAATGTAATACCTTACAATCTAAAATATATTCACTACTTCTAATTTAATGAATGGATATAACCAATATCACCAGGCCCCCCTATTTGGAATAACTCCACCTTACCTCCAGCGTTTAATCACAACACCTTTATTTCCTGCTTCCAAAGTGACATCATTAACCTTGAGCCTGTGTACTATGGTGGCTCTCTACTGTCATCAATCATTACATAAAGTTTTGGATTATCAAGCCTTCTTAACTTTCACTGGAAATCTGATGAACAACCTCCAACCGGCCCAGCTTTAAAACCCGAAATGTTAACTTCCTCTCCGACATGAATTAATCGCAAAGTCACATCAACGGTTAATTGAAACTTAACCTAATAGTTCAGAACCTATAAGGTAGAAAATGAGAAACCGATCTAAAAGGGAGAAATTGAGGAGAACCATTGGGTCCCAGATATGTGAAAACGTTCACACCTGCTCCTACGACCTAAAGACATTCAGTAAACTGCAGCAATTTAAAGATCATTCACAGGATTTACTACACATTTACATTTACATTACATTTAAGTAATTTAGCAGACGCTCTTATCCAGAGCGACTTACAGGAGCAATTAGGGTTAAGTGCCTTGCTCAAGGGCACATTTACGTCATTTAGCAGACGCTCTTATCCAGAGCGACTCACAAATTGGTGCATTCACCCTATAGCCAGTGGGATAACCACCTTACAATTTGTCTACACCGCTGCCAGAATGCATGTAATGCACCCAGAAACGTCTCGTCTCTGTTGGAGATGCAGAAAGCACGAAGAAACCTATTAACACACAGCGCCTTCAGAAAGTGTTCACACCCCCTGACTTTTTCCACTTTTTCGTTTTGGTATTAAAGTGGGATTCAAATGATTTTAACTGTCATGTTTTGTCAACGGTCTACACAAAATACTCTGTAACGTCGGTGGAAGAAATATTGGATTTTATTTTATTAAATTAATGGAAAGTAAAACACTAATAATGTATATATCTTGATTAGATAAAGTATTCAATCCCCTGAGTCAATACATGTTAGAAGCCGACGCTTTTGCGCATGGTGATCTTAGGCTTGTGTGCGGCTGCTCGGCCATGGGGCTGGGGGGCTGGTTGTAGTTGTATGCGTGTCGCGTTAAGCCGGTTGGCGGGTCCGTTTCCTAGTTTCCTAGTTCCGACTGGCGTCAGCGCGCATGATTGGAGGGCCAAAGCTAATTAGTTTTTTGGATGTTGTGAACAAGTGGGGCATGTTGTGTTGCGTGTGGCATGGTTTGGGTGTTGTTTGTTCTATTCTGTGTCCTTTATTTTGGATTGCGTCACGTCTAGAGCTGGGGGTTATTCCACGTCACTACGCGCGTCAGAGGGGGGGGGTAATGTCCGTCACTAGCCGCGCGTCAAGTGGGTGGGTTGAATGTTGGAACAGTGGGGCATTTAGTCGTTACGCGGTCAGAGTTGGGGGGGGGGTTAATGTCACTGTCTACTAGCGCGCCGTCAGGGGGGGTGGTTAATGTCACGTCTACTAGCCGCGCGTCAGAGGGGGGGGGGGGGTTAATGTCACGTCTACTAGCCGCGCGTCAGAGGGGGGGGGGGGTTAATGTCACGTCTACTAGCCACGCGTCAGAGGGGGGGGGGTTAATGTCACGTCTACTAGCCGCGCGTCAGAGGGGGGGGGTTAATGTCACGTCTACTAGCCGCGCGTCAGAGGGGGGGGGGGGGGGTTAATGTCACCGTCTACTAGCCGCGCGCAGAGGGGGGGTTAATGTCACGTCTACTAGCCGCCCGTCAGAGGGGGGGGTGGTAATGTCACGTCTACTGGCCGCGCGTCAGAGGGGGGGGGGGTTAATGTCACGTCTACTAGCCCGCGTCAGAGGGGGGGGGGTTAATGTCACGTCTACTAGCCGCGCGTCAGAGGGGGGGGGTTAATGTCACGTCTACTCCTGCTCCTTCCCTCTGGCGTGCGACGTCTCCGGAATACTGACCACCGGTCCTGGGATTTATCTTTACGCGCACCTGCAGATCATTATGATTCACACCTGGACTCCATTACCTTCCTCATTACCTCCCCTTTATCTGTTCCTCCCTTACGTTAATTCCTCAGTCAGTATTGTTCCTGTGTTCATACTATGTCATTTTTACATTTTACATTTTTAGTCATTTTAGCAGACGCTCTTATCCAGAGCCACTTACAGTTAGTGCATACTTAATTTTTTAGATTTTTTCATACCCCCCCCCCCCCCGTGGGAATCGAACACACAACCCTGGCGTTGCAAACGCCATACTCTACCCCAACTGAGCTACATCCCCGCCGGCCATTCCCTCCCCTTCCATTGGACGACGCTGGGCCAATTGTGCGCCGCCCCGCTGTTACACTGGTCTCGTTTCACGTTTGTTGTTTTATTAAACGTTTCACCTGCGCCTGCTTCTCCACTCACAGTGTCATTGTTACAGATTTATTTTTTCCAATATATATATATATTTTTTTTTTATAGTCCTATTTTGTATTTTGATGTTTTATTGAGATCATGTTGCAGCCAATTAGAGAGATGAGGTAGGAATTATGTTTTATCGAGATCATGTTGCAGCCAATTAGAGAGATGAGGTAGGAATGATGTTTTATTGAGATCATGTTGCAGCCAATTAGAGAGATGAGGTAGGACTGATGTTTTATTGAGATCATGTTGCAGCCAATTAGAGAGATGAGGTAGGACTGATGTTTTATTGAGATCATGTTGCAGCCAATTAGAGAGATGAGGTAGGAATGATGTTTTATTGAGATCATGTTGCAGCCAATTAGAGAGATGAGGTAGGACTGATGTTTTATTGAGATCATGTTGCAGCCAATTAGAGAGATGAGTAGGACTGGATGTTTTATTGAGATCATGGTTGCAGCCAATTAGAGAGATGAGGTAGGACTGATGTTTTTATTGAGATCATGTTGCAGCCAATTAGAGAGATGAGGTAGGAAGATGTGTTTATTGAGATCATGTTGCAGCCAATTAGAGAGATGAGGTAGGACTGATGTTTTATTGAGATCATGTTGCAGCCAATTAGAGAGATGAGGTAGGACTGATGTTTTATTGAGATCATGTTGCAGCCAATTAGAGAGATGAGGTAGGACTGATGTTTTATTGAGATCATGTTGCAGCCAATTAGAGAGATGAGGTAGGACTGATGTTTTATTGAGATCATGTTGCAGGCAATTAAAAGAGATGGGGTAGGAATTAGTTTTTATTGAGTCATGTTGCAGCCAATTAGAGAGATGAGGTAGGAATGATGTTTTATTGAGATCATGTTGCAGCCAATTAGAGAGATGAGGTAGGAATGATGTTTTATTGAGATCATGTTGCAGGCAATTAGAGAGATGAGGTAAGAATTATGTCCATGGGGGATTGAACCCCTGTCTCCGGGGTCGATGGATAGTCAGATGTGTTGCTATGGGGGATTGAACCCCTGTCTCCGGGGTCGATGGATAGTCAGATGTGTTGCTATGGGGGATTGAACCCCTGTCTCCGGGGTCGATGGATAGTTCAATGTGGGGCTATGGGGGATTGAACCCCGGGCTCCGGGGTCGATGGATAGTCCAGATTTTTGCTATGGGGTTTTGACCCCTGTCTCCGGGGTCGATGGATAGTCGTGTGTTGCTATGGGGTTTGAAACCCCTGTCTCCGGGGTCGATGGATAGTCAGATGTGTTGCTATGGGGGATTGAACCCCTGTCTCCGGGGTCGATGGATAGTCAGATGTGTTGCTATGGGGGATTGAACCCCTGTCTCCGGGGTCGATGGATAGTCAGATGTGTTGCTATGGGGGATTGAACCCCTGTCTCCGGGGTCGATGGATAGTCAGATGTGTTGCTATGGGGGATTGAACCCCTGTCTCCGGGGTCGATGGATAGTCAGATGTGTTGCTATGGGGGATTGACCCCTGTCTCCGGGGTCGATGGATAGTCAGATGTGTTGCCATGGGCTCTGCACCAGGATCTCTTCTCTGATCCAGCCCAGTAAAGGTTGGAACACCAAGTGTGTGTATGAGACAGAGAGAGAGACAGAGAGACAGAGAAGAGAATAGAGAGAGAAAGAAAGATGGGAGAGAGATAAGAGAATGAGAGAGAGAGAGAAAGAGAAAGCTAAGTATATTAGGAAAAATAAGCAAAAACCCCTTACAAAAATATAGATATATATATATATTATAATATTAAGCTTGAGATTATAATAGTAAGCTAATATTATTTTGTGATATACACTGAATATCTAAACATTAAGAACAACTGCTTTTTTCCATGCCATGACTACCGGGTAACCCATTAAACTATTTCCCTTATTGATTCACTTTTTTTAATCCACTTCAAATCATGTAATGAAGGGAGGAGCCCGGTTAAATAAGGATTTTTAAGCCTTGAGAAAATTGAGACATGGTTTTGTGTATGTGTGCCTTTCAGAGGTGAAGGGGCAAGAAAAAAGATTGAAGTGCCTTTGAAACGGTGTATGTAGTAGGTGCCAAACCGGGATTGTGTCAAGAACTGCAATGCTGCGGGGTTTTTCGTCTCGCCTCCATCTCTCTGCATCTTTCTCCCATCTTTCTTTCCCATCTCGCTCCCCTCTCTCGCCCTCTCTTGCATTTCTCTCACACCTCTCTCTCCTTCCCTCTCTCTCCTCTCTCTCCCTCCTCCTCTCTCCTCCTCTTCTTTTCCTCTCTCTCCATCTTTGTCCATCTCTGTGCATCTCTCTCTCCCTTCTTTCTCCAGAGTGCAGCAGCAGACTCCGTACAAGAGTTCTGCAGAGAGAGAGAGAGGGAGAGAGAGAGGAGGGAGGGAGAGAGAGGGAGAGAGAGCGATAGGAGGGAAAGATGTGAAGAGAGAGAGAATCAAGAGGAGATATAGAGATAGAGAGATATGATGGAGATACGAGAGATGGAATAAGTGTGAAGAAATGCAGAAGAGACGAGATAATATATATAGAGAGATATATAGAGAGCTAATAGCTCGAGCTAGGATATTATTAGTGTATCTATAGAGATTTATCTCTCTCTTCTCTCTCTTTGTCCTCTCGCTCTATTTCGTTATTTCGTGATATAATCGCTATTGATATCGTGTAGATTTAGACCGAGGGCTATTTTTCTAATTCAATATATCTTTTATGGATTTAAATGACAGTTGAGCTACATCACTGAGATGCACCCCCCTGGCTGACAGACTCCACGTTCTGATAAAAGAAGGAGAGAAAAAGAGAGATAGAAGGAACAACAGAAAAAGGAGAAGAATTAGGCTACTGGTGCACCTTTATGTCAGCCAATCACAAAACAAACACCTTTATGTCAGCCAATCACAAAAACAAACACCTTTATGTCAGCCAATCACACACAAAAAAAACACCTTTATGTCAGCCAATCACAAAAAAATAACACCTTTATGTCAGCCAATCACAAAACAAACACACAGACTTACAACTAATAAAAATATGAAATACAAGCAGTGGTTTTGTTCGGGCGACTGAAACGTCTTAAAACAGTTACAGGTCTGAAGAACATCCGTCATTTATTATAATAAGGTTTATAAGGTCTTCTCCGGTGATAGAGGTTGATGATGCTGCATTTTATTATCTATCTGATTGCTCTGAACCACGCATTTCGCAGGGTTGGAATGATCCTGTGTGTGTGACGGAGTCGTCTCCGTTCTTAAGGAGCTAGTGCAGAGCTCGAGCGCAGAGCAGAACCACTGGGGCAAAAACTGGTTGAATCAGCATTGTTTCCATGTTATTTCAACCCCCCCCCCCAAAAAAAATAATTACTGTGATGACGTTCAATCAACGTGGGAAAACTGATTGGGATTTGCAAAATAAATGTCATCAACATAAAGGCATTTTTTAATTTTTTATTTACCCAGCTTTTAACCTAAATCCAATGACGTGGTGACATTTGTTGTTGATTTCATGTTGAACTCAACCAAACGCAAAATCAAAACTAGACGTTGAACTGATGTCTGTGCCCAGTGGGGTGGGGAGCCAGCCAGCGAGCAGCGCGAGCACGGTCCGTCCATCCCATCCTCCGCAGAGCGCACACACTCGCTCACACGCACGTACTCACGCACACGAACACGTTGGGAGTCAGTCATACGGTGTGCGTTGCGTGCAGGGCAGCTCGGCTCGCTGCTCGCAGCTGGGATAGGGACGAGGAGAAAGCAGAGCAGAGGAAGAGGAGAGGGGAAAAAGGAGTACATTTGACTCGGAAGATGTTGGACTGGGATATTTTGTACGGCGGCGGCGGAGCAGAAACACGGTACACAATGAGCCCTGTTGGATTACAGTGATTCTACTGCTCTCTCCGCGGTGTGTGGAGTTGACAACGGGATTAATATTCTATACCCCGGGAAGAAGGAATAAGCGTCTGTCTTCAGTGGTTTTAGTTCCAGAGGGGGGGGGACCGGCTGTGGTTTTAGTTCCAGAGGAGGGGGGACCGGCTGGGCTGTTGTAATGTCACCTTATCACCCCGCTGTTCTGGAGCTGTGTGAAAGGGAGAGGCTGTAAGTATGTCCATCTGGATGTCTTTCTGTCAGTCTCCATGTCCCCCTGTCTGTCCCCCTGTCTGTCTGTCCCCTGTCTGTCTGTCTCTCTGTCTATTCAGGTTGACATTATCGACAGTACTGTTGGGTTTTGAATGGTAGAGATAGGCTGCCCCGTTTTACGCATAGCTTTACCTTACCGTGCCTTGACTCTCAAAAGAGCAGCAAGCACTAGGCTGTGTGTGTGCGTGTGTGTGTGTGTGTGTTCTGGTCATTTCACACACACACACACACACACACACACACACACACCACACACACACACTGTGAGCTGTAGGACGTGTTCGGTTGGATTTCATTGTGATCAACTTTCTTCAGAACCAACCACCAGGTTACCATGGGAGCACAGAGGTACCATTACCCAAAAACCCCTTTGTCCTGGTTAGGTTACATATCAACCTATAACCCCTTCTCTCCCCTATCCTGGTACATATCATCCTACCACCCCAATATAACCCCCTCTAACCCCCTGCTACATATCATCCTACCACCCCAATATAACCCCCTCTAACCCCCTGCTAAATATCATCCTACCACCCCAATATAACCCCCTCTACCCCCTGCTAAATATCATCCTACCACCCCAATATACCAAACACCCCTCTAACCCCTGCTACCATCTCCTCCACCAACCCCAATAGAACCCCCCCGCCCTAACCCCCTGCTCCACATACCACCCTACCACCCCCATATACCCCCTATACCCCCCTGCTAAATATCATCCTACCACCCCAATATAACCCCCTCTACCCCCCTGCTAAATATCATCCTACCACCCCAATATAACCCCCTTTACCCCCCTGCTAAATATCTGGTTGTGGTTTTAAGAATTCAACCCAATACAGATGTAGGATTATAATTTGATCACACTTTTGTTACTGAGAATATCCCTGCACAGCAGGAAATGCAAACTTGTAGTGTATTTGAGTTTTAAAAGGCTTCTAAAGTTAGTAATTTCCACTTTGAAAATTCTGACTTGATTTTGCCCTAAAGAAAAATTTATCAACCACTAGAAAAAATATCCATTCATAATAATCCACATAATAATTAACATTTCCTGTTGCTGCAGGATTATTTTCCTGCTGTAGCAAACGGGCTCAAATTAAGATCCTACATCTGTAACTCGTGGAATATAAGGAGTTGTTGTTCAGTTTCGGTACCTGTGTGTGCGCAGATGGATCTTGTTGCAGTGTGTGTGTGTGTGTGTGTGTGTGTGTGTGTTTGCGCCTCGTGTCATGATCATGTGAGGGGAGCGCGAGACGAGCAATCTCTCTGAAGGCTAAACAGCGCACGGGAGCCCGGTAAAAATGCACGACACGGGAGCCCGGTAAAAATGCACGACACGGGAGCCCGGTAAAAAGGCACGACACGGGAGCCCGGTAAAAATGCACGACACGGGAGCCCGGTAAAAAGGCAAGCACGCTCTATAGGTGCCTGCCCTGGATCCCGCCGCTGTCTAGAGCTCCCTGGGGTTTGCCCCCCCCTACTAACGTGAGCCCTCACTGAGAGAACATTAGGGGTAAATGAAGGCAGGAATTTTCGCGGAGGAGAAGAGACTTGAGAACAAACGTTACAGGGTTTACACTTCTTCCCTCCTCGGCTCTCCTCGTCCACACTGCGGGTTTCCGCTGTCCAACCATCTCCATTCAGCCTTAGAAGTTTCCATCCTTTGTGTCTCGGTGGTCCACCTAGGCTACAGGCTCTGAATGACCGACAGAGACAAAAGACTGTTGATTTATAGAATATTGAATTTAACCATTTTTTGTTGTTGTTGAGATTCCATCGGAAGCATATGATACCTGATCAAGTCACGGCCGAGATACTATCAACCCGTCAATTCGGATAGCCACGCTTGCTTTCCCCTCATGTTGGCGCTAGCAAGCAAGCTAGCAAGCAGGCTAGGTAGTGCTAGGTTATCAACAGCCAATCCAGTAGGGGATGGGAAACTATAGTGAGCTTCGATTGGGGCAATAGCAACGCGATGTCGCAGAGGATTTGCATTGAGTTCATCTTTCTACAACTTCGATCCGGCCGGTGTTCACGTCATTCGCCCATGCTCGCATTGCGCAACGGTCCCACGCTTCGCTTCCTTCGTTGAAAATGAATGGGGTTCTGTTGTTTCTATATGCTATATGGGTCCCTTGTGTCAGGATCTGTCACACTCTTTTCATCCCCCACGCCAACCGTCAACTTGACTAGCTGGAGAGAGAGAGAGAGAGAGAGAATATATGAGCTCTAGCTTCTCTCTGTTATCTCTTTCTCTCTCTCTCTCTCGCTCTATCGACGCTCGCTATCTAGCGCGATCGATCGAGAAGAGAGAGAGCGAGATACAGAGAGAGAGAATCAAATAGAGCATACTTCTCTCTCCCTGCTAGCTCTCCTCTCTATTCTCTCTCCTCTCGCTCATCCTTCGCTCTCTCGCTCGCTCTCTCCCTCTCTCTCTCAGCCTATCCTCTCTCTTCTAGTCTCGCTCCCATCTCTCTCTCTCTCTCTCTCTCTCCCCCTCTCTCTCTCTCGCTCTACGCTCCTACTCTCTCCTCTCTCTCTCTCTCTCTCTTCTCTCCTCTCTCTACTCCCTCCTCTCTCGCCCGCCCTCTCGCTCATCCTCTCTCTCTCCCTCCTTCTCCTCTCTCTCTCTCTCTCCTCCTGCCTCGTCTTCTCGCTCTCTCTCTTCTAGGCATAGAGAGAGAGAGAAGCAGAGAGAGAGAGAGAGAGAGAAGAGAAGAGAGAGAGAGAGAGAGAGAGATAGAAGAGAGAGAGAGAGAGTGGAGGTATGTTCGGTCCTACATCACCGCAAGAGCAAGCCTTGCCGGGCGGATAGTAGGAGGGCTGCAGGGCCCGGGTCCCGCCCAGTAGGGTCCGGGCCGTTGTATTGTGGGAATTGTGGTGGCTCCTCAGTACAATTTAAACTAATATATGAATGAAGAACTCAAAATGAATTTACATCTCTCTCTCTTCCTTCTAAAAATTCTCTCTTTTTTTTTAAAAATTTACAATCTCCCTCTCTTTACCAATCTTTTACAAAAATCTCCAATCTCCTCTTTTTTTTTTTTTTTTTTTTTTTTTTTTTTTTTTTTTTTTTTTTTTTTTTTTTTTTTTTTTTTTTTTTTTTTTTTTTTTTTTTTTTTTTTTTTTTTTTTTTTTTTTTTTTTTTTTTTTTTTTTTTTTTTTTTTTTTTTTTTTTTTTTTTTTTTTTTTTTTTTTTTTTTTTTCAAAAAAAAAAGAATCTCTCTCCTCCTCTTTTTTTTTGTTTTTTTTTTTTTTTTTTTTCTTTTTTTTTTTTTTTTTTTTTTTTTTTTTCCCGTCACTGTTATTCTCTTAACTCTCTTCCGTGCTCCGGAGCAGTCACGTTGTAGAGCAAACAGTTCTTTTCTTACATTTGACTGCGTCCGGCTTCGGCTCGCATCATTGAGAGGGAAGAGGGGAGGGGGTGGGGCGGGGAGATAGAGATATTCTAGATATGAAAGGCCAGAGTAAGATAGAGAATCAGAGAGATCTTGATATTTAGAGTAGGCAAGATATCATAGATAGAGAGATAGTGAGAGTCATATTATATATAAGCCGATATATATATATGTAGTAAAAGAAGAGAGAGAGAGATAGAATCATTGATGTTTTAACAGTGTGAATCAGCCCCGGCCCTGGCCAGTAGCAGAGATTCAACACACCAGGTTTATGTGCACATGCACGGAATAGGAGAATGTTCCAGTAGTGAGTTTAACCTAGTTGTATTTAGCCCCTGCGCTGCCTGGACGTTCCAGTAGTGAGTTTAACCTAGTTGTATTTAGCCCCTGCGCTGCCTGGCCTCCCGTAGTGAGGTTTAACCCTAGTTTATTTATCCCCTTCGCTGCCCTGGAACTTCCGTAGTGAGTTTAGCTGTATTTAGCCCCTCGCTGCCCTGGTACGTTCCAGTAGTGAGTTTAACCCTAGTTGTATTAGCCCCTGGCGCTGCCTGACGTTCCAGTGTGAGTTACCTATTTGTATTAGCCCCTGGCTGCCCTTGAACGTTCCATTAGTGAGTTTATAAACCCTAGTTTTGTATTTAGCCCCTGCGCTGCCTGGACCTTCCAGTAGTGAGTTTAACCTAGTTGTATTTAGCCCCTGTGGCTAACTGGACCTCGTAGTGAGTTTTAGTTGTATTTTAGCCCCCTGCGCTTGCCGGACTCCAGTAGTGAGTTTAAACCTAGTTTGTATTTAGCCCTGGGCTGCCTGGACCTCTCCAGTATTGAGTTAACCTAGTTGTTATTTAGAAAGCCACCTGGGCTTGCCTGAACCTTCCAGTAGTGAGTTAATACCTAGTTGTTTTGCCCTGGGCTCCTGGACCTTCCAGTAGTGAGTTTTAAACCTAGTTTGTATTAGCCCCTGGGCTGCCTGGACCTTCCAGTAGTGAGTTTAATAACCCCTATTGTAATTTAGCCCCCTTCGCTGTCCTGGACCTTCCAGTAGTGAGTTTAACCTAGTTGTATTTAGCCCCTGGGCTGCCTGGACCTTCCAGTAGTGAGTTTAAAACCTAGTTGTATTTAGCCCCTGGGCTGCCTGGACCTTCCAGTAGTGAGTTTAACCTAGTTGTATTTAGCCCCTTCGCTGCCTGGACCTTCCAGTAGTGAGTTTAACCTAGTTGTATTTAGCCCCTGGGCTGCCTGGACCTTCCAGTAGTGAGTTTAACCTAGTTGTATTTAGCCCCTTCGCTGCCTGGACCTTCCAGTAGTGAGTTTAACCTAGTTGTATTTAGCCCCTTCGCTGTGTGCACAGGTGTGTGGTGGACTCAGGTGCAGAGTGAACTCGCAGGGATTCATCCCATGTTATATAACAGGACACTGTTTCACATCACACACACACACACACACACACACACACACACACTCACCACGCCACACCCCCCCCGCCACGCACGTCCACGTAACCACGTACACGTACACAAACCACCCACACACACCCGATTCCTATTCCGATCAATTCAACATCCTAAGAGGTGATGGGGCCTTGGTTCACTGCTTCTATTAGTTCTCCTGTGCTCGTCAGGCCCTAACATGGACGTGTGTTCCTCAGGCCCTAACATGGACGTGTGTTCCTCAGGCCCTAACCATGGACCTGTTTCCTCAGGGGGCCCTAACATGGATGTGTTTCCCCTCAGGCCCTAACCTGGATGTGTTTTCCTCAGGCCCTAACATGACGGTGTTCCTCAGGCCCTAACATGGGACGTGTTTCCCGGCCCTACATGGACGTGTGTTCCTCGGCCCTAACAGGACGTGTGTCCTCGGCCCTAAAATGGACGTGTGTGCCTGCAGGCCCTAACATGGACGTGTGTTCCTCAGGCCCTAACATGGACGTGTGTTCCTCAGGCCCTAACATGGACGTGTGTTCCTCAGGCCCTAACATGGACGTGTGTTCCTCAGGCCCTAACATGGACGTGTGTTCCTTCAGGGGCCCCTAACATGGACGGGTGTTTTCCCAGGCGCCCTAACATGGACTTTTGTTCCTCAGCCCTAACATGACGTGTGTTGTTCCTCAGGCCCCTAACATGGACGTGTGTTCCTCAGGCCCTAAACCTGGACGTGTGTGTGGTTTCCTCAGGGCCCTAACATGGATGTGTGTTTCCTCATGCCCTAACAATGGGCGTTTGTTTTTTCCTCAGGCCTAACATGGAGCCGTGTGTTCCTCAGGCCCTAACATGGACCTGTGTTCCTCAAGCCTAACAATGGACGTGTGTTCCTCAGGCCCTAACATGGACGTGTGTTCCTCAGACCCTAACATGGATGTGTGTGTGTTCCTCAGGCCCTAACATGGACGTGTGTTCCTCAGGCCCTAACATGGATGTGTGTTCCTCAGGCCCTAACATGGACGTGTGTTTCCTCAGCCCTAACATGGACGTGTATTCCCAGGCCCTACAGGACGTGTTTTCCTCCTGGCCCCTAAATGGCGTGTGTTCCTCAGGCCCTAACATGGACGTGTGTTCCTCAGGCCCTAACATGGATGTGTGTTCCTCAGGCCCTAACATGGACGTGTGTTCCTCAGGCCCTAACATGGATGTGTGTTTGTGTCCTCAGGCCCTACATGGACCGTTTGTTCCTCAAGGCCCTAACATTGGATGTGTGTTCCCCTCAGCCCTAAAATGGACAGTGTGTACTCCATGCCCTAACATGGATGTTGTGTTCCTCAGCAGGCCCAAACATGACGTGTTGTTCCTCAGTCCTACATGGACGTGTTTTCCGTCAGCCTAACCATTGACGTGTGTTCTCAGGCCCTAACTGGACGTGGTTCCTCCTGGCCTAACATGGACTGTGTGTGTTCCTCAGCCCTAACATTGACTTGTTGTTCCTCAGGCCCTAACTGGACGGTTTTTCCTCAGGCCTAACATGGACGCCGGGGTTTTTTTGGTTCCTCAGGGCCTAACATGACGCGTGTCCTCAGGCCCTAACAGGACGCGTGTTTCCTCAGGCCCTAACATGGAACGTGGTGTTCCTCAGCCCAACATGGACTTGTGTTTCCTCGGCCCTAACATTTGACGTGGGTTTCCTCAGTCCCTACCTGGACGTGTGTTCCCCAGACCCTAACATGGATGTGTGTGTGTTCCTCAGGCCCTAACATGGACGTGTGTTCCTCAGGCCCTAACATGGATGTGTGTTCCTCAGGCCCTAAAATGGATGTGTGTTACTTCAGGCCCTAACATGGATGTGTGTTCCTCAGGCCCTAACATGGACGTGTGTTCCTCAGTCCCTAACATGGACGTGTGTTCCTTAGGCCCTAACATGGACGCGTGTTCCTCAGGCCCTAACATGGACGCGTGTTCCTCAGACCCTAACATGGACGCTGTTCCTCATGCCCTAACATGACGTGTGTTCTCAGGCCCTAACATGGACCTTGTGTTTCTCATGTCCTCAGGCCCTAACTGGACGTGTGTTCCTCAGGCCCGGACATGGACGTGTGTTCTTCCTCAGGCCTCTACCATGGACGTGTGTTCCTCAACCCAAATGGATGTGTGTGTGTTTCCTCAGGCCCTAACATGGACGGTGTGTTCCTCAGCCCTAACATGGATGTGGTGTGTGTTCCTTTCCTCAGCCCTAACACCTGGACGTTGTTCTCAGGCCTAACATGGACGTGTGTTCCTCAGGCCCTAACATGGACGTGTGTTCCTCAGACCCTAAATGGATGTGTGTGGTTTTTCCTTTCGCTCAGGCCTAACATGGACGTGTGTTCCCCCCGCAGGTGCCCTAACATGGATGTGTGTTCCTCAGCGCCCTACAATGTGATGTGTGTTCTCAGGCCCTAACATGGAGGTTGGTGTTTTCCTCAGGCCCTAACCTGGACGTTGTTCCTTCGTCCCTATCAGGACAGCGTGTTTTCCTTAGGCCCTAACATGGACGCGTGTTCCTCAGGCCCTAACATGGACGCGTGTTCCTCAGACCCTAACATGGACGCGTGTTCCTCAGGCCCTAACATGGACGTGTGTTCCTCAGGCCCTAACATGGACGTGTGTTTCTCAGGCCCTAACATGGACGTGTGTTCCCTCAGGCCCCTGACATTGACGTGGTTTCCTCAGGCCCCTACCATGGAACGTGTGTTCCGCAGACCTAACATGGAGTGTGTGTTTCCTCATGCCCTAAACCTGGACTGTTTTCTCAGGCCCTACATGGACGTTGTTTGTTTCCTCAGGCCCTAACATGGACGTGTGTTCCTCAGGCCCTAACATGGACGTGTGTTCCTCAGGCCCTAACATGGACGTTGTTTCCTCAGGCCCTGACATGGACGCGTGTTCCTCAGGCCCTAACATGGACGCGTGTTCTTCAGGCTCTAACATGGACGTGTGTTCCTCAGGCCCTAACATGGATGTGTGTTCCTCAGGCCCTAACATGGATGTGGTGGTTCCTCAAGCCCTAACCTGGACGGTGTGTTTTCGTCTCAGCCCTAACATGGACTCGTGTTCCTCATGGACCTAACAATGGACTTGTGTTCCTCAGGCCCTAACATGATGTGGGTGTTCGCTCAGGCCCTAACATGGATGTGTGTGTGTTTCCTCAGGCCCCTAACATGACCGTGTGTTCCTGCATGCCCTCACATGGACTGTGTTCCTCAGGCCCTAACATGGACGCGTGTTCCTCAGGCCCTAACATGGAACGTGTGGTGCCTCAAAGGCCCTAACGTAACGGCGTGTTCCTCAGCATGCCCTAACATTGACGCGTGTTCCTCAGCCCTAACATGGACGGCGTGTTCCTCAGGCCCTAACATGGACGTGTGTTCCTCAGGCCCTAACATGGACCGTGTGTTCCTCAGGCCCTAACATGGACGTGTGTTCCTCAGGCCCTAACATGGACGTGTGTTCCTCAGGCCCTAACATGGACGTGTGTTCCTCAGGCCCTAACATGATGTGTGTGTGTTCCTCAGTCCTAACATGGACCGTGTGTTTCCTCAAGTCCACCATGGATGGTGTGTGTTGGTGCCTCAGCCCTAACATGGACGTGTATTTCCTCATGCCCTAACATGGACGTGTGTTTCCTCAGGCCCCTAACATGGACGTGTGTTCCGCTCATACCCTAACATGGATGTGTGTGGTGTTCCTCAGGCCCCTAACATTGACGTGTGTTCCCCTCATGCCCTAACTTGGATGTGTGTTCCTCCTCAGCCCTAAAATGGATGTGGTGTTACTCTCAGGCCCGTAACATGGAATTGTGGTTTCCTCATGCCCTAACATGGACGTGTGTTTCCTCAGTCCCAACATGTACGGGGTGTTTTTCCTTAGCCCCTAACATGGACGCGTGTTCCTCAGGCCCTAACATGGACGCGTGTTTCCGCAGACCCTAACATGGGACCGTGTTTCCTCAGGGCCCTAACATGGACGTTGTTCCCCTCAGGCCCTACATGGACGTGTGTTTTCTCAGAGGCCCTAACCTGGACGTGTGTTCCTCAGCCCCTACATGGACGTTGTTCCTCTCAGGCCTACCATGGACGGTGTTCCTCAGACCCTAACATGGATTTGTTGTGTTGTTCCTCAGGCCCTAACATGGACCGTGTGTTCCTCAGGCCCGACCATGGATGTGTGGTGTGTTCCTCAGCGCCCTAACATGGACGGGTGTTTCCTCAGGCCCTAACATGTAACGTGTGTTCCAGGGCCCTAACATGGACGTGTGTTCCCAGGCCCTGAATGGCCGGCGTGTTCCTCAGGCCCTAACATGGAACCGTGTTCTCAGCTCTAAAACATGGACGTGTGTTCCTCAGGCCCCTAAACATGATGGGTTTTCCTCAGCGCCCTACAATGGATGTGTGTTCCGCGGCCGAACATGGACGTGTGGTTTCTCAAGGCCCTACATGGACCGTGTTCCTCAGGCCCTACATGGAGGAACGTGTGTTCCTCAGGCCCTAACATGGGATGTGTGTTCTCATGCCCTAACATGGATGTGTGTGTGGTTCCTCAGGCCCTAACATGGACGTGTGTTTCCTCAGGCCCTCACATGGACGTTGTTCCTAGGCCCATAACATGGAACGTCGTGTTTCCTCAAGGCCCTAAACATGGACGTGTGTTCCTCAGGCCCAACGGAACGCGTGTTCCTCAGGCCCTAACTTGACGCGTGTTCCTCAGGCCCTAATTAACATTGGACGCGCAATGTTCCTCAAGGCCCTACATGACGTGTTTCCTCAGGCCCTAACATTGACGTGTGTTCCTCAGTTCCCGAACAATGGAACGTGTGGTTCCTCAGGCCCTAACATGTCGTGTGTTCCTCAGGGGCCAACATGGACGTTGTTCCTCATTCCCCTAACATGGATGTTTGGTGTGTTCCTCAAGTTCTAACATGGACGGGTGTTCCCATGCCCTAACAGGATGTTTGTTCCTCAGGCCCGAACAATTGACGTGTGTTTCCTCAGGCCCTAACATGGAACGTGTGTTCCTCAGTGGCCCTAACATGGACGTGTGTTCCCTCAGGCCCTAAATGGACGTGTGTCCTCAGGCCCTAACAGGACGTGTGTTCCCTCAGTAGCCCTAACATGGACGTGTGTTCCTCAGGCCCTAACATGGACGTGTGTTCCTCAGGCCCTAACATGGACGTGTGTTCCTCCGCCTCTGGCCCTAAATGGACGGTGTTCCTCAGCCCTAAACATGGACGTGTGTGTGTTCCTCCGCCCCCTAACATGGACGCGTGTTCCTCGGGCCCTAACCATGAACGTGGTTCCTCAGGCCCAACCTGGAGACGTGTGTTCCTCAGGCCCTAACATGGACGTTTGTTTTCCTCCGGCCTAACAAAGACTTTGTGTTCCTCAGGCCCTAACATGGACGTGTGTGTTGTTCCTCATGCCCTAACATGACTCGTGTTTCCTCACGCCCTAACAGGACGTGTTTTTCCTCACGGCCCTAACATGGACATTTGTTCCTCAGGCCCTAACATGGAACGTGTGGTGTGTTCCTCAGGCCCTAACATGGATTGTGTGTTCCTCGGCCCTAACATGGATGTGTGTTTTCCTCAAGGCCCCTACCCATGGATGTGTGTTCTCAGGCCCGAACATGGATGTTGTTCCTCAGGCCCTAACATGGACCGGCTGTTCCTCAGGCCCTAACATGGACGTGTGTTCCTCAGGCCCTAACATGGATGTGTGTTCCTCAGGCCCTAACATGGATGTGTGTGTGTTCCTCAGGCCCTAACATGGACGTGTGTTCCTCAGGCCTAACATGGACCGTGTTTCCCTCAGGCCCTACATGGACGCTGTGTTCTCACAGGCCCTAACATAGCGTGTGTTCCTCATGCCCTCAACGTGGACGTGTGTTTACCTCAGTCCCTAAACATGATGTGGTGGTTCCTCAGGCCTAACAATGGGAACGCGTGGTTTCTCAGGCCCTAATATGGACGTGTGGTTTCCTCAGGGGGCCCTAACATTGAGTGTGTTTCCTCAGGCCCTAACAAACATTGGACTTGTGGTTCCGTTCAGGCCGCTAACATGGACGTGTTGTTTCCTCAAGGCCCTAACATGGACGTGTTGTTCCTCAGAGAACCTAACATGGATGGTGTGTGTTCCTCAGGCCCTAACATGGACGTGTGTTTTCTCAGGGCAGGCCCTAACATGGGACGTTTGTCCTCAGGCCCTAACATGACGTGGTGTTCCTCAGCCCTAACATGGACGTTTGTTCCTCAGCCCAGTCCTGGGACGTGTGTTCCTAAGGCCCTAACCTGCGTGTGTTGTGTTCCTGGCCGGCCCTAACATGGACGCGTGGTTCCTCATGCCCTAACATGAACGTGTGTTCTCATGCCTAACATGACGTGTGTTCCTCAGGCCCTAACATGACGTGTGGTTCCCTCAGGCCCTTAACAGTGGACGTGTGTTTCCTCAGAGGCCCTAACAGGACGTGTGGTGTGGTTCCTCATGCCCTAATCATGAGCGTCGTTCCCTCACGCCCTACATGGACTTGTGTTCCTCAGGCCCTAACATGGACATGTGTTCCTCAGGCCCTAACATGGACGTGTGTGTGTTCCTCAGGCCCTAACATGGATGTGTGTTCCTCAGGCCCTAACATGGATGTGTGTTCCTCAGGCCCTAACATGGATGTGTGTTCCTCAGGCCCTAACATGGATGTGTGTGTGTTCTCAGGCCCTAACATGGACGTGTGTTCCTCAGGCCCTAACATGGACGTGTGTTCCTCAGGCCCTAACATGGACGCGTGTTCCTCAGGCCCTAACATAGACGTGTGTTCCTCAGGCCCTAACGTGGACGTGTGTTCCTCAGTCCCTAACATGGATGTGTGTTCCTCAGGCCCTAACATGGACGCGTGTTCCTCAGGCCCTAATATGGACGTGTGTTCCTCAGGCCCTAACATTGACGTGTGTTCCTCAGGCCCTAACATGGACGTGTGTTCCTCAGGCCCTAACATGGACGTGTGTTCCTCAGGCCCTAACATGGACTGTGCTTCCTCATTCGCGACCCTAACCTGGATTGCTTCGTTCTTTTTTCACTCTGCGCTCGTGGTCCTCGCTGCCGTCGTGACCTGCCTGTCAGGTCCTCGTTCTACCATCCTAGTGGTAGGACCGGCGTGGAGGTGGGTGCCGCTCCTGGCTACAATGGACGGGTTTCCTCAGGCCCTAACATGGACGTGTGTTCCTCAGGCCCTAACATGGACGTGTGCGTCCTCAGGCCCTAACAATGACGGTGGTTTTCCTCAGGCTCCTAACAATGGCATGTGGTTGTTTCCTCCTCATACCCCTAACATCGACGCCGTGTTCTCTCAGTCTCTGGCGCTAATACTCTTATGCTGCCCTGGCCGTGATCATTTTGCGACTCGCTATGTGGCTTCGCTTGATCCTAGGTCCGTTCACGTGTGCTCTTGTACAATGGACGCGTGTTCCTCAGGCCCTAACATGGACGCGTGTCGCTCAGGCCCTAACATGGACGTGTGTTCCTCAGGCCCTAACATGGATGTGGTGTCTCACGGCAGCCTCGCGCGCCGGTCGTGTTGCTCCGTAAGGGCTCGTCGTCGTGCGTGCTCCTCTAGACGCCGTGTGAGGAGGCGCTCCGCTCCCGCTCCCTGTGCCCACTCTACTCGTGGTCAGCTGCCCCGACGACTCGCTATCTAGCGGCCGGAGGCCGCGCAGGACGGTCGCGTCCGCGCAGCGGTGCCGCTCCACCATGTGAGGCCCGCGTGCCCGATAGCCCTGGGCTCGCTGTCTCGCGTCGTCTCTTGTTTTCGCGGCGTTCACCTACATCCTTCCTTGGTCTCTCCCGTTCTGTCTCCTTGTCTCCCTCTCGCAAGCTCCCCCATTAGGCTATGGGGACTGTGGTCTGCGGCTCTGCCGTCTCCGGCAGGCCATAAGTCATGGGCCGGGTGCTTCCGCCATTTTTCCAGGCCCGATGACGGCTGCACGTGGACACCGCCGTTGGGTGGGGGCGCTGGAGGCCGGGCTCCGAACCAGGGAGGTGGGGGGTAGTGTGGGCCCGCAGTTGGGCCTCAACGTGCGACGCGGGCGCGGCGGTACGCCGGCAAGCCGCCGGCGGAGAGCGTCGCGTCCTGCCCCCATCGGTAACGCTTTGGATGTTGTTGTTCCTCTTCCTTTCCTTCCCAGGTCTTCTCCGGCGCCTCTCTGTCACTTAGGCGGCGGTCTCCGTATGCGGCGGAGGACAGCGATTGGAGACCGGACCGGCGGCCCGGCCCGCCGAACCGGCGGTCTCGAGCGTAGGGTGTTTCACGCGCGGCCTGCCCCGCGTCTCAACATGGACGGGCGGGCCGGTCAGCGGCCCGAGCCCTATGGGACCTCGGTGTGCGTCCGTAAGGGCTTGCGGGCCCCGCCACAGCAGAGGATGGGCCGTCGGGTGGTGGGGGCGGCCGCACAGCGAACTATGGCCCGCACACCCATGCCGTCACAGGCGCGCGGTCTTGTCTGCGCGCTGCGACCATCAAGCCCGGCGCAGCCCCCCGCTGTGGACGACGCGCGAGCGGGCGAGTGAGCACCGGCTTGCGAGCGTAGGGCGCGCGCCCGGGGCGCAATTACCGGTGGGGGGGGCGGATGGTGCCGGGGTCACTCATGGGCGGGGTCAGGCGGAGACGGGCGGGCGTCTGAGGCCCAGGGCCCCCGCGAGGAGAGGAAGCTCACCGAGAAAACGGGGGGCCCGGGCCCTAGCGTGCTGGCAAACGGAGCGACCCATCGCGCGGGCCCCGCTGACGGCTGGGCTCCGAGTGTGAGCTCGCTTGTGGGGCGCCCCTCTGCTGGACGAACGCTCACGAGCCCTAACATGGACCGGTTGGGCCGCAACAGAGGGGCCCTAAACATGGACGTGTGTGGGTCCTCAGCCCTAAGGGCAGATGGGGGGACGCGGGTGTGTTTTCCCTGCAGGCCCTAACATGGCCCTCATCAACCACCTGGAGCAGAAAGACACGACGCGAGTTGGAGAGGGAGAGAGAGAGAGAGAGAAGAAGAGAGAGAGAGAGAGAGATGGAGAAGAAAGAACACAAAGAAAATAGAGGGATGTAGAGAGATCGATGGAGAGGGGAGAAGAGAGAAGGAGAGATTCACACAGGGCGCTCAGAGCAGATGGCAGGGCTGCTGCTCCAGTCGCTGGAATAGAGAGAGGGATGGAGAGAAAGAGAAGTGGGGTGGATGGAGAGAGGGAGAGAATCTCAGAGAAAGGAGAGAAGAGATAGAGGGTAGAAAGGTGTCAACTAGCATTCAGGTTCCCCCTTACACACGTCCTCTTTAGCTCAATTGGTAGAGCTGGCGCTTGTAACGCCAGGGTAGTGGGTTCGATCCCCGGGACCACCCATACTGTAAAAATGTATGCACACATGACTGTAAGTCGCTTTGGATAAAAGCGTCTGCTAAATGGCTTATTATTATATATATTATACAATTTAACCCTGCATATTGACATAACATAACCATTTAACATAACATAACCATATTCAACATCATTCAAACAATAGCAATACTAGCAATGGCCAATCTCTGCTGAGTGTAACAAAACATGAAGAACACCTTCCTAATTTAAGTTTTGCCCTCGAACACAACAAGCCCTCAATTCGTCGGGGCAATGTACTCTACAAAAGGTGTCGGAAATCCGAAAAAGCGTCCACAGGGATCCTGGCCCATTTGACCCAATCTTCCCCACAGTTGGTTTTAAGTTGGCCGGATTCCCGGGGGGGGTGGCCAAATTTTGATACACACAAAACCGTTGAGGGAAAAACCCCATGGGTTCTTAAAAACCCCTGCGCCTTTGGGCATACTAAATAAGGTCCCTTTTAAAAACACTGATTAAGTTTTTAAAACAAGGACCCAAAAGGGATCATAGCCACCTGGGTTCAAAAAAACCCACATTCAAAAAAAGGGCTTAATTTTATATATTCAATTTGTTAGAGTACAACAGTCAATGCATTGAACCATGTTGCTAGCTACTGCTAGCCCCCTGAATTGTGTCGGGCCCCTTTTTACAAAGCACCGATTCGTTCATCAAGCGGGGTTTTTTTAAATTGTAGCAAGTCGGTCCGTTTTTATCAACTTTTTTTCATTTCCATTAACCATTTATTTTTTATATATTTTTTTCTCAATTATTTAATTTCCCTCTAAAATGTATAACCCCTATCCCCCTACGTATCCACCCCATAGGCTACTTCACTCATAACCTTACTCCATAACGTAAAACCAACCCTAGGGTAAAAACCCTGGGTACGTTCACATAGCAAAAACCATATACCCATAACATATCCAACCTAGGTACGTTCATAGCATACCATATACATCCCAACCTTTCCCAAACCAAGTCTTCCCTAGCAAACCCTTACATCCTAAATATCCCCAACCATAGGCAACCATGGGGGACTTTACTAGCTAACCCTATACATCCTAACGTACCAAACCCTAGCTAACCTCTCTTCCTCTAACCTTCCCTCCTAACTATCCCCATAGGCTCCCCTGGGTCGTTCCCCCCCCCTATCTCCTCTTCCCCCGGGTCCTAGGCCCCCTTCACATTCTACTTCTCCTCGTTCCACCATCAACCATTGCTCGCTCCTGCAAACCTTCTCCAACTTGTTATGTTGTGGGGGGGGTTGGGGTGGTTTTTGTTTGGGGTTTGGGGTTTGGTTGTTTGTTTGTGGTGTGGTGTGGTGGTGTGTGGGTTTTTTTTTGGTGTGGGGTTTGTTTTTTTTTTGGGTGTGTTGTTTTTTGGGGGGGGGTGTGTTTTTGGGTTTTTTTTTGGTTTTTTGTTTGTTTTTTTTTTTTTGGGGTTTTTGTTGGGGGTTTTTTTTTTTTTTTGTGTTTTTTCTTTTGTTTTTTTTTTTTCTTTTTTTTTTGTTTTTTTTTTTTTTTTTTTTGGTGTGTGGGGTTTTTGCTTTTGTTTTGGGGGGGTGTGGTGTTGTGTCGGGGGTGTTGGGGTGTGTGGTGTTTGTTTTGTGTTGTTTTGGGTTTTGGGTGTGTTTTGTGGTGTGGTTGTTTTGTTTTTTTTTGGGGTTGTTTTTTTTTTTTTTGTTTGGTGTTTGTTCTTTTTTTTTTTTTTTTTGTGTGGGGTTGTGGTTTTTGTTGGTGTGGTTTTTTTTGGTTGTGTTGGGTTTTTTTGTTGTTTTTTGTTTTTTTTTGTGGGTTTTTTTTTTTTTTTTGTTTTTTTTTTTTTTTTTTTTTATTTTTTTTTTTTTTTTTTTTTTTTTTTTTTTTTTTTTTTTTTTTTTTTTTTTTTTTTTTTTTTTTTTTTTTTTTTTTAAAAAAAAAAAGGGAAATTTTTAAATAAAAAAATTTTTTAAACGAAAAAAATTTTGTTACTTATCTACTTATTTTTGTATTGAAACCCATCGTTTTTTTTCCTTTTTTTTTTGGGGCCAATAAAAAGTGGGGGGGGTTGTGTATGTTGGTGTGGTGTGGTGTGTGTGTTGGTGTTTGTGTGGTGTGTTTGGTGTTATGTGGTGTGTGGTGTGTGTTGTGTTGTAGTGTGTGTGTGTGTGGTGTGTGGTGTGTGGGGTTTGTTTGTGTTGTGGTAGTGGTTGGTGTTGGTGTTTGTGTGGTGTGTGTGTTTGTGTGTGTGTGTTTTTGTGTCGTGTTGTGTGTTTGGTGTGTGTGTGTTTGTGTGTGGTGTGGTGTTGTGTAGTGTGGTGTGGTGTGTGTGGTGTTGTGTAGTGTGGTGTGAGGTGTGTGGTGTTGTGTTGTGTAGTGTGGTGAGAGGTGTGGTGTGTCGTTGTGGTGTGGTGTGTGTGGTGTGTTGTGTCGTGTGGTGTGTTTGTGTTTGTGTGTGGTGTTGTGTCGTTTCGTGTGTGTGTGTGGTGTTGTGTCGTGTGGTGTCGGTGTGTGTGTTGTGTTGTGTGGTTGTGTGTCTGTGGTGCGCGGTGTGGTGTGTGTGTGTTGTGTGTGGTGTGGGTCCGGTGTTTTGTGGTTGTGGTGTGTGTGGTTGTTGTGTCTGTGGTGTGGTGTGTGTGTTGTTGTGTAGTGTGGTGTGAGGTGTGGTGTGTGTGTGTGTGTGTGGTGTTGTGTGGTGTGTGTGGTGTTGTGTAGTGAGGTGTGGTGTGTGTGTTTGTGGTGTTGTGTGTGTTTGTGTGTGTTGGTGGTGTTTGTGTGTGTGGTGTGTGTGTCTCTTGAATAACACAGGAAGACATTTTAATGTAGTTAGGGTTACGCTCATGAAAATAATGTGGTTCCTCCGGTAAATGCAATGATATTAATATAATTTAACGATAATGGACATTATCATACATTATTGATTGTATTGAAACCTCGTTCTGTTCTGGCTTTGGGCCAATAATAGTGTGTCGAGGCGGCGGGAGGGAGTGATGACGCGAAGACGACTGTGGTGGAGAGTGTTCAACTTCAGGATCATGGAGAGATCTGTCCCTAGTCTACAGCGCCAAAGGACATAAGAGAGAGAGAGAGAGAGAGAGAGAGAGAGAGAGAGAGATAGAGAGAGAGAGAGAGAGAGAGAGAGAAGTAGACGAGAAGAGTAGAGACAGATAGATTGAGAGGAGAGAGAAGAGAGAGAGAGAGAAGAGTAGAAGGTTTTATTGTACTCGTTATATTATTAAATTTTTATCATCATATATCGATCGATTTACGATAGAGGGCGATGAGAGAGCATATAAGAGAAAGATAAGTCAATATGATGAGAGATGTGATAGGAGAGTTTTTTTTCATGTGGTGTTGTGTGGATGCTCCAGCGTCTGCCAAACATAGTTTAGGCTACTGTTGTCGTGCCAAGAAGCGATAGATAGTCTTTGTTTGATGGCAACAACTGAACCAATCCTATTAATGATCTACAATCCTTTTACAGACAAACAGACAGACCTGCCGACACAACACACACACACACACACACACACACACACAGGACACACACACACACACACCACAACACACACACACACACACACACAGACACACACAGACAGACACCACACAGACACACTCGATCGCACGCAACACACACACACACACACACACACACACACACACACACACACACACACAGACACACACAGACAGACACACACAGACACACTCGATGCACACGCACACACACACACACACACACAGACATACACTGCTCCAGTGTTATGAAGGATATAGCATAGATTTGGAATGAGAATTCTAGAATGGCCATCAACCTTCTTATGATTGGATAAAGGTCAGCCATTTTGGTCAGGGAGTTGTTCAACCATGGTTTGCCAGTGCTGTGGTAAAATATTGTGTAAAATAATGAATGTGAAGAATTTATCTGCACTGTAAGTTTGTTAGCTAGCCAGCCAGCCAATTTCAGAGGAATGATTCCATTAATATGTCAAATTAACTGCCAACATTCCATTTAAACAATGCATTCAATCCACAGCCATACCCTGTCTGAAATCAGTTAATGATAGGACTAAGACAAGTTGTAAAAGCAAGAAGTACTGATATTGTATCATATAATAGCGTTCACAGCTTTCCAAGATAAATTAAATTGAGATATTTGTGGTCTGTTTATATATATTCTAGAGGTTATTTATACAGCAAATGTGTATAAACCCCATATAAACTGTATTTATATATAATATTATTTTAGGTTGACAATAATTATATTACACAATTTCTGATACATCCCGTCTAACTTTTATTGACCTCCATAGTAAAATCAGGATTCTGCCTCTACTGCCATTCATACCAATTAGACTGGTTTGGATTTCTCCCTGACCAAGATGGCTGCCATTTTCACCCCGTTTCTGGAACCTTGAGGGTTTATGACAACGCCCCCTCTAGTCGTTTAATAGGATCTCTATGGGCTGTAGCCCTATGATGCAATTAAGCCATAAGGCCCGAGGAGGTGTGGTATATGGCCAATATACCACGGCTAAGGGCTGTTCTTAAGCACGACACAACGCGGAGTGCCTGGATACAGCCCTTAGCCATGGTATATTGGCCATATATCACAAACCCCCGAGGTGCCTTATTGCTATTATAAACTGGTTACCAACGTAATTAAAGCAGTCAAATTAAATATTTTGTCTTTCCGTGGTAACGGTTGATATACCAGGCTGTCACCAACAGCATTCGGGTGAACACCCGTTTACAATTGTTGTAAATCCATGATTTCTTTTTAAAAAATGAACATTCCCCCCAGCATAGGCCTAAGCATTTAAATTTTTAGTTTTTGAATTTTTTCGATATAGAAAGTGAGCTAATAGTTTTTTTCCCGGGAAAAATATTTCAAAACCCAAATGCCCCTCCGGGGAAGCAGCGCTGGCTGTGAAAAAAGGGCACCAGGGCCCGCACCCCCCTCCATTTAACACTTCCTTCACTTTTCCACTTCCTTTCTCCCCCTTTGTAACGGCCGAAAAAAAAAACCCCGGGGGGCAATTGGCCCCCGTCCCCGGTTGGGGGGGGGAAAAACGGCAATGTATTTTAACGGGGGTTTTAACCCAGGGTTTTGGGTTTTCCCAAAAAGGGGGGGAGTTGAAAAATTTTAAAAAAAATACAAAACGAAAGGCCTTTAAAGCGTCGGTAAAAGGAAAAAAATGGAAAGTAAAAAAAAATGGGCAAGGGGCCCCTTAATTGTCCCCAATTGGAGGTGTCAAAAACAAAGAGTTCTTAATTTTAACAACGTAAAAAAATTTTTTTTAAACAGGGAATAAATTAATTTTATTACCTATTCTAAAATTATTTTTAAAACTTTGCCCAAAAAAAAAAACAATTTAAATTTTTAAAAAAACAAGAGAAAATCGGCTTGGAAAGGGGGGGTTTGGAAAAAAAACCTCAACTAGAAATTTGGGCCCTTTTCCCCTTGTTTTTTTGGGGGCAGGGAAAAATGAAGGCAATTGAAAATTGATTTTTTTAAATTTGGGTTTTTCAAACAATAAATATTACAAACAAACATCTTTCAAAAACGCCCCAAAAGATTTCCGGGTTTTACAAGGAAAAAACCCAAAATTTGACTAATTTGGGGTTTTTCCCCTTAAATCAAAAAAAAACCCAAAAAAAAAAACCTCGAAAATTAAGGATTTCCCCCTTTAAAAGGTTTACTGGCCCCTTTGAAAACCCAAAAAAATTTACACAGTATTTTTTATGGTAAACCTGACCCCACCCGTAACATTACTACGTATCTTTATGGTGAACCAGACCCTACCGTTTTTTTTTTTTGAAAAACCCACCTTAAAAAATTTTTTCTTTATGGAGAACCAGACCCCACCGTTTTTTTTTTTTTTTTTTTTTTTTTTTTTAACATTCACTACATATTTTATGGTAGAAAGACCCTACCCGTAACTTCCAAAATTTTTTTATGGAGAACCTAGACCCTACCTGTAACATTCACTACAGTATCTTTATGGTAGAACCAGACCCTACCTGTAACATCACTACAGTATCTTTAGGTAGAACCTAGACCCTACCTGTAACATTCACTACAGTGTCTTTATGGTAGAACCTAGACCCTACCTGTAACATTCACTACATTATCTTTATGGTAGAACCTAGACCCTACCTGTAACATTCACTACAGTATCTTTATGGTAGAACCTAGACCCTACCTGTAACATTCACTACATTATCTTTATGGTAGAACCTAGACCTACCTGTAACATTCACTACAGTATCTTTATGGTAGAACCTAGACCCTACCTGTAACATTCACTACATTATCTTTATGGTAGAACTCTACCTGTAACATTCACTACATTATCTTTATGGTAGAACTCTACCTGTAACATTCACTACAGTATCTTTATGGTAGAACCTAGACCCTACCTGTAACATTCACTACATTATCTTTATGGTAGAACCTAGACCCTACCTGTAACATTCACTACATTATCTTTATGGTAGAACCTAGACCCTACCTGTAACATTCACTACAGTATCTTTATGGTAGAACCTAGACCCTACCTGTAACATTCACTACAGTTCTTTTATGGTAGAACCTAGACCCTACCTGTAACATTCACTACAGTATCTTTACGGTAGAACCTAGACCCTACCTGTAAACATTCACTACAGTATCTTATGGTAGAACCTAGACCCTACCTGTAACATTCACTACAGTATCTTTATGGTAGAACCTAGACCCTACCTGTAACATTCACTACAGTATCTTTATGGTAGAACCTAGACCCTACCTGTAACATTCACTACAGTATCTTTATGGTAGAACCTAGACCCTACCTGTAACATTCACTACCGTATCTTTATGGTTAGAACCTAGACCCTACCTGTAACATTCCTACTACATTATCTTTATGGTAGAACTCTACCTGTAACATTCACTACATTATCTTTATGGTAGAACTCTACCTGTAACATTCACTACAGTATCTTTATGGTAGAACCTAGACCCTACCTGTAACATTCACTACATTATCTTTATGGTAGAACCTAGACCCTACCTGTAACATTCACTACATTATCTTATGGTAGAACCTAGGACCCTACCTGTAACATTCACTACAGTATCTTTATGGTAGAACCTAGACCCTACCTGTAACATTCACTACAGTATCTTTATGGTAGAACCTAGACCCTACCTGTAACATTCACTACAGTATCTTTACGGTAGAACCTAGACCCTACCTGTAACATTCACTACAGTATCTTTATGGTAGAACCTAGACCCTACCTGTAACATTCACTACAGTATCTTTATGGTAGAACCTATACCCTACCTGTAACATTCACTACAGTATCTTTATGGTAGAACCTAGACCCTACCTGTAACATTCACTACAGTATCTTTATGGTAGAACCTAGACCCTACCTGTAACATTCACTACAGTATCTTTATGGTAGAACTTAGACCCTACCTGTAACATTCACTACATTATCTTTATGGTAGAACCTAGACCCTACCTGTAACATTCACTACATTATCTTTATGGTAGAACCTAGACCCTACCTGTAACATTCACTACATTATCTTTACGGTAGAACCTAGACCCTACCTGTAACATTCACTACAGTATCTTTACGGTAGAACCTAGACCCTACCTGTAACATTCACTACAGTATCTTTATGGTAGAACCTAGACCCTACCTGTAACATTCACTACATTATCTTTACGGTAGAACCTAGACCCTACCTGTAACATTCACTACATTATCTTTATGGTAGAACCTAGACCCTACCTGTAACATTCACTACAGTATCTTTATGGTAGAACCTAGACCCTACCTGTAACATTCACTACATTATCTTTACGGTAGAACCTAGACCCTACCTGTAACATTCACCTACATTATCTTTATGGTAGAACCTAGACCCTACCTGTAACATTCACTACAGTATCTTTATGGTAGAACCTAGACTCTACCTGTAACATTCACTACAGTATCTTTATGGTAGAACCTAGACCCTACCTGTAACATTCACTACAGTATCTTTATGGTAGAACCTAGACCCTACCTGTAACATTCACTACATTATCTTTATGGGAGAACCTAGACTCTACCTGTAACATTCACTACATTATCTTTATGGTAGAACCTAGACCCTACCTGTAACATTCACTACAGTATCTTTATGGTAGAACCTAGACCCTACCTGTAACATTCACTACAGTATCTTTATGGTAGAACCTAGACCCTACCTGTAACATTCACTACAGTATCTTTATGGTAGAACTCTACCTGTAACATTCACTACATTATCTTTATGGGAGAGTAGGAGTTAAGCCAACCCGTAGTAAGGCCTTCATGAGTAGAGACCTGTATTGTCTCTATATTACTCCCAGAGTACACCCTACCTGGACCATGTCCGTAGAGTTGATCCAACCCGTATTAAGACCTGTATGTCTTATTTCATAAGAGGATCTCTATGGTAAGAGTTGAGTAGGACCCCCCCCCCCCCCCCCCCTTTGTACCGTAACAGCAGAGTTGATCCAACCCGTATTAATGCTTTTACCAGTCTATATCTTTCTAGCCTGTACAGACATTGTTTTTTTTGCGAACAGTAAGAAACAGTTTCAACGTTTTACGCGCCGTGTCGCGATATTCAAGTGTGTTAACTTCTGTGCAGCGTGAGTCGGGGGAGGTGACATGATGCAGAACAGACTCCCCCAGTGAGTTCAGGACAGACTAGAGCCAGTATGAGTCGGGGAGGTAACATGATGCGGACCAGACTCCCCAGACTAGAGCCAGTATGAGTCGGGGAGGTAACATGATGCAGAACAGACTCCCCCAGTGAGTTCAGGACAGGCTAGAGCCAGAATGAGTCGGGAGGTAACATGATGCGGACCAGACTCCCCCAGTGAGTTCAGGACAGACTAGAGCCAGTATGAGTCGGGGAGGTAACATGATGCAGAACAGACTCCCCAAGTGAGTTCAGGACAGACTAGAGCCAGTATGAGTCGGGGAGGGGGTAACATGATGCGGACCAGACTCCCCCAGTGAGTTCAGGACAGACTAGAGCCAGTATGAGTCGGGGAGGTAACATGATGCGGACCAGACTCCCAGTGAGTTCAGGACAGACTAGAGCCAGTATGAGTCGGGGAGGAAAACATGATGCGGACCGACCCCCCAGACTAGAGCGTTGACGGGGAGGTAAAATAGGCGGACCAGACCCCCCCAGTGGTTCAGACAGATAACCCATTTTCGGGGGGGTTCTCATTTACAACTGCGACCTGGCCAAGATAAAGCACAGCAGTGCGATTAAAACAACAACACAAGAGTTACATATGGGGTAACACAAAAAGTAACAGTCAACAAAAAATTCAACAGAAAATATAGATACAGTGTGTTGCGAGGTAGTAAGTTATGGAGGCAATAAATAGGCCATAGTGGCAAAAAGTTACAATTAGTATTAACACTGGAGTGATAGAGTGCAAAGATGAGTGCAAAATAGAGATACTGGGGTGCAAATGAAGCAAATATTATAAACCAATATGGTGATAGGAGTTGGGTGGGCTAATTACAGATGGGCTGTGTACAGGTGCAGTGATCGGTAAGCTGCTCTGACAACTGACGCTTAAAGTTAGTGAGGGAGATAAGAGTCTCCAGCTTCACAGATTTTTGCAGTTCGTTCCAGTCATTAGCAGCAGAGAACTGGAAGGGGAAGGAATGGCGGCCAAAGGAGGTGTTGGCTTTTGGGGATGACCAGTGAGATATACCTGCTGGAGCGCAGACTACGGGTGGGTGTTGCTATGGTGACCAGTGAGCTAAGATAAGGTGGTCCTCCTATAGCTTTCACGCTATAAAAGGCGGACATCGGCCGCGCTGATAGACAGAGTTGATCCGTGAGACACATTTGACAGAAAGCACTGGAAAGTAACAAAAATGTACCGAACCGTATTAAGGCCTGAGCTAGTGGATCTAGTAACCTAGGCCCTACCTGGAATATCTCAGTAGTAGTCTAGGAGTTGATCTAAGCCGTATTAAGGCCTGTGCTAGTGGATCTAGTAACCTAGGCCCTACCTGGAATATCTCAGTAGTAGTCTAGGAGTTGATCTAAGCCGTATTAAGGCTGCTAGTGGATCTAGTAACCTAAGCCATACCTGGAATATCCTCAGTAGTGGTCTAGGAGTTGATCTAAGCCGTATTGAGGCCGAGCTTAGTGGATCTAGTACCTAGGGCCCTAACTGGAATATCTCAGTAGTAGTCTAGGAGTTTGATCTAAGCCGTATTAAGGGGCCTGTGATAGTGGATCTAGATAACCTAGGCCTACCTGAAATTATCTCAGTAGTAGTCTAGGAGTGATCTAAGCCGTATTAGGCCTGTATGCGTGAACAGGGCCCTCAACAGTGTTCCTCAGAATAGGCTACCTCTCCTCTCTCTCGCTCTCTCTCTCTCTCTCGAGATCTGCAGCGAGCTACTCTGAGTACCGGCCCCGAGACGTCACGAACAAAATAGTATACTGGTAGATGACTCTGACTCGTCTTCTCTCTCTCTATCTCTCGGTCTCTGACCTGATCTCTCTCGTCTCTCTCTCAGCGATCTCTGCTCACTAGGAATAAGAAGCCACCATCTAGATAAGAGACACGAGACGAGAGCCCACTTCTTTCGACCGATCCTCCGCACCGAAACTGTTTGACGTGTGATGATATGACACATGAGCGAGGACGGTCTTTTAAACAAGATATCCTAAGTCTCTGTAACCTTCTCATTTTGTCAGCATTGAGCTACATCCTCTTTCGCGCCCCCGCCTACTATCTGAGACGTAGCTCGAGTGACTGAGATCTCTGACGAGAGGATCTCTCACCGAGACAGACGCACGCCGGCACGCCCCGAACACCCCTGCACTCGTAGAGAGCATATCTCGAGGCGCGGTTGCTGGTGCAAAGGCAGATGCCGCCCCTGAGTCGAGAAGTCGATACGGACACGTTCATCTTGAGTGTCCCTGAGATGTGGGGAGAGGCATGACATGAAGGGGATAGCGTAGATTCAGGTGAAGGAGATAGCAGAGAGGATAGGTGTGTGTAGAGAGATGCAACGAGAGGAACTAAGATAGAGAAGAGAAAAGGAGATGAGCTAGAGAGCGAAGTTAAAGACGAGTTCACGCGGCACGAGACGGAGCGGACTCAGGGAAGACGGGGTCCAAGGGAATGAAAGGAGGTGAGGAGAAGAGATAGATGATGAATGGGGTTCGGTATGAGATCTCTGCATATGCATCTGGCCGGAGCGATCCTCTGAAGAGAGGAATGCCGATAGACCTTGTGATGTAGTCGTTGCAGTGAAGCTATTAGGCGTCAATAAGATGCAGAGCCGACCGATCACCTGAAGTCGAACCAGCCGAGTTGGTGTATGCCTTTAGTTTCAGGATCTTCGGAATATCCCGAAGCCGCAGTTGGGTAGAGTCGAACACTCTGAGACGTCTTAGTACATTTCAAGCCAAGGTTACTCGGTGGAAGCGAAAGGATTACTCTGTCTTCAGGTGGCCTTTCTCCCGAATGGTTAGAGAGAAAACAGAGCGGCCCAGGGACTTTTTCGTACCCCTGAGATTGAGAGTATTGGCTGTACGTCGGTTTCATCGCGGTTCTCCTCAATGCCCCTTTCCTCTTTACGCATTCTCCGCTGAGAGAGGGTAAGTACTGGGAGCAGAGAACGGAGAGAGTAGAGAGAGAGAACGATCCCCGGATAGATATTTATATCTATCTCTCTATCTCTCATCTCTCTCTATCTCTCCTCTCTCATCTCTCTCTCTCTCTCTCTCTCTCTCTCTCTCTCTCTCTCTCCTCCTCTCTCTCTCTCTCTCTCTGTTTCTCTCTTTCTCTCTTTCTCTGGAACCCTTTGTTGTTCTGGAGGCAGAGGCTGAGTCCCAAATGGCACCCTATACCCTATATAGTGCACTACTTTTGACCAGGGCCCATAGAGAAGTCCATAAGGCTCTGGTCCAAAGTAGTGCACTATATAGGGAATTGGGTGCCATTTGGACTAGAGCCAGTGTTGAGCTGCATCGGTGCTCTGCGTAAAGCTACACAAGTGGTAGAAAGAGTGAGAGCAGAGATCTAACCCACTGCATTGTCTGACAGAACAGTGTAGTGGACTGTTCTGAACCTGATATGATGTTTTTATGGTATAATGATGTCATGCCATAGTCAAATCAAATCAAATCAAATTTTATTGGTCACATGCGCCGAATACAACAGGTGCAGACATTACAGTGAAATGCTTACTTACAGCCCTTAACCAACAGTGCATTTATTTTAAACAAAAAAAGTAAGAATAAAACAACAACAAAAAGTGTTGAGAAAAAAAGAGCAGAAGTAAAATAAAGTGACAGTAGGGAGGCTATATACGTAATAAAGTGACAGTAGGGAGGCTTTTCAGGGTGGTACCGTTGCAGAGTCAATGTGCGGGGGGCACCGGCTAGTTGAGGTAGTTGAGGTAATATGTACATGTGGGTAGAGTTAAAGTGACTATGCATAAATACTTAACAGAGTAGCAGCAGCGTAAAAAGGATGGGGTGGGGGGGGCAGTGCAAATAGTCCGGGTAGCCATGATTAGCTGTTCAGGAGTCTTATGGCTTGGGGGTAGAAGCTGTTGAGAAGTCTTTTGGACCTAGACTTGGCACTCCGGTACCGCTTGCCGTGCGGCAGCAGAGAGAACAGTCTATGACTAGGGTGGCTTGAGTCTTTGACAATTTTGAGGGCCTTCCTCTGACACCGCCTGGTATAGAGGTCCTGGATGGCAGGGAGCTTTGCCCCAGTGATGTACTGGGCCGTACGCACTACCCTCTGTAGTGCCTTGCGGTCAGAGGCCAAGCAGTTGCCATACCAGGCGGTGATGCAACCAGTCAGGATGCTCTCGATGGTGCAGCTGTAGAATTTTTTGAGGATCTGAGGACCCATGCTAAATCTTTTTAGTCTCCTGAGGGGGAATAGGCTTTGTCGTGCCCTCTTCACGACTGTCTTGGTGTGTTTGGACCATGATAGTTCGTTGGTGATGTGGACACCAAGGAACTTGAAGCTCTCAACCTGTTCCACTACAGCCCCGTCGATGAGAATGGGGGCGTGCTCAGTCCTCTTTTTTTTCCTGTAGTCCACAATCATCTCCTTTGTCTTGGTCACGTTGAGGGAGAGGTTGTTGTCCTGGCACCACACGGCCAGATCTCTGACCTCCTCCCTATAGGCTGTCTCATCGTTGTCGGTGATCAGGCCTACCACTGTTGTGTCGTCGGCAAACTTAATGATGGTGTTGGAGTCGTGCCTGGCCATGCAGTCATGGGTGAACAGAGAGTACAGGAGGGGACTGAGCACGCACCCCTGAGGGGCCCCCGTGTTGAGGATCAGTGTGGCAGATGTGTTGTTACCTACCCTTACCACCTGGGGGCGGCCCGTCAGGAAGTCCAGGATCCAGTTGCAGAGGGAGGTGTTTAGTCCCAGGATCCTTAGCTTAGTGATGAGCTTAGAGGGCACTATGGTGTTGAATGCTGAGCTGTAGTCAATGAATAGCATTCTCACGTAGGTGTTAATCTTGTCCAGGTGGGAAAGGGCAGTGTGGAGTTCGATAGAGATTGCATCATCTGTGGATCTGTTGGGGCGGTATGCAAATTGGAGTGGGTCTAGGGTTTCTGGGATTATGCTGTTGATGTGAGCCATGACCAGTCTTTCAAAGCACTTCATAGCTACAGACGTCAGTGCTACGGGTCGGTAGTCATTTAGGCAGGTTATCTTAGAGTTCTTGGGCACGGGGACTATGGTGGTCTGCTTGAAACATGTTGGTATTACAGACTCAGTCAGGGACATGTTGAAAATGTCAGTGAAGACACTTGCCAGTTGGTCAGCACATGCTCGGAGTACACGTCCTGGTAATCCGTCTGGCCCTGCGGCCTTGTGAATGTTGACCTGCTTAAAAGTCTTACTCACATCGGCTACGGAGAGCGTGATCACATAGTCATCCGGAACAGCTGGTGCTCTCATGCATGCTTCAGTGTTGCTTGCCTCGAAGCGAGCATAGAAGTGGTTTAGCTCGTCTGGTAGGCTTGTGTCACTGGGCAGCTCGCGGCTGTGCTTCCCTTTGTAGTCTGTAATAGTTTTCAAGCCCTGCCACATCCGACGAGCATCAGAGCCAGTGTAGTATGATTCAATCTTAGACCTGTATTGACTCTTTGCCTGTTTGATGGTTCGTCGGAGGTCATAGCGGGATTTCTTATAAGCGTCCGGGTTAGAGTCCCGTTCCTTGAAAGCGGCAGCTCTACCCTTTAGCTCAGTGCGGATGTTTCCTGTAATCCATGGCTTCTGGTTGGGGTATGTACGTACGGTCACTGTGGGGACGACATCATCGATGCACTTATTGATGAAGCCAGTGACTGATGTGGTGTACTCCTCAATGCTATCTGAAGAATCCCGGAACATGTTCCAGTCTGTGCTAGCAAAACAGTCCTGTAGCTTAGCATCTGCGTCATCTGACCACTTTTTTATTAACCGAATCACTGGTGCTTCCTGCTTCAGTTTTTGCTTATAAGCAGGAATCAGGAGGATAGAGTTATGGTCAGATTTGCCAAATGGAGGGCGAGGGAGAGCTTTGTATGCGTCTCTGTGTGTGGAGTAAAGGTGGTCTAGAGTTTTTTTCCCTCTGGTTGCACATTTAACATGCTGGTAGAAATTAGGTAGAACAGATTTAAGTTTCCCTGCATTAAAGTCCCCGGCCACTAGGAGCGCTGCATCTGGATGAGCGTTTTCCTGTTGATTAATGGCCTTGTACAACTCATTCAGAGCAATCTTAATGCCAGCATTGGTTTGTGGTGGTAAATAGACAGCTATGAAAAATATAGATGAAAACTCTCTTGGTAAATAGTGTGGTCTACAGCTTATCATAAGATACTCTACCTCAGGCGAGCAAAACCTCGAGACTTCCTTAGTATTTGATTTTGTGCACCAGCTGTTGTTTACAAATATACACAGACCGCCACCCCTTGTCTTACCGGAGTCAGAGTGTTGTGAGGACAGAGGAAGAGTTAAGAGATGAGTGGTTTGGGGCCATGAAGTCTACATTCCATTATGTCAAAGTAGATTAGTGATGGTTAGGATAGCATGAGTGAAGTTTAGGATACTGACTTTGGGGTAAAGAGTGATGAACATCAAAGACAGGGAGTGCCCATGGAGACTTGCCAGATGTATGTCAGGAAGATGGTAATAAAGGGTATATAAGGTAGTGTCTTCTTTGTTCAAGTTAGTTCAACTGACGAAGGGCAAAGCCATGTCCGTTGGTTAGATGAACCCACGAGCTCGTGATTCAATAAATACTTGGTATGAAATCTCCACAGAATGTCTAAGAATATCCTTGCATCCTTGATTCTTTGATACATGAGAAACTCATCATAACAATCAATAACCTTTAATAGAAACTTCTAGGCTGTTGGCTGCCGTCCGATCCCCTACCCTTCTGCCTCATTCCCCTTCATTTACATTTAAAAGCATTGGATTGGTTTAGACTGAGTTTCTTACACTTGTTTTAAACCAATCCAGTGCGTTTAAATCTACGCTGAACTAAAATATAAACGCAGCATGTGAAGAGACAGGATGTGATGTCATGGATATACAGGAAGGAGTATATACAGTATCTACACTGAACAACAATATAAACGCGTGAAGTGTTGGTCCCCATGTTTCATGAGCTGAAATAAAAGATCCCAGACATTTTCCATACGCACAAAAAAGCTTATTTCTCTCAAATTTTGTGCACAAATTTGTTTACATCCCTGTTGGTGAGCATTTCTCCTTTGCCAAGATCATTCATCCACCTGACAGGTGTGGCATGTCAAGGAGCTGATTAAACAGCCTGATCATTACACAGGTGCACCTTGTGCTGGGGACAATAGTAGGCCACTCTAAAATGGGCTGTTTTGTCACAACACAATGCCACAGATTTTGAGGGAGCGTGCAGTTGGCATGCTGACTGCAGGAATGTCCACCAGAGCTGTTGCCAGATAATTGAATGTTCATTTCTCTACCGTAAGCCACCTCCAACGTTGTTTTAGAGAATTTGGCAGTACCTCCAACTGGCCTCACAACCGCAGACCACGTGTATGGCGTGGCATCATGTGGGTGAGCTGTTTGCTGATGTCAACGTTGTGAACAGAGTGACCCATGGTGGCGGTGGGGTTATGGTATGGGCAGGCATAAGCTACGGACAACGAACACAATTGCATTTTATCGATGGCAATTTGAATGCGCAGAAATACCGTGACGAGATCCTCAGGCCCATTGTGAGGCCCATTTTTTCTGTCTCCAACAGGTGCATATCTGTATTCCCAGTCATGTGAAATCCATAGATTAGGGCCTAATGAATTTATTTCAATTGACTGATTTCCTCATATGAACTGTAACTCAGTAAAATCAATGAAATTTTTGCATGTTGCGTTTTATATTTTTGTTCAGTATAGTTGTAGAATTAGAATCCTTTCTAGAAATACAATCAGTTCTAGAATTAGAATCAGATTTAGAATGAGAATGTGTTCTATAATTAGAATCAGTTCTAGAATTAGAATCAGTTCTGTGGTTTCTAAATGTATTTTTCTGTCTCTACCTCACTCAATACCTTCTGTGGTATCTACATTTACATTTTTAGTCGTTTAGCAGACGCTCTTATCCAGAGCCACTTACAGTTAAGTGAGTGCATACATTTTCATACTGCCCCCCCCCCCCCCGTGGGAAACGAACCCACAACCCTGGCATGGGGGCTCCATGTAATAATAACCCCTCTCTTTCTCCCCCCCCCAGGAGATGAAGTGTCTCAATATGTCAGTGGGCAGGGGGCTGATCCTGGTCTTCCCAGCTCTCCTGTGTTCCCTGGTCAGCTTGACCCTGGTGACCCTGGTCAGGGAGGTCGAAGGTCAGAAGGTCCCCGTCCTCAACATCGCTGTGATCCTGGGCCGCACGCGCTACATCTCCGACCGGGACATTCGGGCTCTCTGGAGCAAAGAGGACCCCATGGACGTCAACGTGGTCACCCTATTGGTCAACGAGACCGACCCCAAGAGCATCATCACCCACGTGTGCGACCTGATGTCTGGGACCAAGATCCACGGGGTGGTGTTCGGTGACGGGACGGACCAGGAGGCCATCGCTCAGATATTGGATTTTATTTCCTCCCAGACACTGATCCCCATCCTGGGCATCCATGGGGGGTCCTCCATGATCATGGCTGATAAGGTGAGGAGGGAGGGAGGGAGGAGGGAGGGAGGGAGGGAGGGAGGGAGGGAGGGAGGAGGGAGGGGAGGGAGGGGGCTCCTCCATGATCATGGCTGATAAGGTGAGGAGGGAGGGAGGGAGGAGGGAGGGAGGGAGGAGCGGGGGGGGGGGGCTCCTGGCTGATAAGTTAGAATTATAATAACATGGGGAGGTGAATATATGTGTCCTGTGGAAATGTTTTATTTTTTTTCCACATCCCAACTCCCCCTGAGACACCTGCTGGGGTGCCACTGTACAGCACACCCTGGTTCAAATAGGGTTAAAGTGCCTTGCTTAAGAGCACATCAACAGATTTGTTCACCTTGTCGGCGCCGGTATTTGAACCAGCGACCTTTCGGTTACTGACCCAACTCTCTAACCTTGAGGCTACCTGCCGCCCCTAGGTGAGGATGGATGGGGTGAGGAGGAGGGGAGAGAGGGGTGGGGAGGGAGGGAGGGAGGGAGGAGGAGGGTGGTTGACTGGAGTCATCTGCCTTGTTGTTTTTTGGTTTTTCTGCCTCTTGTGTGGGTTTACTTTTTTTCAGAATATGTGTGAAAACAGATAGTGTGTGTGTGGAGAAATTAGTGGATGAATGGATGGCTGAAATTGCAAAACTACCATTTTGAGTTCTGCCTTTCGTTAAAGGTTCTGCTAGTTACATTTACAGACGCTCTTATCCAGAGCGACTTAGAAATTGGTGCATTCAACTTATGATAGCCAGTGGGACAACCACTTTTTATTTTTATGGGGGGTGGGGGAAGAAGGATTACTTTTATACTATTCCAGGTATTCCTTAAAGAGGTAGGGTTTCAAGTGTCTCCGGAAGGTGGTCAGTGACTCCGCTGTCCTGGCGTCGTGGGGGGTGCTTGTTCCACCATTGGGGTGCCAGAGCAGCGAATAGCTTTGACTGGGCTGAGCGGGAACTGTGCTTCCGTAGAGGTAGGGGAGCTAGCAGGCCAGAGGTGGATGAACGTAGTGCCCTCGTTTGGGTGTAGGGTCTGATCAGAGCCTGAAGGTAAGGAGGTGCCGTTCCCCTCACAGCTCCGTAGGCAAGCACCATGGTATTGTAGTAGATGCGAGCCTCAACTGGAAGCCAGTGGAGTGTGTGGAGGAGCGGGGTGACATGAGAGAACTTGGGAAGGTTGAACATCAGACGGGCTGCAGCGTTCTGGATAAGTTGTAGGGGTTTAATGGCATAGGCAGGGAGCCCAGCCAACAGCGAGATGCAGTAATCCAGACGGGAGATGACAAGTGCCTGGATTAGGACCTGTGCCGCTTCCTGTGTAAGGCAGGGTTGTACTCTCCGAATGTTGTAGAGCATGAACCTGCAGGATCGGGTCACCGCTTTGATGTTAGCGGAGAACGACAGGGTGTTGTCCAGGGTCACGCCAAGGTTCTTTGCACTCTGGGAGGAGGACACAACAGAGTTGTCAACCGTGATGGCGAGATCATGGAACGGGCAGTCCTTCCCCGGGAGGAAGAGCAGCTCTGTCTTGCTGAGGTTCAGCTTGAGGTGGTGATCCGACATCCACACTGATATGTCTGCCAGACATGCGATTCGCCACCTGGTTATCAGAAGGGGGAAAGGAGAAAATGAATTGTGTCTCGTCTGCGTAGCAATGATAGGAGAGACCATGTGAGGATATGACAGAGCCAAGTGACTTGGTGTATAGAGAGAATAGGAGAGGGCCTAGAACTGAGCCCTGGGGGACACCTGTGGTGAGAGCACGTGGTGCGGAGACAGATTCTCGCCACGCCACCTGGTAGGAGCGACCTGTCAGGTAGGACGCAATCCAAGAGTGAGCATCGCCGGAGATGCCCAACTCGGAGAGGGTGGAGAGGAGGATCTGATGGTTCACAGTATCAAAGGCAGCAGACAGGTCTAGAAGGATAAGAGCAGAGGAGAGAGAGTTAGCTTTAGCAGTGCGGAGAGCCTCCGGGACACAGAGAAGAGCAGTCTCAGTTGAATGACCAGTCTTGAAACCTGACTGGTTTGGATCAAGAAGTTCATTCTGAGAGAGATAGCAGAAGAGTTAGCTAGAGACGGCACGCTCAAGAGTTTTGGAGAGAAAAGAAAGAAGGGATACGGGTCTGTAGTTGTTGACATCGGAGGGATCGAGTGTAGGTTTTTTGAGGAGGGGTGCAACTCTCGTTCTCTTGAAGACGGAAGGGACATGGCCAGTGGTCAAGGATGAGTTGATGAGCGAGGTGAGGTAAGGGAGAAGGTCTCCGGAAGTGGTCTGGAGAAGAGAGGAGGGGATAGGGTCAAGCGGGCAAGTTGTTGGGCGGCCGGCCGTCACAAGTCGCAAAATTTCATCTGGAGAGAGAGGGGAGAAAGAAGTCAAAGCATAGGGTAGGGCAGTGTGAGCAGGACCAGCGGTGTCATTTGACTTAATAAATGAGGATCGGATGTCGTCAACCTTCTTTTCAAAATGGTTGACGAAGTCATCCACAGAGAGAGAGGAGGGAGGGGGAGGAGGAGGAGGATTCAGCAGGGAGGAGAAGGTGGCAAAGAGCTTCCTAGGGTTAGAGGCAGAGGCTTGAAATTTAGAGTGGTAGAAAGTGGCTTTAGCAGCAGAAACAGAGGAAGAGAATGTAGAGAGGAGGGAGTGAAAAGATGCCAGGTCCGCAGGGAGTCTAGTTTTCCTCCATTTCCGCTCGGCTGCCCGGAGCCCTGTTCTGTGAGCTCGCAATGAGTCATCAAGCCACGGAGCTGGAGGGGAGGACCGAGCCGGCCGGGAGGAAAGGGGACATAGAGAGTCAAAGGATGCAGAAAGGGAGGAGAGGAGGGTTGAGGAGGCAGAATCAGGAGATCGGCGGGAGAAGGATTTAGCAGAGGGAAGAGATGATAGGATGGAAGAGGAGAGAGTAGCGGGAGAGAGAGAGCGAAGGTTGCGACGGCACATTACCATCTGAGTAGGGGCAGAGTGAGTAGTGTTGGAGGAGAGCGAGAGAGCTTGGCATGGGTTAGGGTGGGGTATCTGCTTGGCATGGGTTAGGGTGGGGTATCTTCTTGGCATGGGTTAGGGTGGGGTTCTGTTCAGCTGAACCTCTCTCTCTCTCTCTCTATCTCCTGGTGATATCTAGTACTGACTGGTTCTGTCTCCAGGTGGTATCTAGCACTGACTGGTTCTGTCTCCAGGTGGTATCTAGTACTGACTGGTTCTGTCTCCAGGTGGTATCTCTAGTACTGACTGGTTCTGTCTCCAGGTGGTATCTCTGGTACTGACTGGTTCTGTCTCCAGGTGGTATCTAGTACTGAACTGGTTTCTGTCTCCGGTGGCTATATAGTACTCTGCTGGTTCTGTCTCCAGGTGGTATCTAGTTACTGACTGGTTAGGTCTCCAGGTGGTATCTTAGTACTGACTGGTTCTGGCTCAGGTGGTATCGTCTGTACCGACTGGATTCTGTCCTCCAGTGGTAGCTAGTACTGACTGTTCTGTCCTCCAGGTGGTAATTCGTACTGACTGTTCGCTGTCCTCCAGGTGGTATCATCAGTAACTGACTGTATCGTCTCCAGGTGGTCTCTAGTACGACTGGTTCTATCTCCACGGTGGTATCTAGTACTGACTGGTTCTGTCTCCAGGTGGTATCTAGTTACTGAACGGGTTCTGTCTCCAGGTGGTATCTAGTACTCTGACTGGTTCTGTCTCGTGGTATCTGGCACTGAGGTTCTGTCCCCAGGGGGTATCTAGTATGACGGTTCTATCTCCAGGGTTAGAAAAGACTGTTCTGTCCCGGGTATCTAGTACGACTTTCTGCCCTCCAGTGGTATCTAGTACTGACTGGTTCTATCTCCCGGGGGTACTAGTACTGACGGTTTGGCTCAGGGGTCTCGGGTACGACTGGTTCAAATCCCCAGGGGGTATCTCTGGACTGACGGTTTTCTTTTGGAGCGATGAGGAAGATTGTATTGTTTGTATTACCCCTGTGATTTTCCCCCCCTATGGCTAGGAACCATCTTGGGGCCCATCTTACTCTTAATTATTAAACCCTACATTTTAAAACGTTAATTTTTTAAACCATCACTACTGTTAATCTTTAAACCCCTTTCTATCTTACTGTTTAATGATTACCTATCATCAAAGTAACCCCAATCTTCCTTTGAGTGTTGCCTGCTTTCGAGTTTCGGGTGGACTTAATGAGACTACCCGGGTGATAAAAGGAAAACGGGGGAAAAAACAAGGGAAGGAAAAAAGGGAATATTTTTGGAACAGGCTGTCAGACCCATTAGAATCTCTCATCTGGAAAACATCCTTTAACCCCAGGGCACCGAGGGCCTTTAATCTCTCTACGGGAACACCAGTCCTTTAAACCCCACTGGAACACCGCAGGGGGCTATGTCCTCTATCGGGAAAACAACACCCCCTTCCCCACTGGGACACCGCATGGGCCGTTGTTCTTCATTGGAAACCACAGTCCTTAACCCATGGAAAACCCGCATGGGCCAGTTCTCTATCGGGAAACCGTCCATTACCCACGGGGAAAACCGCAGGGGGGTAATTCTCTATCGGGAAACACACAGCCCAAAAACCCACGGAGACACCGCAGGGCGTATATCTCTCTATCGGGAACACACAGCCTTTAAACCCACTGGAGAAAACCGCAGGGCCGTGGTCCCATAGGCGTCGGGTGTTGTGTTGGTGTTGTGTGTGTGGTTTCGTGTGTTTGGGTGGTTTGCTTGTGTGGTGTGTGGTGTGTTTTGGGTTTGGTGTTTGCTTGGTGTGTTGTTTTGCTTTTGTTGTTGGGGGGGGGGTTTGTGTTGGGGCCCCCTTGGGGGGTGGGGGGGGGTTTTGCGTGGGGGGGTGTGTGTTTGGAAGTAGAGGGGCAGACCGGCATTTCGAAGGGGGATTTTGGGGGACTGGCGGGGGGGGACAGCACAGATGCTGTGTGTGTGTGTGGGCTGTGGGGTTTTTGTTTTGTGGGGTTTTGTGTTTTTGGGTGTGTTTTTTGGGTTGGTGTGTGTTTTTGTCCTCCTACTCCAAAGGTGTATATGCTTTAGTCCGTAAGGCGAAAGGGGGGGAGCTGGGATTGGTTTTAGCGTAAAGCTCTATACGGCAGAGACAGGGGGGAGGGGTTGGCTTTAGTCATTAAGAGCTCTATACGACGGCAGAGACAGGGGGGGAGCTGGATTGGTTTATCAGTAGAGAGCTCATACAGAAGACAAACAGGGGGGGAGCTGGTTTGGTTTTATCATTAGAGAGCTCTTACAACGAACGGGGGGGAGCTGTATTGGTTTTAGCATGTAGAGACTCTATACAAACAGACAGAGACGGGGGGGGAGCTGGTATTGGCTTAGTCATGTAAAGCTCATACAGACAGACAAGACGGGGGGGAGCGGGTATTGGCTTTAGTCTTAAGATTAACAACAGACAGAAAAAGGGGGGGGGACTGGTATTGGCTTTAGTCATGTAGAGAGCTCATATAAAAACAGAGACAGGGGGGGATGGTATTGGCTTTAGTCATTAGAGAGCTCTATACAACAGACAGAGACAGGGGGGGAGCGGTATTGGTTAGCTGTAAGAGCTCTATCCAAGGGGGCAGAGACGGGGGGGGGATGGTTTTGGCTTTAGTCATTGAGAGCTTTACAGACAGACGAGACGGGGGGGGGGAGCTGGTTTTTGGTTTTATATGAAAGCTCAACAACGGGGCAGAACAGGGGGGGCTGGTATTGTTTTTAGTCTTAAGACTCATCAGACAGAGACGGGGGGGGAGTTTGGTATTGGCTTTAGTATTAGAGGCTCATACAACAGACAGGACAGGGGGGGACTGGGATTGGCTTTATCATGTAGAGACCCTTACAGGCAGACAGAGAAGGGGGGGAGTGGTATTGGCTTTAGTCTTTTAAGAGCTCTATACAGCGGCAGAGACGGGGGGGACTGGGATTGGCTTTATCACGTAGAGAGCTCTATACGGGCAGAGAAGGGGGGGAGCGGGTTTGGCTTAGTCATGTAAGAGCTCTATACAGACAGAAAGGGGGGGAGTGGTATGGCTTTAGTCATGTAAGAGTCAAACAACAACAAAACGGGGGGGGAGCGGGGTTTTTGGTTTTTAGTCTGTAGAAGCTCTAACAACAGACAGAGACAGGGGGGAGCGGTATTGGCTTTAGTCTTGAGAGCTCTTACGACAGAAGGACGGGGGGGGCGGGGTTGGCTTTATCTGAGAGAGTTTAACAGGCAGAGAGGGGGGGAGCGGGTTTTGGCTTTTATGTAAGAGCTCTTACAGACAACAGAGACAGGTGGGGGAGCGGGTTTTTGGCTTTAGTCTGTAGAGAGCCTATACAGACGACAAAAACGGGGGGGGAGCTGGATTGGCTTAGTCTGAAAAGACTTTTCGAAAGACGAGACGGGGGGGACGGTTTTGGCTTTATCATGTAAGAGCTCTATACGACGACAGAGACGGGGGGGGGCTGGTATTGACTTCATTTAAAACACCCCCCTGGTGTTTTTTTGTGACACCAGGGGTTTTTTCACCAGGGGAAATGTTGCATGAACCAGACAACAAGAATCAAAAACGTTGTAAAATTGACTTAAATCTTCTTTTGTCACGTGATAACGTAATTATTGACGGTAGTTTTGGCAAAAATTCGAGGGTAAAAGGGAAAGGCTAAGGTTTGGAAAGGGGTTTAAAAAAGAAAAAAAAAATTTGACAGTTAGGTTTTAGGCATTCATTTAAGAGGTTAAGGGTTTTTAAAAGGGTTTGGGAAAAAGGGTTAGCACGGGAAACCCCCTTAGCCGGGGTTCGTGGCTAAAACCCCTCCCTCCGTCCCCCTTCCCCCAACGCGTGCAAACCGTGACCCGCTCATGGTAATAGCTTTTGAAAGTAATTCCCCAAAGTCCTGGGGGGCCTGGGTGGACTCGGATTTACCCTTGGGCTGGTGTTAACCAGCTGGGCCGAAGAGTGCAGACTAAAAGAAAAAAAGTATGGACCAGAAAAAAAGAGAACAGAGTGTGGTTTTGGGGGTTTTTGGTGTGTTGTGGGGTGGTGTTCGGTGGTGTTTCGGTTGTGTGTGTTGGTTCGGTGGTTTGTGTGGTGTTTGGGTGTGTGTTTGGGGTGTGCGGTTGTGTGGTGGTTTTTTTTGGGTGTTGTTTGTTGTGTTTGTTTGGTGTTGTTGGTTTTGTTCTTGTGGTGTGGTTGGTTTGGGTTTTTTGTTGTTTCGTTGGGTGTTGTGGTTTTGTGGGGCCCCTTTTCCCTTTTCCCCCCAGGGTTTTCCCCTCTTTTGGTGTTTTTTCCCCTCCCCCCACCACACCCCAACACACCCACACACACACCACCACACACACACACACACACCACACACCCACCTCACACACACACCCACACACAACCCCACAAAAACCCCCACCACACACAACACACCCCCCAACACACCCCCACACAACACACACACACCCCCACACCACACACCACCACACAACCCCCCCTCCCCCCCCCGCTTCTAGTTTTGGTTATTTGGGAGCGGGAATTGTGCAGCGCGCGTACGATAGCCAAACGATTATTGATTTTCGGCTGCAGGAAAAAATCTAAATGTGTGTGAAATATATTTTACTTTACTTTACATTTTTTTTTTATATGAGATGGATTACAAATGTTTAGACAAAAAAGGGGGGGGTCGTGGGGAAATTAACCAAGTCTCTCTCCGAAAGGCTCATTTCTCCCCGGGTCTAGCGCATTCTTGTTTTTATTGTGTGAAGTGTTTTCCCCTTGATAAAAAAAGGGTTTTATCATTACATGTCACCATGTAAAAAGACCCTTTAAACCCCATCATTCGGGTTTCTAATTTCTCTAATGGAATTTTAATACATCTTTTACCGTTCCATTTTCGGGTGGAAAAAGTTTTTTTGCAGAGTTTTACAAGCACACGTAGAAAAAAACTTTTTTTTTTATTTTAAACCCATCATTTTTTTATGAGATTTTTTTCATTGTTTTTGTTTGGGGGTGCCCATTGGGGCAAGAGCAGGGGCTTTTTGCTCGCGAAAGTTGAGGGACGCGCCCTCTGGGAAAGCATAAAGTACCGGCCTGGTCAGATTGATTACTTTTGAGGAGAGCGCGAAGCTTGATGGGTTAGGTGGGGTTATCTTCTTGTCCATGGGTTAGGTGGGGTATCTAACTCTCTTGGCATGGGTTAGGGTGGGGTTCTTTCACTGACCTCTCTCTCTCTCTCTCTATCTCCGGTGGTATTAGTACTGACTGGTTCTGTCCTCCATGTGGTATCTAGCACTGACTGGTTTTCTGTCTCCAGTGGGTCTAGTATCTGCTGTTCTGTCTTCAGGTGGTAATCCTCTAGTACTTGACTGGTTCTGTCTCCATTTGGTATCTCTGGTACTGCCTGGTTCTTCTCCAGGGTGGTATCTAGTACTGACGGTTCTTGGTCTCCCAGGTGGTCTCTAGACTGACTGTTCTGTCTCCAGGTGTATCTAGTACGACTGTTTTCTGTCTCAGGTGTATCTCTGGTCTGACTGGTTTCTGTCCTCGCAGGTGGTCTCTATGTACGACTGGTTCTTCTTCTCATGTGGTATCTAGTACTGCTGGGTTCAGTCTCCATGTGGTATCTACGTACTGACTGGTTCTGTCCCAGGTGGTCTCAGTACTGACTGGTTTCTATCTCCAGGTGGTATCTATTACTGACTGGTTCTGTCGTCTCCAGTTGTTCTCTGTACTGAACTGTTCTGTCGTCCCGGTGGTATCTAGTACTCTGACTGGTTCTATCTCCAGTGGTATCTAGTACTGACTGGTTCTGTCTCCAGGTGTATCTAGTACTGACGGTTCTCTGCTTTCTCCAGTTGGTATCTGGCACTGGACTGGGGTCTGTCTCCAGTGGTATCTGTACTGAACTGTTCTAATTTCTATCTCCGGTGATATAGAGTACTGACATGTTCTGTCTCCAGGTGGTATCTATTACTGATGGTTTTTTTGCTGTCTCCAGGTGTATCTAGTCCTGACTGGTTTCTATCTCCAGGTGGTATCTAGTACTGACTGGTTCTGTCTCCAGGTGGTCTCTGGTACTGACTGGTTCTATCTCCAGGTGGTATCTCTGGTACTGACTGGTTCTATTGGAGCGATGTAGGAAGTATTGTATTGTGTTGTATTAAGCCCTGTGATGTTCTCCCACTATCGGCTAGGAACCAATCTATCTGGCCCTATCTTACTGCTTAATGTATTAACCCTATCTATCTTACTGCTTAATGTATTAACCCTATCTATCTTACTGCTTAATGCATTAACCCTTTCTATCTTACTGCTTAATGTATTAACCCTATCTATCTAAGTATACGGCCCAATCTTCCGTTGAGTGTTGCCTGCGTTTCTGAGTTTCAGAGTGGACATTAATGAGACTAGTCCTGAGTGATCAAAGGAAACAAGGGAAGGAAACAAGGGAAGGAAACAAGGGAAGTTATTGTTGGAACCAGGCATGTCAGACTCCATTAGAGATCTCTCTATCTGGAACACACAGTCCATTAACCCACTGGAGACACCGCATGGGCCGTATGCTCTCTCTACACGGACACACAGTCATTACCCACTGGAGAACAAAACCAAAGAACGCATGGGGCGTATGATCTCTCTATCTGGAACACACAGTCCATTAACCCACTGGAGACACCGCATGGGGCGTATGATCTCTCTATCTGGAACACACAGTCCATTAACCCACTGGAGACACAACACCAGAATGGGCCTATGATCTCTCTATCTTGGAACACACACCCATTTACCCACTGGATACACCGCATGGTCCGTAATGATCTCTCTATCTGGGAACACACAGTCCATTAACCCACTGGAGACACCGCATGGCCGTATGATCTCTCTATCTGGAACACACAGTCCATTAACCCACTGGAGACACCGCATGGGCCGTATGATCTCTCTATCTGGAACACACAGTCCATTAACCCACTGGAGACACCGCATGGGCCGTATGATCTCTCTATCTGGAACACACAGTCCATTAACCCACTGGAGACACCGCATGGCCGTATGATTCTCCTCTATCTGGAACCACATCCATTAACCCACTGGAGACAAAAAGACCACAAAACCGCATGGGCCGTATGATCTCGCTATCTGAACCAAACAGTCCATTAACCCACTGGGAGACCCCGCATGGGCGTATGATCTCTCTATCTGTAACACACATCCTTAACCCTCCACTGGTAGCCCCCGCGGGGCGTATGATCTCTCTATCCTGGAACACACAGTCCATTAACCCCCTGGAGACAAAACCCATGGGCGTATGAGCTCTTCTATCTGGAACACACGTCCATTACCCCACTGGAGACACACGCATGGGCCGTTAATGATCTCTCTATCTGGAACACACAGTCATTAACCCACTGAAGACACCGCACTGGGCGGTTGATCTCCTCTATCTGAACACACAGTCCTTAACCCATGGCGACAACCCGCATGGTGAGTATAATCTCTCTACTTGACACACTTCCATTAACCACTGGAGACACCGCATGGGGCGTATGATCTCTCTATCTGGAACACACAGTCCATTAACCCACTGGAGACACCGCATGGGCCGTATGTGCCACTAGGTCTGTCTGTGTGTGTTTGTGTGTGGTTGCTTGTGTGTGTGTGTTTGCGTGTGTGTGTGTGTGTGTTTGCTTGTGTGTGTGTGTGTGTGCTTGCTTGTTGTGTGTGTGTGTTTTGCTTGTGGGGGGTGTGTGTGTTTTGCTTTGTGGTGTGGTTATTGCGTGTGTGTGTGTGTGTTTGTGTGCTTGCTTGTGTGTGTGTGTGTGTGTGTTATTGCTTGTGTGTGTGTGTGTGTGCTTGTGAATGTATGACTGTCAGTATCCGTGCATGTTCGTATACTGTATGTGTTGTTGAGCTGAGCGGGGGGGGGACAATGCGTAGAGAATCTGGTGTGTGTGTGTGTTGTGCTTGTGTTGTGTGTTGTGTTTGTGTGTGTGTGTGTGTGTGTGTGTTTGTGTGTGTGTGTGTGTGTGGTTTTGTCCCTCCACTACTCCAGTTTGTATCAGCTTTAGTCACGTATAGGCAGAGACAAGGGGGGTAGCGGTATGCTTTAGTCATGTAGAGAGCTCTATACATACGCAGAGACAGGGGGGGACTTGTATTGGCTTTTAGTCCATGTAGAGAGCTCTATACAGCAACAGAGAACATGGGGGAGCTGGTATTGCTTTAGTCACGTCGAGAGCTCTATACAGACAGAGACAGGGGGGAGCTGGGTATCGGCTTTTTAGTCCCATGTATAGAGCTCTATACAGACGACAGAGACATGGGTGGAGCTGGTATTGGTTTAGTCATGGTAGAGGCGCTCTATAACAGACATACGATACAGGGGGGGGAGCGGGTTGGCTTTAGTCATGTAGAGAGCTCTATACAGGACCGGCAGAACAAGGGGGGGAGCTGGTATTGGCTTTAGTCCTTTAGAGAGCTCTATACCGACGAGACATAGACAGGGGGGGGATCTGGTATTGGGCTTTAGTCATGTAGAGAGCTCTATACCGACAGAGACAGGGGGGGCAGCTGGTATTGGCTTTAGGTCATGTAAGAGGATCTTCTATACAGACAGACAGAGACATGGATGATCTGGTATGGCTTTAGTCATGTAGAGAGTCTCTATAAGACAGACAGAGACAGGGGGGGAGCGGGATTGGCTTTAAGTCCCATGTAGAGAGCGTCTATCAGACATACAGAGACATGGGGGGGAGCTGGTATTGGCTTTAGTCATGTAGAGAGCTCTATACAGACAGACAGAGACAGGGGGGAGCGGGTATTGGCTTTAGTCATGGAGAATCCTCTAACAGACAGAGACAGGGGGGGAGCTGTATTGGCTTTAGTGCCATGTAGAGAGCTCTATACATACCGACATAGACAAGGGGGGTAGCTGGTATTGGCTTTAAGTCATGAGAGAGCTCTATACAGACAGGACAGGGGGGAGCTGGTATTGCTTTAGTCTGTTAAGAGGAGCTCTATACATACAAGAGAAACTGGGGGAGCTGGTATTGGCTTTAGTCATGTAGAGAGCTCTATACAGACAGACAGAGACAGGGGGGGAGCTGGTATTGGCTTTAGTCATGTAGAGAGCTCTATACAGACAGAGACAGGGGGGGAGCTGGTATTGGCTTTAGTCATGTAGAAGCTCTATCCGACAGACAGAGCGGGGGGAGCTGGTATTGCTTGAGTCATGTCAGAGCTCTAAATACAGACAGGCAGAGACTGGGGGAGCTCGGTATTGGCTTTAGTACATGTAAGAGAGCTCTATACAGACAGACAGAGACAGGGGTAGCTGTATGGGTTTAGTCTGTAGAGAGCTCTATACGACAGACCGAGACAGGGGGGGAGCTGGTAGTGGGCTTTAGTCTGTAGAGAGCTCTATACAGACAGACGAGACATTGGAGGATGCTGGTATGGCTTTAGTCCCACTTAGAGAGCTCGATACAACAGACAGAGACAGGGGGGGAGCGGTATTGGCTTTAGAGTCATGTAGAGAGCTCTATACAGAACGAGAACATGGGGATCTGGCATTGGCTTTATCATTAGAGAGCTCATACAGACAGACCAGGGCAGAGACAGGTGGGGAGCTGGTATTGTTGCTTTAGTCATGTAGAAGTCTCTAACTACCATTCATAACAGGGTGGTTTGTCTGGTATTTTGCTTTATATAAATTCATTTACAGATCTGCTATCAGACAGACAGAGACATGTGGGTTGAGCTGGTAATGGCTTTAGTCATGTAGAGAGCTCTATACAGACATACCGAGACCGGGGGGAGCTGTGTATGGCTTTATTCCATGTAAGATCTCTATACATACATAGACAGGGGGGGAGCTGGTATTGGGTTTAGTAGTCATTAGAGGCTCTATACAGACAGGCAAGACAGGGGGGAGCTTTGTATTGGCTTTGTCATGTAGAAGAGCTCTATCAGACAGAACTGGGGGGAGCTGGTTATTGGCTTTAGTTATTTAGTCATGTATAGTAGCTCTATACAGACAGACCGAGACAGGGGGGGTAGCTTGTATTGGCTTTAGTCCTTAGAGAGCGCTATACGACATACAAGACCAGGGGGGATCTGGTATTGGGCTTAGTCATGTAGACGAGGCTCTATACAGACGGCAGAGACAGGGGGGGAGCTGGTAAATTTGGCTTTAGTCATGTAGAGAGCCTCTATATAACGACAGGACAGGGGGGAGCTGGTATGGCTTTAGTCATGTAAGAGCTCTATACCGACAGACAGAGACCGGGGGGGAGCTGGTATTGGGCTTTATCATAGTAGATAGCTCTATTACAGACAGGCAAACAGGGGGGGAGCTGGTATGTGGCTTTAGTCATGTATAGAGCTCTATGGGCAGACAGGCAGAGACAGTGGGGGTAGCTGGTATTGGCTTAGTCATGTAGAGCGCTCTATACAGACAGAGACAGGGGGGAGCTGGTATTATGGGTTAGTCAGGTAGAGATGCTCTATATAAACAGACAGAGCAGGGGGGCGCTTGTATTGGCTTTAGTCATGTAGAGAGCTCTAATAGACAGACAGAGACCGGGGGGAGCTGGTATTGGCTTTAGTCATTCGAGCTCTATACAGACAGACAGAGAACCGGGGAGCTGGTATTGGCTTTTATCATGTAGAGAGCTTCTATACAGACAGACAGAGACATGGGGGGGAGCTGGTATGGCTTTAGTCATGTAGAGAGCTCTAATACAGACAGACAAAGAGACATGGGGGGAGCTGGTATTTTTGGCTTTCGTCTGTAAGAAGAGCTCTATACAGACAGACAGAGACTTGGGGAGCTGGTATTGGGGCTTTTAGTCATTTAGAGAGCTCTAACGACAGCAGCGACATGGGGGGGAGCTGGTATTGGATTTAGTCATGTAGAGAGCTCTATACAACAACTAGAGCAGGGGGGGAGCTGGTATTGGCTTTAGTCATGTAGAGAGGCTCTATAGCAGACAGAGAACAGAACGGGGGGGGGACTGGTATTGGCTTTTAGTCATGTATAGAGCTCTATACAGACGACAAACAGGGGGGAGTGGGGAATTGGCTTTAGTCATGTAGAGAGCTCTATACAGACAGAGACAGGGGGGAGCTGGTATTGGCGTTGTGAGTCAATGTAGAGAGCTCTATACAGACAACAGACAGGGGGGAGCTTGGTATGGGCTTTAGTCATGTAGAGACTCTTACAGACAGGCAGAGACAGGGGGGGGAGCTGGTATTGGCTTTAGTCATGTAGAGAGCTCTATACAGACAGGCAGAGAACAGGGGGAGGGAAGCTGGTATTTGCTTTCAGTTCATGTAGAGAGCTCTATACAGACAGACAGAGACAGGGGGGGGAGCTGGTATTGGCTTTAGTCATGTAGAGCTCATAACAAGACAGGCATAGACAGGGGGGTAGCTGGTAGTGGCTTTAGTCCTGTGAGAGCTCTATACATACAGAGACAGGGGGGAGCTGGTATTGGCTTTAGTCATGTAGAGAGCTCTATACAGACAGACAGAGACAGGGGGGAGCTGGTATTGGCTTTAGTCATGTAGAGAGCTCTATACAGACAGACAGAGACAGGGGGGGAGCTGGTATTGGCTTTAGGTCATGATAGAGTCTCTATACAGACGGCAGAACAGGGGGGGAGCTGGTATTGGCTTTAGTCATGTAGAGAGCTCTATACAGACAGACAGAGACAGGGGGGAGCTGGTAATTGGCTTTAGTCATTTAGAAGAGCTCTATATATCAAGACAACAAGACAAGGGGGGAGCTGGTATTGGTTTAGTCATGTACAGATAGCTCTATACCGACAGACATAACAGGGGGGGATCTGGTATTGGCTTTGTCATGTAGAGAGCTCTAATACAACAGACAGAGACAGGGGGGGAGCTGGTATGGCTAGTCAGTAGAGAGCGCTATACAGACAACAGAGACAGGGGGGTAGCTGGTATTGGCCTTTAGTCATGTAGAGATCCTATACATACAGTAGACAAGGGGGGGAGCTGGTATTGGGCCCCCCCCCACTTTTACGTCATGTAGCGACTCTATACAACCGCATAGACAGGGGGGGGAGCTGGTATTGGCTTTAGTCATGTAGAGAGCTCTATACAGACAGACAGAGACAGGGGGGGAGCTGGTATTGGCTTTAGTCATGTAGAGAGCTCTATACAGACAGGCAGAGACAGGGGGGGGGGAGCTGTATTGCTTAGTCATGTAGATAGCTCTATACAGACGACAGAGACAGGGGGGGAGCTGGTATGGCCTTTAGTCCTGTAGAGTAGCTTATACAGACAGACAGAGACAAGGGGGGGTCTGGTAGTGGCTTTAGTCATGTAGATAGGCTCTATACAGACAGGCATAGACAGGGGGGAGAGCCTGGTATTGGCTTTAAGTCATGTAGAGAGCTCGTATATCAGACACGGCGAGACAGGGGGGGACTGGTATTTGCCTTTAGGGTCATGTCGATGGACTCTATACGACAGAGACAGGGGGGGAGCTGGTATTGGCTTTAGTCATGTAGAGAGCTCTATACAGGCAGAGACAGGGGGGGGAGCTGGTATTGGCTTTAGTCATGTAGAGAGCTCTATACAGACAGACAGAGACAGGGGGGGAGCTGGTATTGGCTTTAGTCATGTAGAGAGCTCTATACAGACAGAACAGAGACGGGGGTGAGCTTGGTATGCTTGTAGTCATGTAGAGAGCTCTTATACAGACAGACAGAGACAGGGGGGAGCTGGTATTGGGCCTTTAGGCATGTAGAGAGCGCTATACAGACCAGACAGAGACAGGGGGGGAGCTGTATTGGCTTTTAGTCTAGTACGAGAGCTCTATACAGACGACAGAGCCAGCGGGGGGGAGCTGTATTGGCTTTAGTCATGTAGCGAGAGCGCTCTACAGACATAGACAGGGGGGGAGCTGTATTGGCTTTAGTCATGTAAGAGCTCTATCAGACAGACAGAGCACAAGTGGGGGGAGCGGTAATTGGCTTTAATCATGTAGAGAGCTCTATCAAGAAAACCCCCCAAAAGACCCCCCAAAAAGAGACGGGGGGGGGGCTGGTCATTTGGCTTTAGTCATGTAGAGAGCTCTATACAGACGGCATAGACTGGGGGGAGTCTGTATTGGCTTTAGTCATGTAAGAAGCTCTAGACAGACCGACAGAGACAGGGGGAGCTGGTAATTGGCTTTAGTCAATGTAGGAGCTCTTAACAGACAGAACAGAGACATGGGGGGGAGCTGTATTGGCTTTAGTCTTAAGAGCTCTATACAACATACAGCGACAGGGGGGTCTGGTCTTTTTGGGGCCCCCCTTTATTCATGTAGAGCGCTATCAGCAGAGACAGGGGGGGAGCTGGTATTGGGCTTTAGTCATTTATAGGGCTCTATACGACAGACAGAGGTACAGGTGGGAGCTGGTATTGGCTTTATCATGTAGAGACAATAGCTCTATACAGACAGACAGAGACAGGGGGGACATAAGGTATTAAGGCTTTAGTCATACTAGAAGCTCTATAAAGACAGACAAGACGGGGGGGAGCTGGTATTGGCTTTAGTCCATGTAGAGAGCTCTATACAGACAGAAACAGGGGGGACTGGTATTGGGCTTTAGGCATGTGAGAGTCCATAACAGACAGGCAGAGACAGGGGGGGAGCTGGTTGGCTTTAGTCTGTAGAGAGCTCTATAATACAGACAGACAGAGACAGGGGGGGAGCTGGTATTGGCTTTAGTCATGTAGAGAGCTCTATACAGACAGGCAGAGACAGGGGGGGAGCTGGTATTGGCTTTAGTCATGTAGAGAGCTCTATCAGACAGACAGAGACAGGGGGGGAGCTGGTATTGCTTTAGGTCATGTATAGAGCCTATACAGACAGGCAGAGACAGGGGGGATCTTGGTATTGGCTTTATCTGTAAGAGCTCTATACAGACAGAACAAGACCGGGGGGAGCTGTATTTGGCTTAGTCATGTAGAGAGCTCTATACAGACAGAGACAGTGGGTGAGCTGGTATTGGTTTAGTCATGTAAGAGCTCTAAACAGACAGACAGAGACAGGGGGGGAGCTGTATTTGCTTAGTCATGGTAGAGGAGCTCTAACAACAGACAAGAGACAGGGGGGAGCTGGTAGTAGGCTTTCGTCATGTAGAGAGCCTCTTATCGAGACAGAGACAGTGGGGGAGCTGGTATTGGCTTTTAGTCATGTAGAGAGCCTCTATCGACAGACAGATACACGGGGGTAGCTGGTATTGGCTTTAGGCTTTAAGAGAGCTCTATACAGACAGACAGAGACAGGGGGGGGGAGCTGGTATTGGCTTTATCCATGTAAGAGAGCTCTATACAGCGACAGAGACAGGGGGAGCTGGTAATTGGCTTTAGTCCTTTCGAAGCTCTATATACCAACAGACAGCATACAGGGGGGAGCTGGTATTGGCTTTAGTCATGTAGATATTCTTCCAGATACAGACAGAGACATGGGGGAGCTGGTATTGGCTTTAGGCCTGTAGAGAGCTCTAAGGCAGACAGAACAGGGGGGGAGCTGGTATTGGCTTTTAGTCATAGAGATCGCTATAACAGGAACAGAAGCAGTGGGGGAGCCTGGTATGGCTTTTAGTCCTGTAAGAGCTCTATAATACATACAGACATATACAGGGGTGTGGGGAATCTGGTATTGGCTTTAGTCATGTAGAGAGCTCTATACAGACAGACAGAGACAGGGGGGGAGCTGGTATTGGCTTTAGTCATGTAGAGAGCTCTATACAGACAGAGACAGGGGGGGAGCTGGTATTGGCTTTAGTCATGTAGAGAGCTCTTACATACACAGGATAGACAGGGGGGAGCTGGTATTGCTTTAGTCCTGTAGAGAGCTCTATACAGACATACATGAGCAGGGGGGAGCTGGTATTGGCCTTAGTCTGTAGAGAGCTCTATACAGACAAGAGACAGGGGGGGAGCCTGGTTATGGCTTTAGTCATGTAGAGAGCTTCTATACGACAGACGAGACCGGGGGGGAGCTGGTTTATTGGCTTTATGTCATGTAGAGAGCTCTATACAGCAGACAGAGACGGGGGGAGCTGTATTGGCTTTATCATTAAGAGCTCTATACAGACATACAGAGACAGGGGGGAGCTGTATTGCTTTTTAGTCTGAGGAATCTCTATACAGACAGAGAACGGGGGGAGCTTGGTATTGGCCTTTATCATGTAGAGAGCTTCTATACAGACAGACCGAGACAGGGTGGGAGCTGGTATTGCTTTATTCATGTAGAGATCTCTATACATACATGTCAAGACAGGGGGGAATCTAAGGGCCTGGTAATTGGCTTTTAGCATGTAGAGAGCTCTATACAGACAGACAGAGACAGGGGGGGAGCTGGTATTGGCTTTAGTCATGTAGAGAGCTCTATACAGACAGACGAGACTGGGGGGAGCTGGTATTTGGGCTTTAGGTCATGTATAGATCTCTATAACCGACAGACATAGACAGGGGGGGATCGGTATTGGCTTTAGTCCTGTAGAGAGCTCTATACAGACAGAAGACAGGGGGGGGAGCCGGTATTGTCTTTTAGTCCATTTAGATAGCTCTATCCGACAGAACAAGACAGGGGGGGAAGCTGGTATTGGCTTTAGTCATGTAGAGAGCTCTATAACAAGACAACAGAGACGGGGGGAGCTGGTATTGGCGTTAGTCCCATGTATAGACTCATACAGACAGCGGACAGGGGGGGAGCTGGTATTGGCTTTAGTCATGTAGAGAGCTCTATACAGGCAGACAGAGACAGGGGGGGAGCTGGTATTGGCTTTAGTCATGTAGAGAGCTCTATACAGACAGGCAGAGACAGGGGGGAGCTGGTATTGGCTTTAGTCATGTAGAGAGCTCTATACAATACAGCGGCAAGACCAGTGGGGGAGCTGGTATTGCCTTAGATTCATGTAGAGACTCTATACAAGACAGACATAGACAGGGGGGGAGCTGGTTAAATGGCTTTAGTCTGTAAGAGCTCTATACAGACAGACAGAGACAGGGGGGGAGCTGGTATTGGCTTTAGTCATGTAGAGAGCTCTATACAGACAGACAGAGACAGGGGGGGAGCTGGTATTGACATGTCATTTAAAACAGCCCCCTGTGTGTTCCTGTGTGACACCACGGGGTTATTTCACCAGAGGAAGTGTGGCTGTGAGACCAGACAACAAGAACTCACAACGTTGTCAAATTGACTTCAGAATCTGTCGTTTGTCCACGGAGTGATAAACGTAGATTATTGACGGTTAGTTTTAGGCAATAATTCTGAGTGATAAAGGTAAAGGCTAAGGTTAGGGAAAGGGTTAAAACAGAAGAAAAAAAGGACAGTTAGGTTTAGGAATTCATTCCAAGAGGTTAAGGGTTAAAGGTTTGGGAAAGGCTTAGCACTGGGAACCCTCTGAGCCGGTGTTCGTGGCTTACGCCGATCCCTCCGTCCCCTTCCACCAACGCCGTAGCAAGCCGTGAGCCCGCGTCTGTAAAAGCTTGTGAAAGTCGACTCAACGTCCTGGGGGACCTGGATGGACGTCGGATTTCACCTTGGAGCTGTGTTACCAGGCTGGGCCAGAAGGAGTGCAATACTATATGTTAGAAGTGATGGACCAGAAAAGAGAGAGGAAGAACATAGTGTGTTGGGTTTGTTTCGGTGTGGTGTGGTGGTTCGGGTGTGTGTGTGTGTGTTCGGTTGGTTTTTGTTGGGTTGTGGTTTTGTGTGTGTTGGCGGTTGTGTTGGGTGGTGTTTCGGGTGTGTGTGGTGGTGTTTTCGGTGTGTGTGGGTGGGCGGTGTTGTGTGTTTCGGTGGGGTGTGTGTGTGGTGTGTTCGGTGTTTTGGGGGGTGGGGTGTTCGTTGTTTGTGTGTTTGTGTTTTGGTGTTTGTGTGTGGTGTTCGTGTGTGGTTTTTTGTGTGTGTTGTGTCGGTGTTTTTCGGTTGTGTGTTGTGGGGTTTTTCGTTTGGTTGTTCGGTTTTGTGGTTTTTTTGTGTTGGTGTGTTTTGTTCGGTTGTGTGTGTTGTGTTGTTGTGGTGTTGGTGTGTGTGGTGTTCTGTGTTGGTGGTTTCGTGAGGTTTTTGGTGTTGTGTGTGTGTGTGTTTGGTGTGTGTTTTTGGTGGTTCGGTGTTTTGGTGTTGTTTGTTGTGTTCGGTGTGGTGTTTTGGTGGTGTGTGGTTCGGTGTGTGGTGTGTGTTCGGTGTGTGGGGTGTGGTTGTGGTGTGTGTGTGTTCGGTGTGTGTTTTGTGGTGTGTGTGTGTTCGGTGTGGTGGTCTGTGTGTTGGGTTGTGTGTGTGTTGATAGAAAGTTGTGTGGAAGAGAGACGTTTATTACCCTTTTCCACCCACAGGCTATTCCTCTCTTTAATGGTGATGTTTTCCTCTACACACACACACACACACTCACACCACACACACACACACACACACACACACACACACACACACACACACACACACACACACACACCACACAACCCCACTCCACCCCCATCGCTTCTAGTTGTGGTTATTTGGGAAGCCTGCAGTTTGGCCAGTGCACGTGGCGATAGCTCTAGCTGATATTTGAGTTGTTGCTGTCAGTGAAAAGCATCTAAAAATGTGTGTGAAGATAATATGTCTTGAGTGTGATTACAAATGTTGAGACAAGAAGAAGGGGAGGGGTTGTGTGGAGAAGACATAGCCAAGTCTCTCTCCAGAATGGCTCAGCTGTCTCCCGCGGATTCTAGCGCATTCATTGTTTTCATTGTGTGAATTGTTTGCCCTTAGATGAAAAAAAAAGGTTTGATCAGTTCCCCATTACATGTCACCAGTAGTAAATGTACCATTAATCCCCATCATTCGGTTACATTAATTTCTCTTAATGCGTATATTAATTACAGTCATTTATCCGTTCTCATTCTCGGGAGTGGAAAATGTTGTTTTTGCAGAGTTCACAACCTGCTACACTTGTGAGAAACAAGTTTTTGGTTTATTTCATAACCCATCATTTATGAGATTATTTTCATTGTCTTTTGTTTGGAGCGCTCCATGTGAGCAACGAGCAGGTGTCTGTTTGCTCTGTTCTGATAACGTTGAGGGAGCGCGCACGCCTGAGAACGCATAGAAGTACCTGGCCTGCTGGGCGGAAATGTAGGAAAGTGTTTTTTTTAACATCCATTGCGAATGATAATATATTCAAACTATAGTTCCCTCACAGTAGGCTATTTGAAAAATCTTTCCAACAATCTCCCCCTCGAATAAATCGCCAACCCTCGGTGTGAAAGAGCAATGGAAGCTATAGTCCTACTGCTGCACTGGCCAATAGGCTGTGAGTTCCACGAGCTCATTTCTTTATCCGCCCAATGGGATCACGGTGTATCAACGTGTCCATATTGTAGAGGCTGGTGATCTCGCATTAGTTACACTTTTAACTTTTAAGATTATAATTTTTAAAAAAATTCAGATTATGATTAACCACGTAACAATGATTTTGAGAAAGGAAAACATTATTATTGAAATGAAACTGCTCCACAAAAAAATGGGCGTCACAAACTCATATCTGGCACGCAGATCGGTAGAAATGGTAATATAAATTGGAATCTTCCCCAAACTTGAAACTCACGCGGCGCCTATGAAGTCTTTATAAAATAATTGCCTCCACGTTTCCATGGTCAGATTTTGCCTACAGGGCTACTTTGAAGCAAGGTAAAACATGCACGTTTGGGGAAGATTACAATTTATATTACCATTTCTACCGATCTGCGTGCCAGTTATGAGTTTGATACGCCCATGTCGCCGGGAT
>LR778259.1:63784811-63813572 GCA_902810595.1 Coregonus sp. 'balchen' | reverse complement strand
TCAGCCAAACATCTCACATCCTGGACTTCCTGACGGGCCGCCCCCAGGTGGTAAGGGTAGGTAGCAACACATCTACCATGCTGATCCTCAACACCGACAACGATGAGACAGCCTGTAGGGAGGAGGTCAGAGACCTGGCCGTGTGGTGCCAGGATAACAACCTCTCCCTTAACGTGATCAAGACAAAGGAGATGATTGTGGACTACAGGGAAAAATAGAGGACTGAGCACGCCCCCATTCTCATCGACGGAGCTGTAGTGGAACAGGTTGAGAGCTTCAAGGTCCTCGGTGTCCACATCACCAACGAACTATCATGGTCCAAACACACCAAGACAGTCGTGAAGAGGGCACGACAAAGCCTATTCCCCCTCAGGAGACTGAAAAGATTTGGCCTGGGTCCTCAGATCCTCATAAAGTTATACAGCTGCACCATCGAGAGCATCCTGACTGGTTGTATCACCGCTTGGTATGGCAACTGCTCGGCCTCCGACCGTAAGGATCTACAGAGGGTAGTGCGTACGGCCCAGTACATCACTGGGGCCAAGCTTCCTGCCATCCAGGACCTCTATACCAGGCTGTGTCAGAGGAAGGCCCTAAAAATTGTCGGCAAGCGGTACCGGAGCGCCAAGTCTAGGTCCAAAAGGCTTTTTTATTTTTTTATTTTATTTTTTATTTCACCTTTATTTAACCAGGTAAGCCAGTTGAGAACAGGTTCTCATTTACAACTGCGACCTGGCCAAAATAAAGCAAAGCAGTGCAATAAAAACAACACAGAGTTACATATGGGGTAAAAAACATAAAGTCAAAAATACAACAGAAAATATATATACAGTGTGTGCAAATGTAGCAAGTTATGGAGGTAAGGCAATAAATAGGCTATAGTGCAAAATAGTCCAAAAGGCTTCTTAACAGCTTCTACCCCCAAGCCATAAGACACTTGAACAGCTAATCATGGCTACCTGGACTATTTGCATTGCCAATCAAAACACAGGGCTCGACTGTCAGCCAATCGCAAAAATCCCTAGATGGTGTGTTACCGGGCAGACTGAGTCCAGCTAGTTTGGAGTAGAGGACATTTTCAGTTTCCTGTAAACCTAGAGCTCTCCATGAAATACTTCCAGACCACACACACACACACACACACACACACACACACACACACACACACACACACACACAAAAACATCCTCAAACTCACACAACCTCGGGGGGAGGGGTGTTCTTCTTGTAAACCCTAAGCTTTTGGAGATAGTAAAACAAGGAAATATCCTAGGGTTAGGAGTTAGGTTTAGGGTTTGGGTTAAGGTTAGGGTTAGGGTTATGGTAAGGGTAAGGGTAAAGGTTAGGGTTATGTCCCCACGAGGATAGAAGAACGTAACACGTGTGTGTGTGTGTAGTGTGTGTGTGTGTAGTGTGTGTGTGTGTGTGTAGTGTGTGTGTGTGTAGTGTGTGTGTGTGTGTGTGTGTGTAGTGTCTGTGTGTAGTGTGTGTGTGTGTGTGTGTGTGTGTGTAGTGTCTGTGTGTGTGTGTGTGTGTGTGTGTGTGTGTGTGTGTATGTGTGTGTGTGTGTGTGTAGTGTCTGTGTGTGTGTGTGCGTGCGTGCGTGCGTGCGCGTCTGTGTGTGTGTGTAGTGTGTGTAGTGTGTGTCTGTGTGTGTGTGTGTAGTGTGTGTGTGTGGGTAGTGTGTGTGGTGTGTAGTGTGTGTGTGTGTGTGTGGTGTGTGTGTGTGTGTGTGGTGTGGTGTGTGTGTAGTGGTGTGTGTGTGTGTGTGTGTGTGTGTGTAGTGTCTGTGTGTGTGTGTGTGTGTGTGTAGTGTGTTTGTGTGTAGTGTGTGTGTGTGTGTGTGTGTGTGTAATAAAGCCAGTAATCAGCTGGTCCATCTAATCCACTGTGTTCCTGAGACACTATAGTTCCACTGTTATGGATGAATATAACATGGGAATAACACTATAGTTACACTGTTATGGATGAATATAACATGGGAATAACATGTGGCACAGCGGTCTCAAGGCACCGCATCTCATCGCTAGAGCCGTCACTACAAATCAAATCAAATCACATTTTATTGGCCACGTGCGCCGAATACAACAGGTGCAGACATTACCGTGAAATGCTTACTTACAAGCCCTTAACCAACAGTGCATTTATTTTTTTACAAAACAAGTAAAAATAAAACAACAACAAAAAAAAGTGTTGAGAGAAAAAAAGAGCAGAAGTCAAATAAAATGACAGTAGGGAGGCTATATACAGGGGGGGTACCGGGGCAGAGTCAATGTGCGGGGGCACCGGCTAGTTGAGGTAGTTGAGGTAATATGTACATGTGGGTAGAGTTAAAGTGACTATGCATAAATAATTATAGCAGCAGCGTAAAAGGATGGGGTGGGACCCCCCTGGTTTGATTCCAGGCTGTTTCACAACCCGGCCGTGATCAGGAGACCCATGGGGGCGGCGCACAATTGGCCCAGCGTCGTCCGGGTTAGGGGGAGGGGTTTGGCCGGGGTCGGCCGTCATTGTAAATAAAAATGTGTTCTTAACTGACTTGCCGAGTTAAATAATGACTTTGGCTCAACCTAAAAAAAAAACACAGGTAAATGAGTTAGTTTTTCTTCATGGAAAAATACTACATTTGTTGAAACCAAATATATGATGTAAACTTATTACTATTACCTATATTATATATTATGTCAATACAAACTAATATTTCATGTCAATACAAACTAATATTTCATGTCAATACAAACTAATATTTCATGTCATGAGGTGTTGAAAGCAACATTCAATTAAACAAACCACATTGATCTGTCAAATTCACTGTTTTTTTTTATTTCGGACAAATTGAATAGAATAGGTTGAACGAACCGAAGCGATCAGTAAAAGCACTTCAGGTGAACCAAACAACAGCAACCCCAAAATCAGCCACACCTCCTCTTCTGATAGGCTGCCACCGCTACACTTCTCCTCAGATGAACAACAGGCCCCGCCTCCCACTTTTTACAGTGGCCCTGTCTCTAACCAGCACCACCATCTGTGTTGCCGTGATCGAATGGGTGTGTGTGTGTGTTGTACATCCTGTGTGTGTTGTGTTTACATGTGACTAGAATCTCGTGCTGTTCTAGGCTAGCTAATAGAGACCGCAAGACACCACCAATGACCCTTCCTCACCTCCCTCCCTCCCTCCCTCCCTCCCTCCATCCTCCCTCTCTCCTCTCTCCTTTCTCTCCCTCCCTCCTTACCTACTCCTCCTCCTCCTCAAACTCTAAACCCGGTCTCTTCCCAGAAAGCAGAGGAGAGAAATGAAACAACAAATCTCATCATAGTTCGTAACCCCTCCCTCCCTCCCTCCCTCTCTCCCTCCCAGTGGAGGCTCCTCAGAGGAGGAAGGGGAGGACCATCCTCCTCAGTGAATTTAATAATTTTTCTTTTTATAGCAAAACATAAAAAAAGTTATCCTTTTTAGATACAACTATACCAAATATACAGTGGGGGAAAAAAGTATTTAGTCAGCCACCAATTGTGCAAGTTCTCCCACTTAAAAATATGAGAGACATCTAACAACCAACACCAGGAGAGACTAGTTTACACCTAACAACCAACACCAGGAGAGACGAGTTACACCTACACAACAACACAGGAGAGACTAGTTTACACCTAACAACCAACACCAGGAGAGACTAGTTTACACCTAACAACCAACACCAGGAGAGACTAGTTTACATCTAACAACCAACACCAGGAGAGACTAGTTTACACCTAACAACCAACACCAGGAGAGACTAGTTTACATCTAACAACCAACACAGGAGAGACTAGTTTACATCTAAAACCACACCAGAGAGACTAGGTTTACATCTAACAACAAACACCAGGAGAGGTAGTTTAATCTAACAAACAACACCAGACGAACTAGTTACACCTAAACAACCAACACCAGGAGAGACGAGTTTAATCTAACAACCAACACCAGGAGAGACTAGTTTACACCTAACAACCAACACCAGGAGAGACTAGTTTACATCTAACAACAACACCAGGAGAGACGATTTTTTTTTTTTTTTTTTTTTTTTGTTAAATCTATACAAACCAACACCAGGAGGACTAGTTTACACTAACAACCAACACCAGGATGAGACTAGTTGAACCTAACAACCAACACAGGAGAGACCTAGTTTACACCTAACAACAACACCAGGAGAGACTAGTTACATCTAACAACCATACACCAGGAGAGAGTAGTTTACCACCTAACAAACCAACACAGGAGAGACTAGTTTACAGCTAACAAACCAACACCAGGATAGGACTAGTTTACACCTAAAACCAACACCAGGAGAGACTAGTTTACATCTCACAACAACAAAGGAGAGACTAGTTTACATCTAACAACCAACAGCAGGAGAGACTAGTTTACACCTAACAACCAACATCCAGGAGCGAATAGTTTTTAACCTACACCAACACCAGGCGAGACTAGTTTACACCTAAAACCAACACCAGGAAGATAGTTTACACCGAACAACCAACACAGGAGAGACTGTTTAATCTCACAACCAACACCAGGAGAGACTAGTTTACATCTAAACAACCAACACCAGAGAGCTAGTTTCATCTAACACCAACACCAAGGAGAGACTAGTTTACACTAACAACCAAACACCAGGATAGATAGTTACCATCTAACAACCAACACAGGATAGACTAGTTTACACCTAACAACCAACACCAGGAGAGAATAGTTTAAATCTAACAACCAAACCCAGAGAGAGACTAGTGTACCATTAAAAACAACAGCAGGAGAGACTAGTTTACACCTAACAACCAACTACCGGAGAGGATAGTTTACACTAACAAACAACACCAGGAGAGACTAGTTTCACACATAACAACCAACAACAGGAGAACTAGTTTACACCTAACAACCAACACCAGGAGAGGGACTAGTTTACTCTAACAAACAACACAGGAGATACTAGTTAATCAAAACCAACACCGGAAAGAGAGCATAGTTTTACATCTAACAACCAACACCAGGAGAGACTTGTAGTTTTTTACACTAACAACAAAACCAGGAGAGGATCAGTTTACATCTAACAACCAAATACAATCACCAGGAGAGACTAGTTTACATCTAACAACCAACAACAGGAGAGACTAGTTTACACCTAACAACCAACACCAGGAGAGACTAGTTTACACCTAACAACCAACACCAGGAGAGACTAGTTTACATCTAACAACCAACACCAGGAGAGACTAGTTTACACTAACCACCAACACCAGAGATGACTAGTTTAACCGACACAACCAACACCAGGAGAGACTAGTTTACTCAAACAACCAACACCAGAGAGACTAGTTACATATAAAACCAAACAGAGAGGACTAGTTTACATCTAACAACCAACACAAGGAGAGACTAGTTTACACCTAACAACCAACACCAGGAGAGACTAGTTTACATCTAACAACCAACACCAGGAGAGACTAGTTTACACTCTAACAACCAACACCAGGAGAGACTAGTTTACACCTAAACAACCAAACACCAGGAAAGACTAGGTTACACCTAAACAACCAACACAGGAGAGACTAGTTACATCTAACCAACCAACACCAGGAGAGACTAGTTTACATCTAACAACCAACACCAGGAGAGACTAGTTTACATCTACAAGGGGATAAAGGTACCTGAATTTGCTCCAATAAGAAACTCTCGTTGCATGTGGACGTCTAATGATACACAACTATCAGCTAGATGCAGGCAAGAGTGTGCAAGGCCGGTACTGAATAATCACTGTCGCCATGTGTCACCATCGTCACATCAAAATTGTCTCCGACCTGGTGCAGCTAAGTGTAAACTTTCATTTAATAGCTAGGTTGTAGCAACCTCAGGACGGGATAGGGAAAATTGAGTATCATGTAGGGGCCCAGTGTAGCTCAGTTGGTAGAGCATGCGCCTTGCAACGCCAGGGGTTTTGGCGGTTCGATTCCCACGGGGGGGCCAGTATAAAAAACGTTAAAATATGTATGCACTAACTGTAAGTCGCTCTGGATAAGAGCGTCTGCTAAATGACTAACATGTAGTTGCCCAAACCTATCAGCGTTACATTGAACTGGGTGAATGGAACAGGAAAGACAATCATCCAATATGCTGTCATAGAAATAAGGCCATGCTCTTTACAAATAAAAAAATGAGTTTCCCTCATCTGTGGTCCTCTGTAGCCAGCTGGTAGGGAACGGCGGCCTGGTAACGCAAGGGATGGGTTCGATGCCCCGGGACGACATACACAAAAAGTATGCACGCATGACTGTAGTCGCTTGGATAAAGCGTATGCGAAATGGCAATATTATAATTTATTATTCTAAAACGGCGCCCACCGCTCCCTCCATTGAACTTCTGATCACAGCCAATCATATTGTTTCAGTTTCATATGGAAACACCAGCGCCATTGTTATAGCAGCAGGTCCATTAAATATGAAACTAAAACGTTGGATCATTCCTCTCTTACCTTACTGTATGTCCTGTTTTTATATTGTGTGTTATTACAAAAGGACTAAGACATCTGGTGTCACGAACGTCGAAGGAGGAGGACCAAGGCGCAGCGTGGAATACAAACATATTATACCTACAACAAAACACCAGGAGCGATAGTTACACCTAACAACCAACATCCAGGAGCGGACTAGTTTACACCTCACAACAAACACCAGGAGAGAATAGTTTACATCTTAAACAACCCAAACACCAGGAGAGAAGAGTTTACATGAACAACACACCAGGAGAGGACTGTTTACATCTAACAACCAACACCAGGAGATTACTAGTTGACACCTAACACCCAACACCAGGCAGAAGTTTTTACACATAACAACCAACACCAGGAGAGACTAGTTTACACCTAACAACCAACACCAGGAGAGACTAGTTTACATCTAACAACCAACACCAGGAGAGACTAGTTTACACCTAACAACCAACACCAGGAGAGACTAGTTTACACCTAACAACCAACACCAGGAGAGACTAGTTAAAATCTAACACCAACACCAGGAGAGGACTAGTTTACATCTAACACCCAACACCAGGGAGGATAGTTTACATCTAACAACCAAACACCAGGAGAGCTAGTGTAAAATCTAACCAACCAACACCAGGAGAGGACTAGTTGACCCTAACAACCAACACCACCCCCCCCCGGAGAGACTAGTTACATCTAACACCAAACATCAGGAGAGACTCTTAGTTTACACCTAACAACCAACACCAGGGAGAGACAGTGTAATTTTTTCTAACAACCAACACCAGGAGAGACTAGTTACACCTAACAACCAACACCAGGAGAGACTAGTTTACATCTAACAACCAACACCAGGAGAGACTAGTTTACACCTAACAACCAACACCAGGAGAGACTAGTTTACACCTAACAACCAACACCAGGAGAGACTGTTTACATCTAAAAACCCAACACAGGAGAGACTAGTTTAACCTAACAACCAACACCAGGAGAAGACACGTTAAATTCTAACCACCCAAAACCAGGAGAGACAGTTTAACCTAACAACCAACACCAGGAGAGACTAGTTTACACCTAACAACCAACACCAGGAGAGACTAGTTTACATCTAACAACCAACACCAGGAGAGACTAGTTTACACCTAACAACCAACACCAGGAGAGAATAGTTGACACATAAACAACAACACCAGGAGAGACTGTTTACACCCATAAACAACAACACCACGGAGAGACTAGTTACAACCTAACAACCAACAACAGGAGAGACTAGTTACACCTAACAACCACACAGGGAGAAGAGTTACATCTAACAACCAACACCAGGAGAGACTAGTTTACATCTAACAACCAACACCAGGAGAGACTAGTTTACATCTAACAACCAACACCAGGAGAGACTAGTTTACACCTAACAACCAACACCAGGAGAGACTAGTTTACCTAACAACCAACACCAGGAGAGACTAGTTTACATCTAACAACCAACACCAGGAGAGACTAGTTTACACCTAACAACCAACACCAGGAGAGACTAGTTTACATCTAACAACCAACACCAGGAGAGACTAGTTTACATCTAACAACCAACACCAGGAGAGACTAGTTTACACCTAACAACCAACACCAGGAGAGACTAGTTTACACCTAACAACCAACACCAGGAGAGACTAGTTTACACCTAACAACCAACACAAGGAGAGACAAGTTTCATCTAACAACCAACACCAGAGAGATAGTTTACACCTAACAACAAAACACCAGGAGAGACTAGTTTACACCTAACAACCAACACCAGGAGAGACTAGTTTACACCTAACAACCAACACCAAGAGAGACCACAGGAGTCCAAACGTGACAGTTTTAGAATGTTGTGTGACTGAATGACATGCAGTCAGGAGCGGAGGAGAGGAGGAGAGGAGGAGCGGAGGAGAGGAGGAGGAGGAGAGGAGAAAATGGGAGTTTGTTTTTTTGGGGGGGGCTAATCAAACAATTACAACAGTGACCGCGGTCATTTGGCTGACATTTAACCGTCATCCAAAATTCCATGACGGTCTCAGCCCTGGCTAGGTGTTGTAAGGTCAGCCCTGGCTAGGTGATTTTCAGCCCTGGCTAGGTGTTGTAAGGTCAGCCCTGGCTAGGTGTTGTAAGGTCAGCCCTGGCTAGGTGTTGTAAGGTCAGCCCTGGCTAGGTGTTGTAAGGTCAGCCCTGGCTAGGTGTTGTAAGGTCAGCCCTGGCTAGGTGTTGTAAGGTTCAGCCCTGGATAGGTGTTGTAAGGTCAGCCCTAGGATAGGTGGTTGTAAGGTCAGCCCTGGCTAGGTGTTGTAAGGTTCAGCCTGGCTAGGTGTGTAAGGTCAGCCTGGTAGTGTTGTAAGGTCAGCCCTGGCTAGGTGTTTAAGGTCAGCCCTGGCTAGGTGTTTGGAAGGTCAGCCATGGCTAGGTGTGTAAGGTCAGCCCTGGCTAGGTGATGGTAAGGTAAGCCCTGGCTAGGTGTTGTAAGGTCAGCCCTAGCTAGGTGTTGTAAGGTCTCCGCCCTGGCTAGGTGTTGTAAGGTCAGCCTTGGCTAGGTGTTTTAAGGCCACTCCAAAAGAGGAAGTGTGCAGTTGTCTGTAGAAGTGGTCTGTTTAAATTAGGTTAGTGCTGATAAGATAAGGTAAACTTTATTGTATTTATCGTAATTCACTTTTATCATTCCCAGAAGGAAATAAGAAATCAAACTCAAATCAGCACACTAGTGTCCGCCCATCAACACTGTTAAGATAAGGTGAAGTTCCCTCGTGCCGTGATGTTGGGTCAGTCAGCTTTTCGCCCCACCAATGCTTAAGGGGAAGCTGAGCGATAACGTTATTGTAAATAACTTCATGGTTCCCAGGGGGAAATAACAGTAGCAGTACCGTAGGGTAGGGTACGCCCATCAACACTGATCATGTGATTTACTTGAACACTGAAGAGAAAACAAAATAATCTAATGTTGGGTAATGTAGGGTAATGTAGAGTATACAGGACATGTAGGGTAATGTAGGGTATACAGGACATGTAGGGTAATGTAGAGTATACAGGGCATGTAGGGTATGTAGGGTATACAGGACATGTAGGGTAATGTAGAGTTATACAGGGCATGTAGGGTAATGTAGGGTATACAGGACATGTAGGGTAATGTAGGGTATACAGGGCATGTAGGGTAATGTAGGGTATACAGGACATGTAGGGTAATGTAGAGTATACAGGACATGTAGGGTAATGTAGAGTATACAGGACATGTAGGGTAATGTAGGGTATACAGGACATGTAGGGTAATGTAGGGTATACAGGAACATGTAGGGTAATGTAGTATACAGGACATGTAGGGTAATGTAGGGTATACAGGACATGTAGGGTAATGTAGAGTATACAGGACATGTAGGGTAATGTAGGGTATACAGGACATGTAGGGTAATGTAGGGTATACAGGACATGTAGGGTAATGTAGGGTATACAGGACATGTAGGGTAATGTAGAGTATACAGGACATGTAGGGTAATGTAGAGTATACAGGACATGTAGGGTAATGTAGAGTATACAGGACATGTAGGGTAATGTAGAGTATACAGGACATGTAGGGTAATGTAGAGTATACATGACATGTAGGGTATACAGGACATGTAGGGTAATGTAGGGTATACAGGACATGTAGGGTAATGTAGGGTATACAGGACTTGTAGGGTAATGTAGAGTATACAGGACATGTAGGGTAATGTAGAGTATACAGGACATGTAGGGTAATGTAGAGTATACAGGACATGTAGGGTAATGTAGAGTATACAGGACATGTAGGGTATACAGGACATGTAGGGTAATGTAGGGTATACAGGACTTGTAGGGTAATGTAGTGTATACAGGACATGTAGGGTAATGTAGGGTTACAGGACATGTAGGGTAATGTAGGGTATACAGGACATGTAGGGTAATGTAGGTATACAGGACATGTAGGGTAATGTAGGGTATACAGGACATGTAGGGTAATGTAGGGTATACAGGACATGTAGGGTAATGTAGGGTATACAGGACACACAGGGTAATGTAGGGCATACAGGACATGTAGGGTAATGTAGGGTATGCAGGACATGGGGTATACGGCATGTAGGGTATGTAGGGTTACCGGACATGTAGGGTAATGAGGGTATACAGGACATGTGAGGTATGTAGAGTATACAGGACATGTAGGGTAATTGTAGAGTATACAGGACATGTAGGGTATTGTAGGGTATACAGGACATGTGGGAATGTGAGTATACAGGACATGTAGGGTATGTAGAGTCTACATGACATGTAGGGTAATGTCTGCTATACAGAGACATGTAGGGTAATGTAGAGATACAGGACATGTAGGGTAATGTTGAGTATACAGGACATGTAGGGTATTGTATGCTATACAGGACTTGTAGGGTAATGTCGAGTATACAGGAAATGTAGGGTTAAGAGGGGTTACAGGGCAGGTAGGGAATGTAGGGATACAGGACATGTCGGGTAATGTAGGGTATACAGGACATTAGGGTAATGTAGGGTATACAGGACATGTAGGGTCATACAGACATGTAGGTAATGTAGAGATACATGACATGTGGGTAATGTAGGGTATGACAGGACATGTAGGGTAATGTAGAGTATACAGGACATGTAGGTAATGTTAGGGTATACAGGACAGGTAGGGTAAGTAAGGGTATACAGGACATGTAGGGTAATGTAGGGTATACAGGACAGTGGTAATGTAGGGTATGGACTGGTAGAAATTGTATGTAGGGTATACAGGACATGTAGGAGTATACAGGACATTAGGTAATGAGGGTATCAGAACATGTAGGAATGTAGGGTATACAGGGACATGTGGGTAATGTAGGTATACAGGACATGTGGGTATACAGGACATGTAGGGTAATGTAGGTTATACAGGACATGTAGGGTAATGTAGGGTATACAGGACATGTAGGGTATACAGGACATGTAGGGTAATGTAGGGTATACAGGACATGTAGGGTATACAGGACATGTAGGGTAATGTAGGGTATACAGGACATGTAGGGTATACAGGACATGTAGGGTATACAGGACATGTAGGGTAATGTAGGGTATACAGGACATGTAGGGTATACAGGACATGTAGGGTAATGTAGGGTATACAGGACATGTAGGGTAATGTAGAGTATACAGGACATGTAGGGTAATGTAGGGTATACAGGAAATGTAGGGTAATGAAGGGTATACAGGACATGTAGGGTAATGTAGGGTATACAGGACATGTAGGGTAATGTAGGGTATACAGGACATGTAGGGTAATGTAGAGTATACAGGACATGTAGGGAAATGTAGAGTATACAGGACATGTAGGGTAATGTAGAGTATACAGGACATGTAGGGTAATGTAGGGTATACAGGACATGTAGGGTAATGTAGGGTATACAGGACATGTTAGGGTATGTAGGGTATACAGGGCTGTAGGGTAATGTAGGGTATACAGGACATGTAGGGTAATGTAGGGTATACAGGACATGTAGGGTAATGTAGGAAGAGGAAGTTACATCATGTGTTGACAGATGCACGCACTCCAAAGGAGGCTCCTATAGCTCCTCCCACCACACAGTGTATCTCTCCAGATAATCACAATGAGCCCGTCCTCCTATAGCTCCTCCCACCACACAGTGTATCTCTCCAGATAATCACAATGAGCCCGTCCTCCTATAGCTCCTCCCACCACACAGATATCTCTCCAGATAATCACAATGAGCCCGTCCTCCTATAACTCCTCCCACCACACAGTGTATCTCTCCAGATAATCACAATGAGCCCGTCCTCCTATAGCTCCTCCCACCACACAGTGTATCTCTCCAGATAATCCCAATGAGCCCGTCCTCCTATAGCTCCTCCCACCACACAGTGTATCTCTCCAGATAATCACAATGAGCCCGTCCTCCTATAGCTCCTCCCACCACACAGTGTATCTCTCCAGATAATCACAATGAGCCCGTCCTCCTATAGCTCCTCCCACCACACAGTGTATCTCTCCAGATAATCACAATGAGCCCGTCCTCCTATAGCTCCTCCCACCACACAGTGTATCTCTCCAGATAATCACAATGAGCCCGTCCTCCTATAGCTCCTCCCACCACACAGTGTATCTCTCCAGATAATCCCAATGAGCCCGTCCTCCTATAGCTCCTCCCACCACACAGTGTATCTCTCCAGATAATCGCTCCAGACACCTTACCAAGCTCTGTTACTCCATCTCTCCCTGTTTCACAGAAATGAAACTCTCTCTCTCACACACATTAGGGTCATTAGTGTCTTGTTGACAGTTTTAAGTGATCAGTGTGTGTGTGTGTGAGACAGTGTGTGTGTGTGTGTGACAGTGTGTTGTGACAGCGTGTGTGTGTGTGAGACAGTGTGTTGTGACAGTGTGTGTGTGTGTGACAGTGTGTTAAGAAGCTCTCTATGTTCAGTGTTAGCTTGGTTAATGGATAAAGCATCAACCCACCCTACATAACAGGCTGATCCTGACAGTGTTAGTTTGGTTAATGGATAAAGCATCAACCCACCCTACATAACAGGCTGATCCTGACAGTGTTAGTTTGGTTAATGGATAAAGCATCAACCCACCCTACATAACAGGCTGATCCTGACAGTGTTAGCTTGGTTAATGGATAAGCATCAACCCCACCCTACATAACAGGCTGATCCTGACATGTTAGTTTGGTTAATGGATAAAGCATCAACCCACCCTACATAACAGGCTGATCCTGACAGTGTTAGCTTGGTTAATGGATAAAGCATCAACCCACCCTACATATCAGGCTGATCCTGACAGTGTTAGCTTGGTTAATGGATAAAGCATCAACCCACCCTACATAACAGGCTGATCCTGACAGTGTTAGTTTGGTTAATGGATAAAGCATCAACCCACCCTACATATCAGGCTGATCCTGACAGTGTTAGTTTGGTTAATGGATAAAGCATCAACCCACCCTGCATATCAGGCTGATCCTGACAGTGTTAGTTTGGTTAATGGATAAAGCATCAACCCACCCTACATAACAGGCTGATCCTGACAGTGTTAGTTTGGTTAATGGATAAAGCATCCACCCACCCTACATAACAGGCTGATCCTGACAGTGTTAGTTTGGTTAATGGATAAAGCATCAACCCACCCTACATAACAGGCTGATCCTGACAGTGTTAGTTGGGTTAATGGATAAAGCATCAACCCACCCTACATATCAGGCTGATCCTGACAGTGTTAGCTTGGTTAATGGATAAAGCATCAACCCACCCTACATAACAGGCTGATCCTGAACAGTGTTAGTTGGGTTAATGGATAAAGCATCAACCCACCCTACATAACAGGCTGATCCTGACAGTGTTAGCTTGGTTAATGGATAAAGCATAACCCACCCTACATAACAGGCTGATCCTGACAGTGTTAGTTTGGTTAATGGATAAAGCATCAACCCACCCTACATAACAGGCTGATCCTGACAGTGTTAGCTTGGTTAATGGATAAAGCATCAACCCACCCTACATAAACAGGCTGATCCTGACAGTGTTAGCTTGGTTAATGGATAAAGCATCAACCCCACCCTACATAACAGGCTGACCCTGACAGTGTTAGTTGGGTTAATGGATTAAAGCATCAACCCACCCTACATAACAGGCTGATCCTGACAGTGTTAGTTGGGTTAATGGAAAAGCATCAACCCACCCTACATTAAAAGGCTGATCCTGACAGTGTTAGTTGGGTTAATGGATAACGCATCAAACCCACCTACATAACAGGCTGATCTGACAGTGATTAGTGTGTTAAGGATATAAGCATCAATGTAGGGTATACAGACATGTAGGGTAATGTAGAGTATACAGGACAGGTATAGGTAATGTAGGGTATACAGGACATGTGGGTAAGTAGGGGATCAGGACATGTAGGTAATGTAGCAGTTAGACAGGACATGTAGGGTGGTAATGTAGAGTATACAGGACATGTAGGGTAATGTAGAGTAACAGGACTGTAGGGTAATGAGAGTATACAGGACATGTAGGGGATGTAGGGTAACAAGACATGTAGGGTAATGTAGGGTATAAATGACAATGTAGGTAATGATGGGTATACATGACATGTAGGGTAATGTAGGGAATACAGGACATGTAGGGTAATGTAGAGTATGACAGGACGTAGGGTAATGTAGGGTATACAGGACATGTAGGGTAATGTAGAGTATACAGACATGTAGGGTAATGGTAGAGTATACAGGACTTGTAGGGTAATGTAGGGTATACAGGACATGTAGGGTAATGTCGAGTATACAGGACATGTAGGGTAATGTAGAGTATACATGATATGTAGGGTAATGTAGGGTATACAGGACATGTAGGGTAATGTAGGGTATACAGGACATGTAGGGTAATGTAGGGTATACAGGACATGTAGGGTAATGTAGGGTATACAGACATGTAGGGTAATGTAGGGTATACAGGACATGTAGGGTAATGCAGGGTATACAGGACATGTAGGGTAATGTAGAGTATACAGGACATGTAGGGTAATGTAGGGTATACAGGACATGTAGGGTAATGTAGGGTATACAGGACATGTAGGGTAATGTAGGGTATACAGGACATGTAGGGTAATGTAGGGTATACAGGACATGTAGGGTAATGTAGAGTATACAGGACATGTAGGGTAATGTAGAGTATACAGGACATGTAGGGTAATGTAGAGTATACAGGACATGTAGGGTAATGTAGATTATACAGGACATGTAGGGTAATGTAGGGTATACAGGACATGTAGGGTAATGTAGGGTATACAGGACATGTAGGGTAATGTAGGGTATACAGGACATGTAGGGTAATGTAGGGTATACAGGACATGTAGGGTAATGTAGGGTATACAGGACATGTAGGGTAATGTAGAGTATACAGGACATGTAGGGTAATGTAGGATATACATGACATGTAGGGTAATGTAGAGTATACAGGACATGTAGGGTAATGTAGATTATACAGGACATGTAGGGTAATGTAGGGTATACAGGACATGTATGGTAATGTAGAGTATACAGGACATGTGGGGTAATGTAGGAAGAGGAAGTTACATCATGTGTTGACAGATGCATGCACTCCAAAGGAGGCTCCTATAGCTCCTCCCACCACACAGTGTATCTCTCCAGATAATCACAATGAGCCCGTCCTCCTATAGCTCCTCCCACCACACAGTGTATCTCTCCAGATAATCACAATGAGCCCGTCCTCCTATAGCTCCTCCCACCACACAGTGTATCTCTCCAGATAATCACAATGAGCCCGTCCTCCTATAGCTCCTCCCACCACACAGTGTATCTCTCCAGATAATCGCTCCAGACACCTTACCAAGCTCTGTTTCTCCATCTCTCCCTGTTTCACAGAAATGAAACTCTCTCTCTCACACACATTAGGGTCATTAGTGTCTTGTGACAGTTTTAAGTGATCAGTGTGTGTGTGTGAGACAGTGTGTTGTGACAGCGTGTGTGTGACAGTGTGTTGTGACAGCGTGTGTGTGTGTGTGTGAGACAGTGTGTTGTGACAGTGTGTTGTGAAAGCATCAATCCACCCTACATAACAGGCTGACCCTGACAGTGTTAGTTTGGTTAATGGATAAAGCATCAACCCACCCTACATAACAGGCTGATCCTGACAGTGTTAGCTTGGTTAATGGATAAAGCATCAACCCACCCTACATAACAGGCTGATCCTGACAGTGTTAGTTTGGTTAATGGATAAAGCATCAACCCACCCTACATAACAGGCTGATCCTGACAGTGTTAGTTTGGTTAATGGATAAAGCATCAACCCACCCTACATAACAGGCTGATCCTGACAGTGTTAGTTTGGTTAATGGATAAAGCATCAACCCACCCTACATAACAGGCTGATCCTGACAGTGTTAGCTTGGTTAATGGATAAAGCATCAACCCACCCTACATAACAGGCTGATCCTGACAGTGTTAGTTGGGTTAATGGATAAAGCATCAACCCACCCTACATAACAGGCTGATCCTGACAGTGTTAGTTGGGTTAATGGATAAAGCATCAACCCACCCTACATAACAGGCTGATCCTGACAGTGTTAGTTTGGTTAATGGATAAAGCATCAACCCACCCTACATAACAGGCTGATCCTGACAGTGTTAGCTTGGTTAATGGATAAAGCATCAACCCACCCTACATAACAGGCTGATCCTGACAGTGTTAGTTGGGTTAATGGATAAAGCATCAACCCACCCTACATAACAGGCTGATCCTGACAGTGTTAGTTTGGTTAATGGATAAAGCATCAACCCACCCTACATAACAGGCTGATCCTGACAGTGTTAGTTTGGTTAATGGATAACGCATCAACCCACCCTACATATCAGGCTGATCCTGACAGTGTTAGCTTGGTTAATGGATAAAGCATCAACCCACCCTACATAACAGGCTGATCCTGACGGTGTTAGCTTGGTTAATGGAACATCTCTTTCACCCTGTGGTTTCATTGCAGGAGAAACATCAAGTGTATTGGACCAGGTCTGATGCCAGGGTGTTGAATATACGCTGAAAGAATGGGAACATGATTGGGTTTGAAAAATAACTGGGTTTAAAAAAATAACTTGGGGCTGGTGTATTTTAACTACTGTCCTGTGAATACACACAGCATGCCAAACCTAAAATAACTCAAGAATGCCTTTTTGGAAAAGGCAATAAACCACATGAATATATTATTATCTACTGTAAACCTGTAGGCCTATAGTATTCAGTAATATATTATTATCTACTGTAAACCTGTAGGCCTATAGTATTCAGTAATATATTATTATCTACTGTAAACCTGTAGGCCCATAGTATTCAGTAATATATTATTATCTACTGTAAACCTGTAGGCCCATAGTATTCAGTAATATATTATTATCTACTGTAAACCTGTAGGCCCATAGTATTCAGTAATATATTATTATCTACTGTAAACCTGTAGACCCATAGTATTCAGTAATATATTATTATCTACTGTAAACCTGTAGGCCTATAGTATTCAGTAATATATTATTATCTACTGTAAACCTGTAGGCCTATAGTATTCAGTAATATATTATTATCTACTGTAAACCTGTAGGCCTATAGTATTCAGTAATATATTATTATCTACTGTAAACCTGTAGGCCTATAGTATTCAGTAATATATTATTATCTACTGTAAACCTGTAGGCCTATAGTATTCAGTAATATATTATTATCTACTGTAAACCTGTAGGCCCATAGTATTCAGTAATATATTATTATCTACTGTAAACCTGTAGGCCTATAGTATTCAGTAATATATTATTATCTACTGTAAACCTGTAGGCCCATAGTATTCAGTAATATATTATTATCTACTGTAAACCTGTAGGCCCATAGTATTCAGTAATATATTATTATCTACTGTAAACCTGTAGGCCTATAGTATTCAGTAATATATTATTATCTACTGTAAACCTGTAGGCCTATAGTATTCAGTAATATATTATTATCTACTGTAAACCTGTAGGCCTATAGTATTCAGTAATATATTATTATCTACTGTAAACCTGTAGGCCCATAGTATTCATTAATATATTATTATCTACTGTAAACCTGTAGGCCTATAGTATTCAGTAATATATTATTATCTACTGTAAACCTGTAGGCCTATAGTATTCAGTAATATATTATTATCTACTGTAAACCTGTAGGCCCATAGTATTCAGTAATATATTATTATCTACTGTAAAACCTGTAGACCCATAGTATTCAGTAATATATTATTATCTACTGTAAACCTGTAGGCCTATAGTATTCAGTAATATATTATTATCTACTGTAAACCTGTAGGCCTATAGTATTCAGTAATATATTATTATCTACTGTAAACCTGTAGGCCTATAGTATTCAGTAATATATTATTATCTACTGTAAACCTGTAGGCCTATAGTATTCAGTAATATTATTATCTACTGTAAACCTGTAGGCCCATAGTATTCAGTAATATATTATTATCTACTGTAAACCTGTAGACCCATAGTATTCAGTAATATATTATTATCTACTGTAAACCTGTAGGCCTATAGTATTCAGTAATATATTATTATCTACTGTAAACCTGTAGGCCTATAGTATTCAGTAATATATTATTATCTACTGTAAACCTGTAGGCCTATAGTATTCAGTAATATATTATTATCTACTGTAAACCTGTAGGCCTATAGTATTCAGTAATATATTATTATCTACTGTAAACCTGTAGGCCCATAGTATTCAGTAATATATTATTATCTACTGTAAACCTGTAGACCCATAGTATTCAGTAATATATTATTATCTACTGTAAACCTGTAGACCTATAGTATTCAGTAATATATTATTATCTACTGTAAACCTGTAGGCCTATAGTATTCAGTAATATATTATTATCTACTGTAAACCTGTAGGCCCATAGTATTCAGTAATATATTATTATCTACTGTAAACCTGTAGGCCTATAGTATTCAGTAATATATTATTATCTACTGTAAACCTGTAGGCCCATAGTATTCAGTAATATATTATTATCTACTGTAAACCTGTAGGCCCATAGTATTCAGTAATATATTATTATCTACTGTAAACCTGTAGGCCTATAGTATTCAGTAATATATTATTATCTACTGTAAACCTGTAGGCCTATAGTATTCAGTAATATATTATTATCTACTGTAAACCTGTAGGCCTATAGTATTCAGTAATATATTATTATCTACTGTAAACCTGTAGGCCCATAGTATTCATTAATATATTATTATCTACTGTAAACCTGTAGGCCTATAGTATTCAGTAATATATTATTATCTACTGTAAACCTGTAGGCCTATAGTATTCAGTAATATATTATTATCTACTGTAAACCTGTAGACCCATAGTATTCAGTAATATATTATTATCTACTGTAAACCTGTAGGCCTATAGTATTCAGTAATATATTATTATCTACTGTAAACCTGTAGGCCTATAGTATTCAGTAATATATTATTATCTACTGTAAACCTGTAGGCCCATAGTATTCAGTAATATATTATTATCTACTGTAAACCTGTAGGCCCATAGTATTCAGTAATATATTATTATCTACTGTAAACCTGTAGGCCCATAGTATTCAGTAATATATTATTATCTACTGTAAACCTGTAGGCCCATAGTATTCAGTAATATATTATTATCTACTGTAAACCTATAGTATTCAGTAATATAGAGTGTACAGGACATATAGGGTAATACACTATATATGTATTTGTCACAGGACATGTAGGGTAGTGAATGGTATGCATGACAAATCAAATCAAATTCAAAATTGTATTTGTCACATGCGCCGAATACAACAGGTGTAGACCTTACAGTGAAATGCTTACTTACTAGGCTTTAAACAAACAATGCAGTTTTAAGAAAGAATACCCCCCCCAAAAAAAATAATCACACTAAAATACAATATAAAATAATACGAAATAAAAATAACAAATAATTAAAAGAGCAGCAGTAAAAATAACAATAGCGAGGCTATATACAGGGGGGTACCGGTACCGAGTCAATGTGCGGGGGCACCGGTTAGTCGAGGTCATTTAGATAATATGTACATGTAGGTAGAGTTATTAAAGTGACTATGCATAGATAATAAACAGAGAGTAGCAGCAGTGTAAAAGAGGGTGGGGGCAATGCAAATAGTCCGGGTGGCCATTTGATTAGCTGTTCAGGAGTCTTATGGCTTGGGGGTAGAAGCCGTTTAGAAGCCTCTCGGGATCTACACTTGGCGCTCCGGGTACCGCTTGCTCGTGTGATAACAGTCACCGGCAGGGAATTTGGAACAATTTAAGTAAAAACACTTTAAAGCACCATTTAAGTAGTTTTCTGGGTTATCTGTACTTCACTATTTATATTTTTTTGACAACTTTTACTTTTACTTCACTACATTCCTAAAGAAAATAATGTACTTTTTACTCCATACATTTTTCCCTGACATATAAAATATATTACGCAAACCAGATGGCACCATTGTCTTGTATTTTATTATAATGACGGATAGCCAGGGGCACACTCCCCCAAACACTTTTTGAAATGATTTGTACTTTTACTTTTGATGCTTAAGTATATTTAAAACCAAATACTTTTAAAAGACTTTTACTCAAGCTAGTAGATCTTCTGACATAAAACCCTAACAGATTATGCAAATGAAGCTCTTGAAACAACAGCCCACTTCTCAGAATGTGGTAACTAGTCTATTTGGAGAAACATCTGATAAAACTGAAACTGACGTGGATTCCTACACAGAACGAGTTAAGTGTGTAAAAGTCAACGACACTGGTCTTTCTGTGAAGCGTGTGATCAGTCATTGCGGTTTTACTCTAAACTTGAATGGAAGCGAAACTATGCAGATGGGGGTTCAGTTGTAGAGTGTAATGTTTACTGTTAATATTATTTATTATCTACTTCACTTGCTTTGGCAATGTTAACGTACGTTTCCCATGCCAATAAAGCCCTTCAATTGAAATTGAAATTGAAATTGAATTGAGAGAGAGAGAGCAGGCTGAAAGGATGATTAGATGAAGAGAGGGGAAAGAGACAGACAGACGTAGGTGGTTCCACCGTATGAATTGTGTCAGACGTGATGTGATGCCAATGTGTAGTAGTTGAATGTTAGATGTCTGGTGTTGAACTTCCATTTAGGTTGTGTCTTTCTTGTTATTAAAGTCAATTAAAGCCCTTAAAAAATGAATTATAATATAATAATAATATGCCATTTAGCAGACGCTTTTATCCAAAGCGACTTACAGTCATGCGTGCATACATTTTTGTGTATGGGTGGTCCCGGGGAATCGAACCCACTACCTTGGCGTTACAAGCGCCGTGCTCTACCAGCTAGTGGACAGGGGAGGTACTGCGCTACGCCACATCACGGTTAGCAGGAAGGATTTCTTAGAAACGGCTGTTTAAAACGAAAGTGGAACCGAGGTTTTACTGGAATCGCTAGTAGGTGGAGCGAGGTAGGTATCGGCTCCGGTCTGAACGTTTATTTAGCTCCTTATCAAACACCAGCCGACAGATGATCAAACCAACACGGAGAGAGAGAGAGAGAGAGGGCGTGAAAAAAATGTGGATATACTTTTAACCGAATCACCAATTCTATACAAATCGGATGACCGACCGCGCCTTCTCTTGACTATTCTGGAAGTGTATTGGTGATCACGAACCAGGAGGAATACCGCTGGGATTCTGGCTAAAAACGGATTCAGCTAAGGAAAAGTGCCTCAGAAAAAACTGCATTGCACTCGTTTTGCAAAACGGTAAGAATATTTGAACATTGTAGCCTATTATGGATTTGTAAAAAAAAAAAGTGCATATTTGTGTTTTTTTCCCCGCCCGTTTCGTCAAATAGATTTTAGTTTTGCAACATTGATTATTATTGTGCAATGAAATTGTCCCGTAATAAAGCAGCCTGACAATGCATCATTTTGACATGATAATTACATAGTCATAAAATACTTATTTTTTTGCCCAGACAACAGTCAACATGACAAGCAGTATAATATATTCATTAAAAATATGATTCCCGTTTTGCTTTCTAGCGGTCAGGTTGTGCGGTTAGTTGACTGTGGGGGGCACTCAGCAGGGAGAGTGAATCGCCTATTATTATAGGGGACAGGATTCAAGTCCTTGAGTGGGCCAGGGCCAGTGAAACAGTTTAAGTGCCATTTAATTACAGTACATTGAACACCTTTAGGAGTTGTGATCCAGGCTGGGATGGGGATAGCTATGATGGGGAATGATTATAATCCAGGCTTGTTCTCTCAGCAACAATTCTCACTTTTTCAGGTTTGGACTTTTTTGACACAACATCAGTGGGCCTACCCGTTGGTTACACACCTCAGCTAGGGTTGTTTGGGCTTGGCCTAGTCAGCAACACAGCCCCGGTCCTTATGAGCAGACAGGCAGGCAGGCAGACAGGCAGAAAGGCAGACAGACAGGGAGGCAGGCTGACAGACAGACAGGGAGACAGACAGGCAGACAGACAGGCAGACAGACAGGGAGGCAGGCTGACAGACAGACAGACAGACAGACAGACAGACAGACAGACAGACAGACAGGCAGAAAGGCAGACAGACAGGGAGGCAGGCTGACAGACAGACAGGGAGTGAGGGAGGCAGGCAGGCAGGCAGACAGACAAGTAGGCAGACAGACAGGCAAGAAGGCAGACAGACAGGGAGGCAGGCTGACAAGCAGGCAGACAGACAGGGAGGCAGCTGTAACGTTATGATCTTGTCGTTGACGTCTGATCAGTTGTCACAGCACTGTGTAAACTCAGTACAACAACTAGGCTACCGATGTAAAAAGGGCTTTATGAAATACATTTGGTAACTTAACTTTAAACATCATTAGTTTATTGGACAAAACTAAAATGACGTGGAAACGGCAGAGAGGCATTTTCTAAAGACTTTCTTTATTTCAACAAATGATGGAAAACGGTGTTTTTCCAATAAAATGACTTTCAAGGATGCCTGGAATTGCTTCCGCCTTGCTTTCCTGGTTGGCTGGCAAGCGTCACCGTTTTACCGGAGTGCAAGTTTCACCGTGGCGATACGTTGGCACATGAGAATTATTAGAATACGGCAAATATTAGTCAAATGATTGCGATCTATCCACGCTATCCATGTTAAGGAGCGCGGTTTTAGGCGGGGTCATGTTTCGGAGGAAGCATGACTTGACCTTCGCCTCTCCCGAGCCCGTTGGTCGGAGGACGCATGACTTGACCTTCACCTCTCCCGAGCCCGTTGGTCGGAGGAACGCATGACTTGACCTTCACCTCTCCCGAGCCCGTTGGTCGGAGGAAGCATGACTTGACCTTCGCCTCTCCCGAGCCCGTTGGTCGGAGGAAGCATGACTTGACCTTCGCCTCTCCCGAGCCCTTTGGGGCGTTGCAGCGATGAGACCAGATCGTAATTGGATATGACGAAAAAGGGGGGGGGGTAAAATACACTTTAAAAAAAAAATATATCATAATAATAATAATTGGTGTGACCTCATTATGTCCAGCAGTTTTTATTGATGCAAGATAGTTAAAGGTGCAATATGCAGAAATCGCTCCGCCATTTTACTAGTTGCTGAAATTCTAATAGTTTGCCTATTATCAGTTTATATGTGACAAAACAAGCAGTCATTGCACCATCTAAACCTCTGTGAAATATATTTTCCATAACAGTAAATGTAGCATTTTCAGCAGTTTTAAGCTGGTGGACAAAACCAAAAAGTACAAGATGTAAAAAAACTAAACTTCACAACGGGAAGCATAGAAATAGCGCACATAGAACAGACCTACCGCTTCTTAGACTTGCTTTCAATGAGAATGACAGATCTACAATTCACATTTCTTACGTATTGCAGCTTTAAATGGAAACGCAACCATAGCAGGCAATTGTCACGTCGATTTTCTACGCAAAAAAAAAAAAAATCACTGGACAAGTTTAATGGAAACATAGCTACCTTCATAAGTAGTGGTCGTAGTCATCTAATGGTCTCCCTCTCTCCCTCCATCTCTCCCCCACCCCACTTTCTTCCCCTCCCTCCCCCCTCCCTCTCTCCCCCACCCCACTTTCTTCCCCCTAACTCCCTCCCTCCCTCAGGATGCCAGGGTACTGTGTAGCGATGGGAGAGGGTTGGGACCGCTCTCCCCTGTAGGATGGTCGCTCATAGCACTTTGGAAGAACAAGACACAACAACAACAACAACAACAACAACAACAACACCTTCATCATCACCACCATCACCTCCTAGATCCAGGGACACCTCCACCCTCCTCTCGACTCCGCACTCCGACCACCACGCAACCTCACCACCATCATCATCCTCATCCTCATCATCATCATCAGTCCACCACTCCTCCCAGTCACACCGTCAGCAACCGTCCAACCAGTGTGTGGCAACCCCAATCCCATTACCAGACCAGTTAGACCACCAGCCCCTCCCCACCCGGGTCCCAGTCTCCACCCACTTTCCTCTGTTCCGCTGCCAGGGAGACTTCCTGTTAATCACCCGGACGGCCTCCATGTTGGAGCGCTCCGGCTTCTACTGGGGACCCCTAGGAGTGGTGGAGGTAATTAAAAACAATACATATATCTATTTTATCTATCACCCCTTTCAGAGCCTGGTTCCTCTCGAGGTTTCTTCCTAGGGTTCCTGCCTTTCTAAAGGAGTTTTTCCCTAGCCACCGTGCTTCTACATCTGCATCGCTTGCTGTTTGGGTTTTTTTTTAGGCTGGGTTTCTGTATAAGCACTTTGTGACATCTGCTGTTGTAAAAAAGAGCATTATTAAAATACATTTGATTGATTGATAAAATGTTATTTATATAACCTTTTCACAACAATAATAGTCAGAAATTGCCTGAGAGGAACGGAACAGAGAGACGGCAGTCATTAATGGATTAAAAGTGCAAATACCGATTTCAATACAACTAGATTATATGAAGTTAAAGGAGAAGTTTTTTTTTTTTTTTTACAACCAAATCTCTATTTTTTTAAAATGTAAACGGCATGTTATAGAAGGGTCCAGACACCTTTTTTTTTTTGTTGTGATTTCACATATTTTTTGAGAAACTCATCCCAAACTGCAAATCACTGCCCTCATCCTCGCTGTGTAGTCTCTATTGGGGGACCTTAAAAAAAACCCATTAACAAAGGCTCCAGAATCACCCAAATATTGGCCTTTTAGAAACGGCAAAGCTCTCAGGTAATAGTGACGCAGGTCGTTAGATGTTGTACAAATTAAATTGTGTCCGTTATTGTCCATTCTGTTTGAGACTTGGACCATTTACATCAACAATTTAGATTTGGTTGTAAAAAAAAAAAAAAAAAAAAAAAAAGACTTCTCCTTTGAACCGGAAGTATTCAACCTATTTGGGCCTTAGAACTTGACATATATTAAACAGGAATGATTAATTTATTACATAACATTACATTTTTAAGTGTTTTTATTATTTCTAAATGTTACTGTTATCATCTGGGATCAAATGAACATCTTGTTTAATTGCATGTATTATTTCGAACTTAAATGAAACTCAATGAAATTCATTATTTATTGATTTGATATTTATTCTCTGTCCTCTGTTGTTCCCCCCCCCCCCCGCCCCCCCCGCAGGCTCACAGCCGACTTAAGGACGTTGCCACGGGAACATTCTTGATCCGGGACAGTCGCAAGAAGGACGTCTTCTTCACGTTGTCCTACCGCGCGGCCAGCGGCCCCGTCAGCGTACGAATCATCTTAAAGGAACAGCACTTCAGCCTGGAAGGAAGTGAGCACTCCTTCCCCTGCCTCTTCGTCCTGCTGGAACATTACATCAATTCCTCGAAGAAAAGCCTGAGCGTTCCGTACAGGAAACAGCGCCCCACGCTCCAGGACCTGTGCAGGAAACGGGTCGTGGAGTCGTGCGGCGGCGAGGTGGAGCGGGTCGAGAGGGTCCCCGTCAACCAAGTCCTGAAAGACTTCCTGTTAGAGTTCCCATACAGGATATGATGTCACAGGGGACGCCGTTGAGGCGGGACTTGGCTAACGGAGTTTCAGGACTAAAAACGACTTGCATCGGGTTGGTACTGAAGGGTTTTGGGTTGGTTGCGTTGGAACTAGAGACCGGGTCGTGGTTAGAAACATGGTCCTATTCTCTACACAGTGCACTACGTTTGGTCAGGGTCATAGGTCATAGTGAGCCATGTCACAGTTGGTCTCGGTTGGGTTTATCCGGTCGGTCCCTGGAGGATTTTAAGGACCGTACGTGGACCACAACGACCGGTTATGGAGTGGCTGCATTAAAGAACCACTGGGGCGGTTGCGTTACGGTCCAGGCCGCTGACCGTGCGAGGTGGACAGTATGGCGGAGGTTAGGGTTAGTGGACCGGTTCTGCCATTCTAGGCAGGGCCGGGTTCGCTGTAGCAGAAGAACTGAGCCACAACAACAATACTTTACTGGCAATGTTTACAAAGTTGTTTACAATGTTTACAGTCTTTACAATGTTCACAAAGACCAGGAATGTTTACGCTACACAATATTACAGTACTGTATGTATAACTGCGTACTCTCTGGTACTAACAGGTATAACTGTGTACTCTCTGGTACTAACAGGTATAACTGTGTACTCTCTGGTACTAACAGGTATAACTGTGTACTCTCTGGTACTAACAGGTATAACTGTGTACTCTCTGGTACTAACAGGTATAACTGTGTACTATGTAGTACTAGATTCATATCTGCTGTGCAGACGTTCTCCTCTAGGAGTGTTTTAATGGATAATAAATGTGACGTGTGTATATATTTTAGCCTCGTCTTCCTGTCGGTCTGTGCGTTGCTGTAAGACAATGGGAGTGACCTGAAGCCCGGAACAGATCTAGAGCCAGCTAGGTTACAAAGCAGGAAGTTACCTACACGTAACAGTTAAGCACAACCAGAGGGAGGTCAACTCACAGCTCTAGAGTGTGTGTGTGTGTGTGTATTGTGTGTGTGTGTGTGTGTGTGTGTGTGTGTGTCACTAAACTGATCTGACTCATAGCGGTAGTTATTCATCAGTCACACAGACAGACAAAGTGTGTGTGAGGTTGCTGTGACAACGCTGGGTACAGTAGGTAACTGCGGTGACGCATCAAGGAGCCAGGTGGGCTGAGCTATGATAGTAAACGCTGTGTGTGTGTGTGTGTGTGTGTGTAGTGTGTGTGTGTGTGGTCTCGGTCTATTACCAGAAGTGGAGGGAAGTGAAGAATAGAGGTCTGTCAGTAAAATATGTTTCTGTCAGAGAGGCCAGCCTGTCTCGCCGTGTGTGTGTGTGTGTGGTTAAGTCAGAACAGCTCGTGATGAGTAATAGAAGGTGAAAGGTCGATAACCTCCATGTAAAAATCACACATCTGATTCGCAACGACAGGGGTGGGAAACACTGGTAGTGATGCTGTCAGTACGTAGATGATTACTGAGTGCGAAAAAAATTCCAAGAATCTTCAGCTTTACCTTGGAATTTCTTCAACTGACTTGTGTGTTTCATTCATAGTATTTCAGTTTTAGAGAAGTGAAGAGTTTCATGTGTCTGACAGAGTTTGTGACTGATTTCTGTAGAAGTGTACACACACACACACTCTATCTCAATATTATTTGATCTTATTACAATCAGGTAATACAACCTGCGTCAGGTCACTGATGGTAGCGCGCCAAGCCTGCTGTTTCCAATGGGATTTCCCTGATGTAGTCATTAACACTGAGCCTTTCATATGTCTCTCTCTCTATCGGTCTTCTGACTCCCCTCCTTTCCTCTCTCTGCCTCCTCTCCTTTCCTCTCTCTGCCTCCTCTCCTTTCCTCTCTCTGCCTCCTCTCCTTTCCGCTCTCTGTCTCCCTCTCCTTTCCGCTCCTTCCTCCTCTCCTTCCTCTCCTCTGCCTCCTGCGCCTTTCCTCTCGCTGGCCGGCCTCTCCTTTCCTCTCTCTCTCTCTCCTCTCCCTTGCCTCTCTCTGGCCTCCCTCCCTTTCCTCTCTCTGCCGCCCTCCTTTCCTCTCTCTGGCCTCCTCTCCTGCCTTGCCTCGCTGGCGCCTCCTCCTTTCCTCTCTCTTCCCCTCTTCCTTTCCTTCCTCCTCTGCCTCCTCTCCTTTCCTCTACTGCTTGCCTCCTCTCCTTGCCTCTCTCTGCCTCCTCTCCTTGCCTCTCTCGCCTCCTCTCATTTCCGCGCTCTGCCGCCTCCTTCTCCGCTCTCGGCCTCCTCCTTCCGCTCTCTGCTCCTCCTCTCCTTTCCTCTCTCTGCCTCCTCTCCTTTCCTCTCTCTGCCTCCTCTCCTTTCCTCTCTCTGCCTCCTCTCCTTGCCTCTCTCTGGCTCCTCTCCTTTCCTCTCTCTGCCTCCTCTCCTTTCCTCTCTCTGCCTCCTCTCCTTTCCTCTCTCTGCCTCCTCTCCTTCTTCGCCTCCTCTCCTTCCTCTCTCGCCTCCTCTCCTTTCCTCTCCTTTCTCCTCCTCTCCTTTCCTCTCTCTGCCTCCTCTCCTTTCCTCTCTCTGCCTTTTCCTTCTGCTCCTCTCCTTCCCTCTCTCTGCTCCTCTCCTTCCTCTCTCGCTCGCCTCCTCTCCTTCCTCTCTCTCCTCTCCTTCCTCTCTCTGCCTCCTCTCCTTCCTCTCTCTCCTCCTCTCCTTTCCTCTCTCTGCCTCCTCTCCTTCCT
>LR778259.1:63620768-63779711 GCA_902810595.1 Coregonus sp. 'balchen' | reverse complement strand
CGCGGGGGGGTTTTTTTAACTGCTGGGCCCCCCTTTGGATTATGGCGGCTTTTTTTAAGTATGCTGCGGTTTTCATTATTACTGCTGGGGGGCTTGTTTTACGTCGCGCGTACAAATAAATATACGCAGGGCTCTAGATACTGGTTCACACTATGTATATCCAGGGGCTGTTTCTACAGACTCTGCTGTCGTACCACACCCCTCTGTAGTGTTATTACTGCTGCAGGGGTGCTGTTTCTACAACTTGTATGTATTATGCTACTTTGCTGTCGGTACCACACCTCTGTAGTATTATTACTGCTGCAGGGGCTGTTTCTACAGACTACTGCTGTCGGTACCACACCTCTGTAGTGTTACTAGTACCACTAGGACTCACAACCAGATATCTGAGGAGAGAGAGAGGGAAGAGAAGGAGAAAGATAGAAGGATGGATAAGAACTTGAAGGACCAGAGACAGGAAGAGAAGGACATGGAAAGAAGGCCAGGAAGAGAAGGACAGGAAGAGAAGGACATGGAGAAAAGGACAGGAAGAGAAGGACAGGAAGAGAAGGACATGGAGAAAAGGACAGGAAGAGAAGGACAGGAAGAGAAGGACAGGAAGAGAATCACAGGAAGAGAAGGACAGGAAGAGAAACACAGTAAGAGAAGGACAGGAAGAAAATCACAGGAAGAGAAGGACATGGAGAAAAGGGTAGATAAACAGGAGACAGATTTATCTGAACACGCCCCCTCCCTGTGTCTCACTCCTCCCCCTCCCTGTGTCCCACTCCTCCCCCTCCCTGTGTCCCACGCCTCCCCCTCCCTGTGTCTCACCCCTCCGCCCCCCTCCCTGTGTCCCACTCCTCCCCCTCCCTGTGTCCCACTCCTCCCCCTCCCTGTGTCTCACTCCTCCTCCTCTCCTCCCCCCTCCCTGTGTCTCACTCCTCCCCCTCCCTGTTTCCCACCTCCCCTGTTCCCACCTCCTCCCCCTCCTGTGTCCCACCTCCTCCCCCTCCCTGTATCTCACTCCTCCCTGTGTCTCACTCCTCCCCTCCCTGTGTCTCACTCCTCCCCCTCCCTGTGTCTCACTCCTCACCCTCCCTGTGTCTCACTCCTCCCCCTCCCTGTGTCCCACTCCTCCCCCTCCCTGTGTTTACTCCTCCCCCTCCCTGTATCTCACTCCTCCCCCTCCCTGTGTCTCACTCCTCCCCCTCCCTGTGTCTCACTCCTCCCCCTCCCTGTGTCTCACTCCTCCCCCTCCCTGTGTCCCACTCCTCCCCCTCCCTGTGTCTCACTCCTCCCCCTCCCTGTGTCCCACCTCCTCCCCCTCCCTGTGTCTCACTCCTCCCCCTCCCTGTGTCTCACTCCTCCCCCTCCCTGTGTCTCACTCCTCCCCCTCCCTGTGTCTCACTCCTCCCCCTCCCTGTATCTCACTCCTCCCCCCTGTGTCTCACTCCTCCCCCTCCCTGTGTCTCACTCCTCCCCCTCCTGTGTCTCACTCCTCCCCCCTCCCTGTGTCTCACTCTCCCCCTCCCTGTGTCTCACCCTCCCCCTGGTGTCCCACTCCTCCCCCTCCCTGTGTCTCACTCCTCCCACTCCCTGTGTCTCACTCCTCCCCCCTCCCTGTGTCTCACTCCTCCCCCTCCCTGTATCTCACTCCTCCCTGTGTCTCACTCCTCCCCCGCCCTGTTCTCCTCCTCCCCCTCCCTGTGTCCCACCTCCCCCCCTCCCTGTGTCTCACTCCTCCCCCTCCCTGTGTCTCACTCCTCCCCCTCCCTGTGTCTCACTCCCTCCCTCTCCCGTGGTCTCACTCCTCCCCCTCCCTGTGTCTCACTCCTCCCCCTCCCAGTGTCTCACTCCTCCCCCTCCCTGTGTCTCACTCCTCCCCCTCCCTGTGTCCCACCTCCTCCCCCTCCCTGTGTCTCACCCTTCCCCCCTCCCTGTATCCACTCCTCCCTCCTTCCCTTCTCTCCCTCCCCCTCCACACCATTAACTCCTCACCTGTCCCTGCTATAAACTCTACAGTTTCTTCAGCATGCTATCCATACAATTTGCATTTTCAGTTTTTCATTCATTTGCTTAATGTGTGTGTGTTTGTGTGTGTGTGAGCAATGCTCTCTTTAATCATTCTGGTGCTTTGGTTTCTCTCTCTCCCCCAATCCCTCTCTCTCTCTCTCTCCCTCTATTTATCCCAATCCCTCTCTATCTCTTTCAAAAGAAACCCTTCTTATATCTCTCTACCAAACCCCTCTCTAATCTATATACTACCAAAACTCACATCTCTCTCTATCTCTCCCCCAACTCTAACCTCTCTCCCAACGACCTCTCTCTATCTTTCTCAAAACCCCTCTCTCTATAGCTCTCTCTCCCAACTCACCTCTATCCCAACCACTCTCTCTAATCTATACGCTTACCAAATCACCGACTATATCGCTGGCTCTACCAACTCACTCGCTCCCAACCCACGCGCTCTATCAGCTACGATACCAAAGAACCGTCCTTCCAAACCCTCTCTCTATTCTCTCTCCCAACCCTATCTATAAGCTCTCTCCCCTTCTCCCAACCAAATCACCTCTCTCCTCAACTCAACTCATTCTCCCAAACCCTCTCTTATCGATAGCTCCAATCCCTCTCTCTGTCGCTCTTCCCAACCCCTCTCTCTATATCTCCCAACCCCTCTCACTATCTCTCTCTCCACAACCCCTCTCTTCGATAGCTCTCTTACCAACCCCTCTCTATATAGCTCTCGAGTCCCAACCCCTCTCTCGATCCTCTCGCCCAGCACGATCTACCAAACCGTTTTCTCTCTCTCTCGCAGTCTCTCGATCCAACCACTCTCGAGCTCCTCTATACCAATATCTCCTCTCAGCCCAGAGTTATAATAGTAAAGAAATTGCTCATGGCAGTAAATAGTTGTGAACATGGTTCTTAGCTCTCATTCAAGTAGGGTATAGCACCAGAGAGAGAGAGATAGCTAGGCGGGGTATGGACCAGAGAGAGAGATAGATAGAGGGGTATAGGACAGAGAGAGAGATAGATTAGCGGGGTATAGGACCAGAGAGAGAGGAGAGGGCTGTTATAGCACAGAGAGAGAGAGAGAGATAGAGGGGTATAGCACCAGAGAGAGAGAGAGAGACGCTAGAGGGGTATAGCACCAGAGAGAGAGAGCAGAGAGAGAGAGAGGATAGAGGGGTATTACGCACCAGAGAGGAGAGATAGAGGGGTATTAGGACAAGAGAGAGAGAGAGAGAAGGGGGGTATTGCCAACAGAGGAGAGAGATAGGGGGGTTTTATAGCACCAGAGAGAGAGAGATAGAGGGGTATAGCAACATGAGAGAGGAGTGAGAGATAGGGGGGGGGGGTTTGAGCACCAGAGAGAGAGAGATGGAGATAGAGGGGTTATAGACACCAGGAGAGAGGAAGAGGCGGTATAAGGGCACCAGAGAGAGAGATAAAGGGGTATAGCACCAGTAGAGAGAGAGAGAGAGAGAGGGGTATAGCACCAGAGAGAGAGAGAAGATAGGGGGGTATAGCACCAGAGAGAGAGAGATAGAGGGGTATAGCACCAGAGAGGAGAGAGATAGATAGAGGGGTTATAGACCAGAGAGAGAGAGATAGAGGGGTTATAGCACCATAGAGAGAGGGATAGAGGGTATCAGCACAGAGAGAGAGAGAGATAGATAGAAGGTTATAGCACCAGAGAGAGAGAGATTAGAGGGGTATAGCACCAAGAGAGCGAGATAGAGGGGTATCGCACCAGAGAGAGAGAAGAGGGGTATAGCAACCAGAGAGACGAGGTTAGAGGGGTTTAAGCACCGGAGAGAGAGGATAGAGGGTATAGCACCAGACGAGAGAGCGATAGGGGGGTTATAGCACCAAGAGAGGAGAGATAGAGGGGTATAGCAACCAGAGAGAGAGAGAGAGATAGAGGGGTTATAGCACCCAGGAGAGAGAGAGAGAGGGGTATAGCACCAGGAGAGAGAGAGAGGATAGAGGGTGGCTTTATAGCACCGAGAGAGGATAGAGGGGTACTATAAAGCACCAGAGAGAGAGGTTTTAGAGGGGTTTATAGCACCAGAGAGAGGGTAGGGGATAGCCCCAGAGGAGAGAGAGAGAAGAGAGGAGAGCGGGAGTCTAGCACCAGAGAGAGAAGAGATAGGGGGGTATAGCACAGAGAGAGAGATAGTAGCGGGGGTGTATAGCACCAGAGAGAGAGAAGATAGAGGGGATAGCACCAGAGAGAGAGATAGAGGGTTATAGCACCAGGAGGAGAGAGGTAGAGGCGGTATAGCACCAAGAGAGAGAGGTAGCGGGGTATAGCACAAGGAGAGAGGGGAGAGAGAGAGAGAGAGAGAGAGGGGTATAGCACCAGAGAGAGAAGGTAGAGGGGTATAGCACAAGAGAGAGAGAGAGAGAGAGGGGTATAGCACCAGAGAGAGAGAGAGAGAGAGGGGTATAGCACCAGAGAGAGAGCTAGTAGAGGGTAAAGCACCAGAGAGAGAGAGAGAGGGTTATTTTATAGCACAGAGAGAGAGAAGGGGGATAGCACCAGAGAGAGAGAGATAGAGGGGTATAGCACCAGAACCAGAGAGAGAGATAGAGGGTATAGCAACAGAGGAGAGAGAGATATAGAGAGGTATAGAACCAGAGAGAGCGATAGATAGAGCGGGTTAGCACCAGAGAGAGAGAGATTGAGGGTATAGCAACCAGAGAGAGCAGAGGATAGAGGGTGTCATAGCACCAGAGGAGAGATAGAGGGGTATAGCACCAGAGGAGAGAGATAGGGGGTATAAGCACCAGAGAGAGATAGAGAGCTTAGAGGGGTGGTTATAGCAACAGAGAGCAGAGAGATTATAGAGAGATAGAGGGGTATAGCACAGAGAGAGATAGAGAGATAGTAGGGGTTTTTGCAAAGAGAGAGATAGAGAGATAGCGGGGTATAGCACCCAGCGAATAGAGATAGAGGGTATTATAGCACAGAGAAGAGAGAGAGAGATAGAGGGGTATAGCACCAGAGAGGAGAAGAGGGGTATAGCACAGGAGGAGCGTGAGAGGGAGAGAGAGAGATAGAGGCTGATAGCACCAGAGGAGAGAGATTTAGGGGGTTATAGCACCAGAGAGGAGGAGAGAGATAGAGAGAGGGGTATAGCCAGAGAGAGAGAGATTAGGGGGTATAGCACCAAGAGAGAGAGATAGATAGAGGGTATAGCACCAGAGAGAGAGATGATAGAGGGGTATAGCACCAGCGAGAGAGTATAGAGGGGTAAGCACCAGAGGAGAGAGAATAGAGGGGATAGCACCACCAGAGAGAGAGATAGAGGGTAATAGCACCCAGAGAGAGAGATAGAGGGGTATAGCACCCGAGAGATAGGAGAGACTAGAGGGGGATAGCACCAGAGAGAGAGAAGAGGGGTATGACAGAGAGAGCGAGATAGAGGGTTAAGCCCGAGAGAGAGAAGAGATAGCGGGGATTATAGCACCAGAGAGAGAGAGATAGAGGGGTATAGCACCAGAGAGAGAGAGAGAGATAGAGGGGTATAGCACCAGAGAGAGAGATAGATAGAGGGGTATAGCACCAGAGAGAGAGAGATAGAGGGGTATTATAGCACCAGAGGAGAGCTAGAGATAGCGGGTGATAGCCCAGAGAGAGAGAGAGGAGAGGGGTATAGCACCAGAGGAGAGAGGATGATATAGAGGGTATAGAACCAGAGAAAGATAGAGGGGTATAGCACCAGAGGAGAGATAGAGGGGTATGCACCAGAGAGAGGAAGAGGGTTATAGCACCAGAGAGAGAGAGGATAGAGGGGTTATAGCACCAGAGAGAGAGAGATGGATAGAGGGGTTATAGCACCAGAGAGAGAGGAGTCGAGGGTATAGCACCAGCCGAGACGAGAGATAGAGGGTTAGCACCAGGTGAGAGAGAGGATAGAGGGGTATAAGCACCAGAGAGAGAGAGATAGAGGGCGTTATAGCACCAGAAGGAGAGAGAAGAGAGAGAGAGATAGAGGGGTATAGCACCAGAGAGAGAGATAGAGATAGAGGCAGAGGTGTAGTCCAGGGTATACGCTGGTATACGGCGTATACCTACTTAATTTTTCAGTCAGCATGCGTATACCCACTTCTAAATCCCCCCTGATGCGCATCATTCAGTATATCTGTGCGTCAGATTGCCTATTTTCTCCTCGGGGATAGTGAAGCCATGACCCAACCCTCCTCTGCCTCTAATTGGCTGGTAACTCGCTGCTTTCACTGATTAGATTGGTTAACTTTAGGCATGAGGACTGATGAGCCAATCAGAGGCAGAGTAGGGGCGGGTCATGCCGAGGAAAATATTGCTAATACCTCAGGTGCCAGTGAAAAAAAAAAAAAAAAAAACTCAGGTGCCGGTGCCACTTGACTACGATAACGGCAGCAGACCAAACAACGGATGAAGAAAGGACACAAGCGGCGGCGGTGTGCCACCCCATTGATGGAAGACATCATTCTGAGGTAAGTTTTAAGGTGGTTTCCAAATGAATCATTATTTTAAACTACTGGCAAATTGCCAGTGACTGCACATTTAGAGGAGAAGAGATGTTGCCGCCAATAGTTAGTGCGAGTTCGGCTAACGTTATGAAGCTAGCTACGTAGATTGGGATAATGTGGGGAAACCGGGGGGCATTGTTGGTTTTCAGTAAGTGTTTAATCAACCCAGTTCATAAGAATTTCATACCAGACTGATGAAACTGATTATCTCAATGTTTATGAAGCTTGTTTATTATTGTAAAGGTCTAAATTATAACGTTAGCCAAGTTACTAAGCCCTAAATTATAACATTAGCCAAGTTACTTAGCCCTAACTAACCTATATGATCTAGTTTAATTGCATAGTAGCTAAGCTGGTAGTTGATTTTTAAGTAAGTTAAAACACAAGAATGGGGGACAAATAGTTTAAGATTCAGCCTAAAACAATATTGAGGTCTAATCAGGCTGTCTTATTTTGTATAGGGGACAGGTAACCATGAAAAGGAAGGGAGATATTGCAGACTTTTTTGTAAAGAGGCACAAATCAGGCCCAGATCAGGCCCAGGCAGACCCCACCCCTAAAACCAGCAGCCCTGGCAGCTCTCAACCGGGAGCTAGCCCAGGCAAGTCAGTGTGAGCATAGAGAAGGATCCAGTCTACCACCACCAGGTCAGAACACACAGGCAGTAAATTGCATCTCCAGTTTATTGAAAAGTGAAGCCTCACACTGTAACAAAAGGTGATTTTGACAGATTAAGCCTCATTTTGAATTTCTGTGTGATGTTATTTATTTTATTGCCCTTCTATTTATTTTGTCTGTATCCATGTTTGTTTTTTACAATGGCTACTGTTATATAACATTTTGTACATTTTGGTGTTAAATTTGTTGTTTTTTTTGTTAAATAAACTCTCCCAAGTATTTCACTCACTAATCTCCTGTATGCTTCAGCTTCACTTGCTGAAAATATTTCCACTTGGTTATGCAGATTGTTAATGTAAAGAGGGGGACCCATGTCTTGCTGATGACTATTGTGATCACAGTAGTGTGTGTGTGTGTGTGTGTGTGTGTGTGTGTGTAAGTGTGTGAGAGAGAGAGAGACAGGGAGATGCATAATTAGTTTTGTTGTTGTCTGTAGACATCAATAATGACTGGCCAGACCTGTGGAGTGCTAAACAAACAGAAGACTTCAAATCCAAGAACCCCTGGTTGGGATCCAAAAACAAAAATTGGGTAAGTTTAGGTAGATTGCTAGTTTGGGTAACTTCTGAAACAGTGGGCACAGATAACTTGTGTGTGTGTGTGTGTGTGTGTGTGTGTGTGTGTGAAAGGACCATGCACACGTACAGCTGTGGATACAGGAGTAGTTACATTGTTTGTTTATGCTTCGCAGGATGTCTGGTCTGTAGCAGTGTGAACTCCATTGGGATCGACAAGGAGCAAGGACAAGGTGTATCGCTCTCAAGAGAATGGATGAACTTTGAAATTCAAGTGTCTGGCCAGGGAAGTAGAACAACAAGTTTGTCAATCTTGAGAAATAAGGTGAGGAAACATGCGTTGTCCAAGGCCCACACTCAGGCTGTGAAGGTGGCAGAGCAACAGAAAGAAGCTGCCATTGAGAATGCAGTGGAGACTATGACTGAGTCCTACATGAAGGAAACTGAAGCTGTGTTTCGAACAGCCTACCATCTGGCCAAAAAGAACCGACCCTTTTCTGACCATGAGAGCCTCATTGAGCTGCAGGAACTGAATGGTGTAAAAAATGGGCTCAATACTTCATTCACGTTACAGTGCAACACAAATAATACAACATGTTGCTAGTGAGATGCAGAGCAAAATCATCAGTAGCATTATAGCATCATCCAGTAAGTTAGCTGTCCTAATTGACGAGGCATCTTCTTTAAGTCACAAAGCTGTCATGACAGTTTCTATTAAAGCATCAATTCAAGAAGAAAGCCCTGAGTTCATATTCCTGGAACTTGTTGAACTGGAAAATCAGAGAGCAGATGGCATATTACAGGCGTTACTCACCTGTTTAACTAATGCTGGCTTTACAGAAGAGTGGCTTCATGAAAACTGGGTAACATTTGTATCTGATGGAGCCAGTGTCATGCTAGGAAAGAAGTCAGGAGTAGCAACCAGACTGACTTTGAGATTCCCAAAGCTTTTTGTATGGCACTGCATGAACCATAGACTTGAACTTGCTGTGTCAGATGCAGTTGATGAGGTAAACTCTGTCAATCACTTTAAAACTTTTATCCAGAAGCTATACTCTCTGTATAGTGTGTCAAACAAAAATGAACGTGAACTTGTTAATGCAGCAGCTGAAGTAGGCTCACAACTTCTTCGCATTGGCAGAATCTTGGATGTACGCTGGGTGGCCAGTAGCTTTCGGACTGTTCGTGCTGTTTGGACATCCCTGGGAGCTCTTGTGCAGCACTTTAAAAATGCTTGCAGTGATGAGATGAGGTCCACCAAAGAGAGGCAGATGTACAGAGGTTTGTTAGACCGTGTTCAAAGTCCAGAATTCATTTGTGACCTTGGCCTCATGTACGACACTCTCCATGAACTAAGTCTCCTGTCACAGGAGCTTCAGTCTCGTTCTATAACGCTCCTCAGAGCAGAGCATCTGCTGAAACGCTCAATCAGAGTGATCCAGTCATTCAAAGAGAGTCCAGGTGAGAAATATAGTGAGGCTTTAGAAGCAAAACAGACTGGGGAGTATCGGTCTATAGCCCTGAAAACAAATGCAAAGCTGAAGTCTATCAATCCAGGCCAGTTCTTACAAAGCCTTGTGAACAATCTGGAGAAACGCTTGTCTTTTGAAGATGAGACCATCATGGACCTCAGCATCCTTGATCAGAGTAAGTGGCCATCAAAGCCCAGCATCCGCCATGGTGAAGAACAAGTTAAGTGACTGTGCAAGCGATTTAACTTGTGCACAGACCAAGCACTGAATGGGATGCGGGACCTACTGGAAGAGCCCAGTAGTGAGCCCAAGGACCTAAAACCACTTATGAACTGTATGAAAACATTCCCTGTCGGTACAGCAGAGTGTGAGAGGAATTTTAGCCTTATGAACAATATAAGCTCAGACAAGAGGGCTGTCCTTCTGATCTCAAACATATCAAACTTGATGATGATTAATATCAACGGCCCACCAACTTCCAAGTTTGATCCTAGAAAATATACAAGGACCTGGTTGAAGAGCCATCGTGCTGCCTCTTCGGTGCGTTCTAGACAGTGCAGTGTGAAAGCTCCTGCAGAAAGCAAATTTGTCTGGAATATACTGTAGTATGAGCAAAGGTCAGAAACCCAGTGCTGGGTTGAGAGAGTATATCACTGTTGATGTGTTGTTAATGCATATATTTTTGTTAATTGTTAACTAAATATTGTTGTAACATATTTTGTTGAATGATTTACCGGTAAATGAACATGTTCAAAACAAAGCATATAGCAATATGAACAAGGATGCATTGTCACCTTCAGATTTGAAGTATTTTATTTAAATAAATGTGCAAAAAATAATCGAAAAACACCATTTCCTGTTTGCCTCATGATAAATACATTTTACATTCATCCAGGCTGCTCTTGTGACCAGTAGTAACTACAAACTGCTCCTAATCAAGTCATGATCATTTTATAATAGTGTGCAAGTAGAAATTACATATTTTTGGGTAAACTAAATCATAGTCTTACATGTCACTGTTTCTAAAACAGGGCTTTTTTCTGGACTACTTAAAAAAAAAAAGGTGAATACTGAGAGTATACCCACCTTCTCCAGGGACCACTACACCACTGGATAGAGGGGTATAGCACCAGAGAGAGAGAGATAGAGGGGTATAGCACCAGAGAGAGAGATAGAGGGGTATAGCACCAGAGAGAGAGAGAGATAGGAGGGTATAGCACCAGAGAGAGAGAGAGATAGAGGGGTATAGCACCAGAGAGAGAGATAGAGATAGAGGGGTATAGCACCAGAGAGAGAGATATAAGGGGTATAGCAACCATAGAGAGAGATAGAGGGGTTATATCACCAGAGAGAGAGATAGAGGGGTTATAGCAACCAGAGAGAGAGGAGAATAGAGGGGTATAGCACCAGAGAGAGAGAGATAGAGGGGTATAGCACCAGAGAGAGAGAGATAGAGGGGTATAGCACCAGAGAGAGAGAGATAGAGGGGTATAGCACCAGAGAGAGAGAGATAGAGGGGTATAGCACCAGAGAGAGAGAGAGAGGGGTATAGCACCAGAGAGAGAGAGATACTTGACTCCCATTATACTTGTCTTTACCAAGCTGTCAGATTGATAAGGGTGTGTGTGTGTGTGTGTGTGTGTGTGTGTGTGTGTGTGTGTGTGTGTGTGTGTGTGTGTGTGTGTGTGTGTGTGTGTGTGTGTGTACACTCCTCATTCACACACACAGTCCTCATTCACACACACCCTCCTCATTCACACACACACTCTTCAATCACACACACACTCCTCATTCACACACACCACACACACACCAGCTGTGGGCCCGCCTTCTTAACCAATAAGGAAACCTGAATGTAAATATTACGTTGGTAAGACAATGTTTTTATGTTTATCATCAACATTTTTAAATAAAAGATACAGTTGAAGTCGGAACGTTTACATACACTTAAAACTCGTTCTTCAACCACTCCACACATTTCTTGTTAACTAACTATAGTTTTGGCAAGTCGGTTAGGACATCTACTTTGTGCATGACACAAGTAATTTTTCCAACAATTGTTTACAGACAGATTATTTCACTTATAATTCACTGTATCACAATTCCAGTGGGTCAGAAGTTTACATACACTAAGTTGACTGTGCCTTTAAACAGCTTGGAAAATTCCAGAAAATGATGTCATGGCTTTAGAAGCTTCTGATAGGCTAATTGACATCATTTGAGTCAATTGGAGGTGTACCTGTGGATGTATTTCAAGGCATACCTTCAAACTCAGTGCCTCTTTGCTTGACATCATGGGAAAATCTAAAGAAATCAGCCAAGACCTCAGAAAAGAAATTGTAGACCTCCACAAGTCTGGTTCATCCTTGGGAGCAATTTCCAAACGCCTTAAGGTACCACATTCATCTGTGCAAACCAGAACAACAGCAAATGACCTTGTGAAGATGCTGGAGGAAACAGGTACATAAGTATCAATATCCACAGTAAAACAAGTCCTATATCGACATAACCTGAAAGGCCGCTCAGCAAGGAAGAAGCCACTGCTCCAAAACCACCATAAAAAAGCCAGACTACGGTTTGCAACTGCACATGGGGACAAAGATCGTACTTTTTTGAGAAATGTCCTCTGGTCTGATGAAACAAAAATAGAACTGTTTGGCCATAATGACCATTGTTATGTTTGGAGGGAAAAGGGGGATGCTTGCAAGCCGAAGAACACCATCCCAACCGTGAAGCACGTGGGTGGCAGCATCATGCTGTGGGGGTGCTTTGCTGCAGGAGGGACTGGTGCAATTCACAAAATAGATGGCATCATGAGGAAGGAAAATTATGTGGATATATTGAAGCAACATCTCAAGACATCAGTCAGGAAGTTAAAGCATGGTTGCAAATGGGTCTTCCAAATGGACAATGACCCCAAGCATACTTCCAAAGTTGTGGCAAAATGGCTTAAGGACAACAAAGTCAAGGTATTGGAGTGGTCATCACAAAGCCCTGACCTCAATCCTATAGAACATGTGTGGGCAGAACTGAAAAAGCGTGTGCGAGCAAGGAGGCCTACAAACCTGACTCAGTTACACCAGCTCTGTCAGGAGGAATGGGCCAAAATTCACCCAACATATTGTGGGATGCTTGTGGAAGGCTACCCGAAACGTTTGACCCAAGTTAAACAATTTAAAGGCAACGCTACCAAATACTAATTGAGTGTATGTAAACTTCTGACCCACTGGGAATGTGATGAAATAAATAAAAGCTGAAATAAATCATTCTCTCTACTATCGTTCTGACATTTCACATTCTTAAAATAAAGTGGTGATCCTAACTGACCTAATACATGGGGATTTTTACTAGGATTAAATGTCAGGAATTGTGAAAAAAACGGAGTTTAAATGTATCTGGCTAAGGTGTATGTAAACTTCCGACTTCAACTGTGCGTGTGTGATTGTGCGCTTGTGTGTGTGTGTGTGTGTGTGATTGTGTGCTTGTGTGTGTGTGTGTGTGATTGTGCCCTGACCTCAACTCTATCAAACACCTTCTGGATGAATTGGAACGCCGACTGCGAGCCAGGCCTAATTGCCCAACATCATTGCCCGATCTCACTAATGCTCTTGTGGCTGAATGGAAGCAAGTAGCAAGTCCCCGCAGCAATGTTCCAACATCTAGTGGAAAGACTTCACAGAATAGTGGAGGCTGTTATAGCAGCAAATGGGGAACCAACTCCAAATGAATGCCCATGATTTTGGAATGAGATGTTCTACGAGCAGCTGTCCACATACTTTTGGTAATGTAGTTTGCCTTTGACAGGAGGTAAGGAAGTGCAGCTCAGTTTCCACCTAATTTTGTGGGCAGTGGGCACATTGCCTTTCTTCTCTCAAGAGCCAGGTCTGCCTATGGCGGCCTCTCTTAATAGCAAGGCTATGCTCACTCTCTCTCTCGCTTGATAAGGGAGATGTTCAGGTATCCCCCTTTCCCTTTCCTTTCAAATGAAACTTTCTTTCCTCTAGCTTCAAAACCACAAAGAGCAAGCAATGCAGATGCAGAAGCACAATGGCTAGGAAAACTCCCTAGAAGGCAGGAACCTAGGAAGCAACCTAGAGAGGAACCAGGCTCAGAGGGGTATCCAGTCCTCTTCTGGCTGTGCCAGGTGGAGATTTAAGAGTACATGTGGCATTAAGGCCAGATCGTAATTCCAGATGTTCAAATGTTAATAGATAACCAGCAGGGTCAAATAAAAACCATGATGGCTGAAGAGGGTGCAACAGTTCAACACCTCAGGAGTCAATGTCAGTTGGCTTTTCATAACCTTCTGAGGAACAATATGGCGGCCGGTGGCTTCAAAGCCTTTAATTGACCAAGTATCAGCAATCCAGAGTTTATATATACATCATTGGTCCACAGCAGCAGTCAGGACAGCAGAACTGGATCAGCAGTACGACCAAGTGGACTGGGGACTAACTTACTACCCTGAGACAAGGCCGAGTATAGCCCAGGAAGAAGTATAGTATGTTTTCCTAGATTGGCTTTTGAAACCTGACAGTCACTTGTGGCCTGTGGTGGGTTAGTTTTGTTTTATAGTGAAGGTTCAGCTTCCCTCATATGCTGTTACTGGGCCAGGAGTTGTTCCAAGTCAGGTCCCCTGGTTAGATGGAACATGTCCTAGGGACTGAACCTAATTGTGTTTCCCTCTGTAAGACCTGGGTTATATCCTCTGTAGCTCAGCTGGTAGAGGTACTGCAGACCTGGGTTATACTGGTGACCGTGGTCACATCAAAACAGACTGGAAGGTACTGCAGACCTGGGTTATACTGGTGACCGTGGTCACATCAAAACAGACTGGAAGGTACTGCAGACCTGGGTTATACTGGTGACCGTGGTCACATCAAAACAGACTGGAAGGTACTGCAGACCTGGGTTATACTGGTGACCGTGGTCACATCAAAACAGACTGGAAGGTACTGCAGACCTGGGTTATACTGGTGACCGTGGTCACATCAAGACAGACTGGAAGGTACTGCAGACCTGGGTTATACTGGTGACCGTGGTCACATCAAAACAGACTGGAAGGTACTGCAGACCTGGGTTATACTGGTGACCGTGGCTACATCAAAACAGACTGGAAGGTACCGCAGACCTGGGTTATACTGGTGACCGTGGTCACATCAAAACAGACTGGAAGGTACCGCAGACCTGGGTTATACTGGTGACCGTGGTCACATCAAAACAGACTGGAAGGTACCGCAGACCTGGGTTATACTGGTGACCGTGGCCACATCAAAACAGACTGGAAGGTACCGCAGACCTGGGTTATACTGGTGACCGTGGTCACATCAAGACAGACTGGAAGGTACTGCAGACCTGGGTTATACTGGTGACCGTGGCCACATCAAAACAGACTGGAAGGTACTGCAGACCTGGGTTATACTGGTGACCGTGGTCACATCAAAACAGACTGGAAGGTACTGCAGACCTGGGTTATACTGGTGACCGTGGTCACATCAAAACAGACTGGAAGGTACTGCAGACCTGGGTTATACTGGTGACCGTGGTCACATCAAGACAGACTGGAAGGTACTGCAGACCTGGGTTATACTGGTGACCGTGGCCACATCAAAACAGACTGGAAGGTACTGCAGACCTGGGTTATACTGGTGACCGTGGTCACATCAAAACAGACTGGAAGGTACTGCAGACCTGGGTTATACTGGTGACCGTGGTCACATCAGACTGGAAGGTCCTGCAGACCTGGGTTATACTGGTGACCGTGGCTACATCAAAACAGACTGGAAGGTACTGCAGACCTGGGTTATATTGATGACCGTGGCTACATCAAAACAGACTGGAAGGTACTGCAGACCTGGGTTATACTGGTGACCGTGGTCCCATCAAGACAGACTGGAAGGTACTGCAGACCTGGGTTATACTGGTGACCGTGGTCACATCAAAACAGACTGGAAGGTACTGCAGACCTGGGTTATACTGGTGACCGTGGTCACATCAAAACAGACTGGAAGGTACTGCAGACCTGGGTTATACTGGTGACCGTGGTCACATCAAAACAGACTGGAAGGTACTGCAGACCTGGGTTATACTGGTGACCGTGGCCACATCAAAACAGACTGGAAGGTACTGCAGACCTGGGTTATACTGGTGACCGTGGCCACATCAAAACAGACTGGAAGGTACTGCAGACCTGGGTTATACTGGTGACCGTGGCTACATCAAAACAGACTGGAAGGTACTGCAGACCTGGGTTATACTGGTGACAGAAACCCAGCCTAAAACCACAAAGAGCAAGCAATGCAGATGTAGAAGCACGGTGGCTAGGGAAAAACTCCCTAGAAAGGCAGGAACCTAGGAAGAAACCTAGAGAGGAACCAGGCTCTGAGGGGTGGCCAGTCCTCTACTGGCTGTACTGGGTAGAGAGGAACCAGGCTCTGAGGGGTGGCCAGTCCCCTTCTGGCTGTGCTGGGGGGAGATTATAACAGTACATGGCCATTAATGCCAGATTTTTTCTTCAAGATGTTCAAATGTTCATAGATGACCAGCAGGGTCAAATAATAATCACAGTGGTTGTAGAGGTTGCAACCGGTCAGTACATCAGGAGTAAATGTCACTTGGCTTTTCATAGCCGGGCATTCAGAGGTCGAGACAGCAGGTGCGGTAGAGAGATGGAGAGAGTTGAAAACAGCAGGTCTGGGACAAGGTAGCACGTCCGGTGAACAGGTCAGTGTTCCATAACCGCAGGCAGAACAGGTGAAACTGGAGCAGCAGCACGACCAGGTGGACTGGGGACAGCCAGGAGTCATCAGGCCAGGTAGTCCTGAGGCATGGTCCTAGGGCTCAGGTCCTCCGGGAGGGGAGGGAGAGAGAATTAGAGGGAGCATACTTAAATTCACACAGGACACCAGATATAACAGACTGAGTTTATCAGGAAGTGTATAGGTGATGTTATGCCCACTGTGACTATTAAAACCTACCCTAACCAGAAACCGTGGATAGACGGCAGCATTCGCGCAAATCTAAAAGCGCGAACCACCGCATTCAACCATGGCAAGGTGACTGGGAATATGGCAGAATACAAACAGTGTAGCTACTGACTCCGCAAGGCAATTAAACTGGCAAAACATCAGTCTAGAGGCAAAGTGGAGTCGCAATTCAACGGCTCAGACACGAGACGTATGTGGCAGGGTCTACAGACAATCACGGACTACAACAAGAAAACCAGCCACGTCTCCGACACCGACGTCTCGCTTCCAGACGAGTCTGACAGGGTGGTGTGGTACAGACTGATCTCACTGAGTCTGACAGGGTGGTGTGGTACAGACTGATCTCACTGAGTCTGACAGGGTTGGTACAACGATCTCACTGAGTCTGACAGGGTGTTACAGACTGTCCACGAGTCTGACAGGGTTGTGGTACAGACTGATCTCACTGAGTCTGACAGGTGTGGTACAAACTGATCTACTGATCTGACGGGGGTGGGTGGTACAACTGATCTCACTGAGTCTGACAGGGTGGTACAGACTGATCTCACTGAGTCTGACAGGGTGGTGTGGTACAGACTGATCTCACTGAGTCTGACAGGGTGGTACAGACTGATCTCACTGAGTCTGACAGGGTGGTACAAAACTGATCTCACTGAGTCTGACAGGGGGTTTACAGACTGATCTCACTGAGTCTGACGGGGTGTGTGGTTACAGACCTGATCTCACTGAGTCTGACAGGGTGGTACAGACTGACTCACTGAGTCTGACAGGGTGGTACAACTGATCTCACTGAGTCCTGACAGGTGGTACAGACTGATCCCACTGATCTGACAGGGTGGTGTGTACAGACTGATCTCACTGAGCCCCTGACAGGGTGGTACGACTGACCCTCACTGATCTGACAGGGGGGTTTACAGACTGATCTCACTGAGTCTGACGGGTGGTGTGTACAGACTGATCTCACTGAGTCTGACAGGGGTGGACAGACTGATCTCACTGAGTCTGACGGGGGTACAGACTGATCTCACTGAGCCCTGACAGGGTGGTACAGACTGATCTCACTGATCCTGACAGGGTTGTGGTACAGACTGATCTCACTGATCTGACAGGGTGGTGTGGTACAGACTGATCTCACTGATTTCTGCCCGGGTGGTACAGACTGATCTCACTGATCTGACAGGGTGGTGGGTACAGACTGATCTCACTGTTCTGACAGGGTGGTACAGACTGATCTCACTGAGTCTGACAGGGGGGTGTGTACAGACTGATCTCACGTGTCTGACAGGGTGGTAACAGACTGATCTCACTGAGTCTGCACAGGTTGGGTTTGGGGTGGTACAGACTGATCTCACTGAGTCTGACGGGTGGTGTGGTACAGACTGATCTCACTGAGTCTGACAGGGTGGTAAAAGACTGATCTCACTGAGTCTGACAGGGGGGTGTGGTACAACTATCTCACTGAGTCTGACAGGTTTTACAGACTGATCCCCACTGGTCTGACAGGGGGTGTGGTACAACTGATCTCACTGATCTGACAGGGTGGTACAAGACTGATCTCACTGAGTCTGACAGGGGGGTTTTACAGACTGATCTCATGGTCTGACAGGGTGTACAACTGATCTCACTGAGTCTGACAGGGGTGTGGTACAACTGATCTAAACTGAGTCTGACAGGGTGGTTTTGGTAACAGACTGATCTCACTGAGTCTGACAGGGTGGTACAGACTGATCTCACTGAGTCTGACAGGGTGGTACGACTGATCTCACTGAGTCTGACAGGGTGGTGTGGTAAAATGACTGATTTTTTTCAACGGACCGGTCTGCCCGGGTGGTACAGACTGATCTCACTGAGTCTGACAGGGTGGTTTTGGTACAGACTGATCTCACTGAGTCTGACAGGGTGGTACAGACTGATCTCACTGGTCTGACAGGGTGGTGTGGTACAACTGATCTCACTGAGTTTGACATGGTGGTACAGACTGATCTCACTGTAGTCGCTGACCAGTTGGGGGGGTTACGACTGATCTCACTGTGTCTGACAGGGTGGTACAGACTGATCTCACTGAGTCTGACAGGGTGGTGTTGGTACGACTGATCTCACTGATCCTGAAGGGTGGTGTGGTACAGACTGATCTCATTTAGTCTGACAGGGTGGTACAGACTGATCTCACTGATCTGACAGGGTGGTACCCCGTCTCACTGATCTGACAGGGGTGTGGTACAGACTGATCTCACTGAGTTTGACATGGTGGTACAGACTGATCTCACTGGTCTGACAGGGTGGTACAGACTGATCTCACTGAGTCTGACCGGGGTGGTGTGGTACAGACTGATCTCACTGATCTGACAGGGTGGTACAGACTGATCTCACTGAGTCTGACAGGGTGGTGTGGTACAGACTGATCTCACTGAGTCTGACAGGGTGGTACAGACTGATCTCACTGAGTGTGACAGGGTGGTACAGACTGATCTCACTGAGTCTGACAGGGTGGTGTGGTACAGACTGATCTCACTGTGTCTGACAGGGTGGTACAGACTGATCTCACTGAGTCTGACAGGGTGGTGTGGTACAGACTGATCTCACTGAGTCTGACAGGGTGGTGTGGTACAGACTGATCTCACTGAGTCTGACAGGGTGGTACAGACTGATCTCACTGAGTCTGACAGGGTGGTGTGGTACAAACTGATCTCACTGAGTCTGACAGGGTGGTACAGACTGATCTCACTGAGTCTGACAGGGTGGTGTGGTACAGACTGATCTCACTGAGTCTGACAGGGTGGTACAGACTGATCTCACTGAGTCTGACAGGGTGGTGTGGTACAGACTGATCTCACTGTGTCTGACAGGGTGGTACAGACTGATCTCACTGAGTCTGACAGGGTGGTGTGGTACAGACTGATCTCACTGAGTCTGACAGGGTGGTGTGGTACAGACTGATCTCACTGAGTCTGACAGGGTGGTACAGACTGATCTCACTGAGTCTGACAGGGTGGTACAGACTGATCTCACTGAGTCTGACAGGGTGGTGTGGTACAGACTGATCTCACGGAGTCTGACAGGGTGGTACAGACTGATCTCACTGAGTCTGACAGGGTGGTGTGGTACAGACTGATCTCACTGAGTCTGACAGGGTGGTACAGACTGATCTCACTGTGTCTGACAGGGTGGTGTGGTACAGACTGATCTCACTGAGTTTGACATGGTGGTACAGACTGATCTCACTGTGTCTGACAGGGTGGTACAGACTGATCTCACTGAGTCTGACAGGGTGGTACAGACTGATCTCACTGAGTCTGACAGGGTGGTGTGGTACAGACTGATCTCACTGAGTCTGAAAGGGTGGTGTGGTACAGACTGATCTCACTGAGTCTGGACAGGGTGGTACAGACTGATCTCACTGAGTCTGACAGGGTGGTACAGACTGATCTCACTGAGTCTGACAGGGTGGTGTGGTACAGACTGATCTCACTGAGTTTGACATGGTGGTACAGACTGATCTCACTGTGTCTGACAGGGTGGTACAGACTGATCTCACTGAGTCTGACAGGGTGGTGTGGTACAGACTGATCTCACTGAGTCTGACAGGGTGGTACAGACTGATCTCACTGAGTCTGACAGGGTGGTGTGGTACAGACTGATCTCACTGAGTCGACAGGGTGGTACAACTGATCTCACTGAGTCTACAGGGTGGTACAGATGATCTCAACTGATCCTGACAGGGTGGTACAGACTGATCTCACTGAGTCTGACAGGGTGGTACAGACTGATCTCACTGAGTCTGACAGGGTGGTGTGGTACAGACTGATCTCACTGAGTCTGACAGGTTGGTACAGACTGATCTCACTGAGTCTGACAGGGTGGTGTGGTACAGACTGATCTCACTTAGTCTGACAGGGTGTACAGACTGATCTCACTGTGTCTGACAGTAGGTGATGTGGTACAGACTGATCTCACTGAGTTTGACAGGGTGGTACAGACTGATCTCACTGAGTCTGACAGGGTGGTACAGACTGATCTTACTGTGTCTGACAGGGTGGTACAGACTGATCTCACTGAGTCTGACAGGGTGGTACAGACTGATCTCACTGAGTCTGACAGGGTAGTGTGGTACAGACTGATCTCACTGAGTCTGACAGGGTGGTGTGGTACAGACTGATCTCACTGAGTCTGACAGGGTGGTACAGACTGATCTCACTGAGTCTGACAGGGTGGTACAGACTGATCTCACTGGTTGACAGGGTGGTACAAGACTGATCTCACTGAGTGCCGACAGGGTGGTACAGACAGATCTCACTGAGTCTGACAGGGTGGTGTGGTACAGACTGATCTCACTGAGTCTGACAGGGTGGTGTGGTACAGACTGATCTCACTGTGTCTGACAGGGTGGGTACAACTGATCTCACTGAGTCTGACAGGGTGGGTACAGACTGATCTCACTGAGTTTTGACATGGTGGTACAGACTGATCTCACTGTAGTCTGACAGGGGTGGTGTGGGTACAGACTATCTCACTGATCCTGACAGGGTGGTGTGGGTACAGACTGATCTCACTGAGTCTGACAGGGGTGTACAGACTGATCTCACTGTGTCTGACAGGGTGGTACAGACTGATCTCACTGAGTGTGACAGGGTGGTACAGACTGATCTCACTGAGTCTGACAGGGTGGTACAGACGGATCTCACTGAGTCCTGACAGGGTGGTTGTGGTACAGACTGATCTCACTGAGTCTGACAGGGTGGTACAGACTGATCTCACTGAGTCTGACAGGGTGGTACAGACTGATCTCACTGAGTTTGACATGGTGGTACAGACTGATCTCACTGGTTCTGACAGGGGTGGTGTGTACGACTGCTCTACTGAGTCTGACGGGGTGGTACAGACTGATCTCACTGAGTCGACAGGGTGGTGTGGTACAGACTGATCTAAACTGAGTTTGACATGGTGTACAACTGACTCACTGTGTCTGACAGGTGGTACGACGGATCTCACTGAGTCTGACAGGGTGGTGTGGTACAAACTTATCTCACTGAGTCTGACAGGTGGGTGGTACAGACTGATCTCACTGATCTGACGGGGTTTGGTACAGACTGATCTCACTAGCCCTGACAGGGTGGTACAGACTGATCTCACTGAGTCTGACGGGGTGGTACAGACTGATCTCACTGATCTGACAGGGTGGTGTGGTACAGACTGATCTAAACGAGCCCTGAAAGGGTGGTACGACTGATCTCACTGATCTTGACAGGTGGTGGGGTACATACTGATCTCACTGAGTCCTGAAAAGGGTGGTACAGACTGATCTCACTGTGTCTGACCGGGGGGTGTGGTACAGACTGATCTCACTGAGTTTTTGACATGGTGGTACAGACTGATCTCACTGTGTCTGACCGGGTGGTACAGACTGATCTTCCCACTGAGTCTGACAGGGTGGTACAGATTTATCTCACTGAGTCTGACAGGGTGGTACAGACTGATCTCACTGATCTGACAGGGTGTGTGGTACAGACATCTCACTGAGCCCTGACAGGGTGGTACAGACGATCTCACTGAGTCTGACAGGGTGGTACAGGACTGATCTCACTGAGTCTGACAGGGGGGTGGTACAGACTGATCTCACTGAGTCTGACAGGGTGGTGTTGGGTACATACTGGACACTCCCCTCACTGATTTGACAGGGTGGTAAGACTGATCTCACTGAGTCTGACCAGGTGGTGTGTAACAACTGATCTCAACTAGTCTGACGGGGGTACAGACTGATCCTCCATTTAGTCTGACAGGGTGGTACATACTGATCTCACGATCTGACAGGTGTGTGTACAGACCTGATCTCACTGATTTCTGAATGGTGGACAGACTGATTCTCACGGAGTCTGACAGGGTGTACAGACTGATCTCAACTGAGTCTGACAGGGTGGTACAGACTGATCTCACTGTGTCTGAAGGGTGGTGTGGTACAGACTGATCTCACTGAGTTTGACATGTGGTACAGACTGATCTCACTGTGTCTGAAAGGGTGGTACAGACTGATCTCCACTGAGTCTGACAGGGTGGTACAGACTGATCTCACTGAGTCTGACGGGTGGTGTGGTACAACTGATCTCACTGAGTCTGACAGGGTGGTGTGGTACGACTGATTCACTGAGTCTGACAGGGTGGGGTACAGACTGATCTCACTGAGTCTGACAGGGGTGGTACAGACGGATCTCACTGAGTCTGACAGGGTGGTACAGACTGATCTCACTGAGTCTGACAGGGTGGGTGTGGTACAGCTGATCTCACTGAGTTTGACAGGGTGGTAGAGACTGATCTCACTGAGTCTGACAGGGGTGGTGTGGTACAGACTGATCTCACTGATGTCTGACAGGGTGGTACAGGACTGATCTCACTGATTTGACATGGTGGGTACAGACTGATCTCACTGTGTCTGACAGGGGTGTACAGACTGATCTCACTGAGTCTGACAGGGTGGTGTGTACAGACTGATCTCACTGAGTCTGACAGGGTGGTACAGACTGATCTCACGAGTTTGACCTGGTGGTACAGACTGATCTCACTGGTCTGACAGGGTGGTACAGACTGATCTCACTGAGTCTGACAGGTGGTACAGACTGATCTCACTGAGTTTTGACATGGTGGTACAGACTGATCTCACTGTGTCTGACAGGGTGGGTACAGACTGATCTCACTGAGTCTGACAGGGTGGTGTGGTACAGACTGATCTCACTGAGTCTGACAGGGTGGTCACAGACTGTCTCACTGAGTCTGACAGGGTGGTACAGACTGATCCTCACTGAGTCTGACAGGGTGGTACAGACTGATCTCACTGAGTCTGACAGGTGGTACAGACTTGATCTCACTGAGTCTGACAAGGGTGTGTGTGGTACAGACTGGCGTCTGACAAGGGGGGGTGGGGTACAGACTGGATCTCACTGAGTCTGACAGGTGTTACAGACTGATCTCACTGAGTTTGACAGGGTAGTGTGGTACAGACTGATATCACTGAGTCTGACAGGGTGGTACAGACTGATCTCTCTGATGGCTGTGCGCTGCTGGGGATGGTCTGTGCTGTGATCATTGTGAACCTGAAGACCAGGAGAAGAGACCAGGCTTCCCTGAAGAACTGGAGGACTACTCTAACTACTGCAGTACTCTAACTACTACTGTACTCTAAATACTACTGTACTCAAACTACTGCAGTACTCTAACTACTGCAGTACTCTAACTACTGCAGTACTCTAAATACTACTGTACTCTAACTACTGCAGTACTCTAACTACTACTGTACTCTAACTACTGCAGTACTCTAACTACTGCAGTACTCTAACTACTGCAGTACTCTAACTACTACTGTACTCTAACTACTGCAGTACTCTAACTACTGCTGTACTCTAACTACTACTGTACTCTAACTACTACTGTACTCTAACTACTGCTGTACTCTAACTACTACTGTACTCTAACTACTACTGTACTCTAACTACTGCAGTACTCTAACTACTGCTGTACTCTAACTACTGCAGTACTCTAACTACTACTGTACTCTAACTACTGCAGTACTCTAACTACTGCTGTACTCTAACTACTGCAGTACTCTAACTACTGCTGTACTCTAACTACTACTGTACTCTAACTACTGCAGTACTCTAACTACTGCTGTACTCTAACTACTACTGTACTCTAACTACTGCAGTACTCTAACTACTGCTGTACTCTAACTACTACTGTACTCAAACTACTGCAGTACTCTAACTACTGCAGTACTCTAACTACTACTGTACTCTAAATACTACTGTACTCAAACTACTGCAGTACTCTAACTACTGCAGTACTCTAACTACTGCAGTACTCTAAATACTACTGTACTCTAACTACTGCAGTACTCTAACTACTACTGTACTCTAACTACTGCAGTACTCTAACTACTGCAGTACTCTAACTACTGCAGTACTCTAACTACTACTGTACTCTAACTACTGCAGTACTCTAACTACCTACTGGCGTACTCTAACTACTGCAGTACTCTAACTACTACTGTACTCTAACTACTGCTGTACTCTAACTACTACTGTACTCTAACTACTGCAGTACTCTAACTACTACTGTACTCTAACTACTGCTGTACTCTAACTACTGCTGTACTCTAACTACTGCAGTACTCTAACTACTACTGTACTCTAACTACTGCAGTACTCTAACTACTGCAGTACTCTAACTACTGCAGTACTCTAACTACTGCTGTACTCTAACTACTACTGTACTCTAACTACTGCTGTACTCTAACTACTGCAGTACTCTAACTACTACTGTACTCTAACTACTGCTGTACTCTAACTACTACTGTACTCTAACTACTACTGTACTCTAACTACTGCTGTACTCTAACACTGCAGTACTGCAGTACTCTAACTACTGCAGTACTCTAACTACTGCAGTACTCTAACTACTACTGTACTCTAACTACTGCAGTACTCTAACTACTGCAGTACTCTAACTACTGCAGTACTCTAACTACTGCTGTACTCTAACTACTGCAGTACTCTAACTACTACTGTACTCTAACTACTGCTGTACTCTAACTACTGCAGTACTCTAACTACTACTGTACTCTAACTACTGCAGTACTCTAACTACTGCATTACTCTAACAACTGCAGTACTCTAACTACCACTGTACTCTAACTACTGCAGTACTCTAACTACTACTGTACTCTAACTACTGCATTACTCTAACAACTGCAGTACTCTAACTACTACTGTACTCTAACTACTGCAGTACTCTAACTACTACTGTACTCTAACTACTGCAGTACTCTAACTACTGCAGTACTCTAACTACTGCAGTACTCTAACTACTACTGTTCACTTTAGAGCTCAAGAGTTCATGCTTTCACACGTACATTCCGCTCACTCAGCGACTTCTGTCTAGACTACAGCTCAGAGTGGAGTGCCGGCCCCTCTCTCTCACTCTCTGACCAGGATATGGACACACACACACACACACACACACACACACACACACACACACACACACACACGGACTCACACACACACTGAAACAAACACACACACGGACACACGGACACACACACACACGGACACAGGCACACAAACACACAGTTTCACTCCAACTCTCTTCACACCCACCACACCCATCATAACAATAGAACCACATTAGATATGAACTGTGTACTTGTGTCGCTATCGGCTACCATTAAAATACAAACCTCCTTTCTCTCTCTCAATTCAATTCAATTTCATTCAAAGGGCTTTGTTGGCATGGGAAACATATGTTTACATTGCCAAAACGAATGGCATAGATAATAAACAAAAGTTAAATAAACGGTCAGAATTTAACAGTGAACAATACACTCACTAAACAACCGAGACATTTCCAATGTTATATTATTGTCAGTCTCTCTCCCCCTCTCTGTTTCTCTCTCCCCCTCTCTGTTTCTCTCTCCCCACTCCCTCTCTGTTTCTCTCTCCCCCTCTCTGTCTCTCTCTCCCCACTCTGTCTCTCTCTCCCCCCCTCTGTCTCTCTCCCCCCCTCTATATCTCTCCCCCCCTCCCTCTCTGTCTCCCCCCTCAATCTCTCTCTCCCCCCCATCTCTCTCTCCCCCCTCCCTCTCGCTCTGTTAATGCCAGCAGACACAGTGGGGGATGCTGAGGCCCCAAAGAGAATCTGGCATTGTGTGTGTGTGTGTGTGTGTGTGTGTGTGTGTGTGTGTGTGTGTGTGTGGTGTGTGTGTCTGGCATTGATCCCAGTGTGATGACTGCTCATGCAGCCTAGGCTTAACTTTATGCTGAGTAACTCTGATCCCTATCCCACCTGCTGAGTGTGTGTGTGTGTGTGTGTGTGTGTGTGTGTGTGTGTGTGTGTGCGTGTCTGTGTGTGTGTGTGTGTGTGTGTGTGTGTGTGTGTGTGTGTGTGTGTGTGTGTGTGTGTGTGTGTGTGTGTGTGTGTGTGTGCCTACAGTCTCTCCTTGGCCATCTGCTCGATGCGATCAGTGAAGGCGGAGTTCACCTGGTTGCCCTGGCAACACGTGTTCGACATCCTCCCGGTGTAAAGTATACATCGCTGTCTCTGTGTTCTCCCCACAGCACAGGAAGTATCCTCAGGTTGACAGGTTAATAGTATTCTGATGTAAAGTATACATCACTGTCTCTGTGTTCTCCCCACAGCACAGGAAGTATCCTCAGGTTGACAGGTTAATAGTATTCTGATGTAAAGTATACATCACTGTCTCTGTGTTCTCCCCACAGCACAGGAAGTATCCTCAGGTTGACAGGTTAATAGTATTCTGATGTAAAGTATACATCACTGTCTCTGTGTTCTCCCCACAGCACAGGAAGTATCCTCAGGTTGACAGGTTAATAGTATTCTGGTGTAAAGTATACATCACTGTCTCTGTGTTCTCCCCACAGCACAGGAAGTATCCTCAGGTTGACAGGTTAATAGTATTCTGATGTAAAGTATACATCACTGTCTCTGTGTTCTCCCCACAGCACAGGAAGTATCCTCAGGTTGACAGGTTAATAGTATTCTGATGTAAAGTATACATCACTGTCTCTGTGTTCTCCCCACAGCACAGGAAGTATCCTCAGGTTGACAGGTTAATAGTATTCTGGTGTAAAGTATACATCACTGTCTCTGTGTTCTCCCCACAGCACAGGAAGTATCCTCAGGTTGACAGGTTAATAGTATTCTGATGTAAAGTATACATCACTGTCTCTGTGTTCTCCCCACAGCACAGGAAGTATCCTCAGGTTGACAGGTTAATAGTATTCTGGTGTAAAGTATACATCACTGTCTCTGTGTTCTCCCTACAGCACAGTGGCACCCTATTCCCTAGATAGTTATGGACTGTGGTCAATAGTAGTTCACTATAGAGGGAATAGGGTGCCATTCTCTGGTCTAAAGTAGTGCACTATATAGGGAATAGGGTGCCATTCTCTGGTCTAAAGTGGTGCACTATATAGGGAATAGGGTGCCATTCTCTGGTCTAAAGTAGCGCACTATATAGGGAATAGGGTGCCATTCTCTGGTCTAAAGTAGTGCACTATATAGGGAATAGGGTGCCATTCTCTGGTCTAAAGTAGTGCACTGTATAGGGAATAGGGTGCCATTCTCTGGTCTAAAGTAGTGCACTATATAGGGAATAGGGTGCCATTCTTGTGCTCTCTCTCTCTACAGCTCCTGTTCACGTTGACTGACTGAGCGTTTGGGCGCTCTCTGTTTGGTGTGTGAGTCAGGTCCCACTGGGCACAAATTGGTTGAATCAACGTTGTTTCAAACATACTTTGTCAACGTAGTGTGACGTGGGGGGGGAAAAAACGGTTGTTTTGAGGGTAACATTTTAACCACGGGATTATATCATCGTGGTAACCAAATTTCAACATAGATAAACCTTGTATAAAACTTGTTGAATTTGTACCTTTAAAGCAACATCCGTTTTTTTTCCCAACATTATACCCTCTATCAGAAAAAAACAACAATAAGCTGAGCAGCACCCCCTGCTGGAGAGTTGATATATCTACAGCCACCCTTTGGTCTCCCGTCCAAGGTTTTATCCAAACCCTGCTTATGTGCTATCGTGAGAATGATTGTTGAGAGATCTCCAGTTTTAAAACTAAATAGATTTTTCTGACGCTATCAAAGTAATCCCAAAGGGAAGTTTTAACAGAGCAAATGAAATGTGACCCTACTTTATCACTCAGATATCATGAATGATGCTCTTTGGGCCTACATAGCATTTGCAAAGTCATCAACAGCTGTTGTTTCACTTTCTACCCAGAATTCAACTAAAAATAGACAATACAATCGGCCTAGGGTTTCAAGCTCTGGTTGATTTCAAATGTAATGATATTTTAGCGATAATTAATTGTGTTTGGTTGTCAACTAAACCAAAAATCATCATTTGAAGGAGATTTATCTTCTGCTTTGATAGTTCCATCTGTGCCACTGACTTAGTCTGGCTTTAATTCCAGTTTGTCTACAAATTAATAATTGATATGTTGGATTCATGTCTCCATCTCAACCAAAAATCTAAGTTAAAGAATCAAACTTTGTTTAACGTGCATTTAAAGTTTGATTGAATTTGATTGAGTTAAATTCTTTAAAACTTAGATTTTTGGTTGAGATGGAGATGCGAATCCAACATATCAATTATTAATTTGTAGACAAGCTGGAATTAAAGCCAGACAGTGGAACTATCCAAGCAGAAGATAAATCTCCTTCAAATGTTGATATTTGGTTTAGTTGACAACCAAACACAATTCAATATCACTTTTAAAATATAATAAATAGCCTTTTAACTTGTCGACAAGTTAACAAATTACATGTTGAATTCACATCTCCAACTCAACCAAAAAAAAAAAAGTTAAAGAAAGGAATTAAGCCAGTGGCTCAGATGGGACTGTCCAAGCAGTAAATACTGTCACGATCGTCGGAGGAAGTGGACCAATGCGCAGCGTGGAATGTGAACATACTTTATTTTAGATACACCACACGAACAAAACAACAAACGATACGAAACGAAACGTGAAGTCCTTGGTCACAATACAAACCATACGGAACAAGATCCCACAACACACTGTGGAAAACAGGCTGCCTAAGTATGGTTCCCAATCAGAGACAACAAGCAACAGCTGATTCACGTTGCCTCTGATTGAGAACCACCCCGGCCAACATAGAAACAAATAAACTAGATAATCACCCTAGCACACAAAAACACATAGAAACAACACACCCCGGCTCAACATAACAGAGTCCCAGAGCCAGGGCGTGACAAATACATCTCTTTTAAATGTTGATATTTGGTTGCTTTGTAAACCAAACACAATTCAATATTGCTTTTGTAAAACAGTAAATAGCCTAAAAGTCAAGGCCATCTTACAAACTAACGTAACGTTCAACCTTAAAAATGAGTAACACATCCATGGCCTCATTTTGAGGTTACTGTAACCATGAAGGTCTTCCAATGTAATCATATAAAGCGTGTTCAAGACAGCGTGCATAGGTTGTCCCAGGGCTGTGGAGATCTTCCTAATAGCTGTAATAATCTGAGCAGAATCTCAAACGGGCATTGATCACTTGCAGCGTGTACTTTTTAATGTAATCTCAACTGCAATCCAGGTCAGTTGGTTCTGCCATTAGATGAAGCACAGTGACAAGACAATATGCTGTGCAAATAAATACAATATCTGACATTGTATTTCCGTTTGAACTTTGCTGTGCTTTTTTTTTTTAATGGTTGAAAGTGCAGTGATAGATATTTTGTTGACTACTAAACCAAAAATCAGACATTCGTTTTTTTTTGGGTTGTGCTTTTAGATGGTTGAAAGCATAGTGATAACACATTGGAAATGTAACAAACTTTCGGCTGTCTTTTTGAGTGGGTGAATATACCAGTAACTGCCAAAATAAAGGAAACACCTACATAAAGTGTCTTAATAAGGCGTTGGGCCACCACGAACCAGAACAGCTTCAATGCACCTTGGCATAGATTCTACAAGAGGATGCGACTCCATTCTTCCATGAGAAATTCCATCATTTGGTGTTTTGTTGATGGTGGTGGAAAACACTGTCTCAGGTGCCGCTCGAAGAATCTCCCGTAAGTTTTCAATTGGGTTGATATCTAGTGACTGAGACACCCATGGCGTATAGTGTGGGCTTCGGGGGGGGGGGGGGGGGGGCACCATTAGAGTTATTTAAGATACTCTTTAAAGGGGTAGGGTTTCAGACGTTTTCAAAAGATGGGCAGGGAAGAGCTTTAAGGGAAAGCGTATTCCACCATTGGGGTGCCAGGACAGGGAAGAGCTTTAAGGGGAAGCGTATTCCACCATTGAGGTGCCAGGACAGGGAAGAGCTTTAAGGGGAAGCGTATTCCACCATTGGGGTGCCAGGACAGGGAAGAGCTTTAAGGGGAAGCGTATTCCACCATTGGGGTGCCAGGACAGGGAAGAGCTTTAAGGGGAAGCGTATTCCACCATTGGGGTGCCAGGACAGGGAAGAGCTTTAAGGGGAAGCGTATTCCACCATTGGGGTGCCAGGACAGGGAAGAGCTTTAAGGGGAAGCGTATTCCACCATTGGGGTGCCAGGACAGGGAAGAGCTTTGACTGGGCTGAGCGGGAGCTGCCCTCCTGTAGGGGTGGCAGGGCCGAGAGACCAGAGGTGGCAGAACGGAGTGCTCGGGTTGGGGGTGTAGGGTTTGAGCATAGCCTGAAGGTAAGGAGGGGGCAGATCCCCATGCTGCTCCGTAGGTAAGTACCGGGGTCTTGAAGATGATGTGAGCTTCGACTGGAAGCCAGTGGAGTTGTGCGGAGGAGATGGGGTGACATGGGAGAACTTAGGAAGGTTGAACACCAGGCGGGCTGCAGCGTTCTGGATAAGGTCTAGTTCCCACTTCTCAAATCGTCCCTCAAACAGCCCCAGGGCAAGACAGAGATGAATGTCAGGTGGTTGCCAGGGTAACTGTTTTGCATTTGCGGGGCTTTCCATAATGCACCCAAGGATGAAAACAAGCTTTGCTTGATTTACAATCCGATACGTCAGTCCTTACCCGCCCTGCTGATAAGGGTGGGTCGGTTGTACTCATGGATAGGACAGTTTATGTAAATGAGGGTCACAGACAACTGTTTGACACATACCTTTTACAAGAAACTCAGAAGTGACCCCACTTCCCAATTTCAGAACACTATCTTTACTGTCCTAAATGGGTATTTAAGTTCTGGTCAAATCAACAAAAAGTAACACAACTTTTTGGCTATTCAACACCCTACATTTAGCAGACGCTCTTATCCAGAGCGACTTACAGGAGCAATTAGGGTTAAGTACCTTGCTCAAGGGGCACATCGACAGATTTTTCACCTAGTCGGCTCGGGGGATTAGAACCAGCGACCTTTCGGTTACTAGCACAACGCCCTTAACCACTAAGCTACCTGCCACCCTAAAATTGCCACTTTCTATACTTTGCCGAAATTACAAAACCTCCAGGGCGCCCTATTGTAGCGGGCATTGATGCAGTAACGGCCCCTTTCTATTAGACCTCTCGCAGAACAGCTCCCCTCCTTTGTAAAGGACAACACCAGCAATATGATCTCTATGATTGAATCTCTTGATCCTCTCCCTGATAATACCTTCTTAATTACTTTTGATGTTGAGTCGTTATACACGCATATTCCACACGAGGGCGGTATTGAAGCCATGGAACATTTTCTTCTGCAACGTGACCCAAATAATAATATGCCATTTAGCAGACGCTTTTATCCAAAGCGACTTACAGTCATGTGTGCATACATTTTTACGTATGGGGTGGTCCCGGGGATCAAACCCACTACCCTGGCGTTACAAGCGCCGTGCTCTACCAATTGAGCTCCAGAGGACCATATGAGCTACCTTCCAGTGCGTGCATTATAACATTGTCTGAAATAGTACTCACACACAACTACTTCATGTTTTTAAATGATTTCTTTATTCAGGTGAAGGGTACTGCTATGAGATCCCCTACTGCTCCTAACTATGATAATGTATGTGGGTTACATGGAGAAACAGTCAATCTTCAATCCTCTCAAAAATGTTTTCTTGCCTAACATTATTATTTGGAAACGGTACATTGATGAGATTTTTGTCCTATGGAGGGGTGATTCAAAAACAGCTCCAGGCATTCCATGCTTTTCTTAACTCTTGTTTTTACATTTACATTTTAGTCATTTAGCAGACGCTCTTATCCAGAGCGACTTACAGTTAGTGAGTGCATACAATTTTTTTTTATATATATATATATTTTTTTTTTATACTGGCCCCCCGTGGGAATCAAACCCACAACCCTGGCGTTGCAAACGCCATGCTCTACCAACTGAGCTACATCCCCTGCCGGCCATTCCCTCCCCTACCCTGGACGACGCTGGGCCAATTGTGCGCCGCCCCATGGGTCTCCCGGTCGCGGCCGGCTACAGCAGAGCCTTGTTCTGAGCACCTGAGATTTACTATGCAATCTGACACACGTCAAATCAGTTTCCTTGATCTTCTGATTTTGTGTGAGGATAATGTTCTATACACTGGTCTTTACAGTAAACCTACTGATCGTAACAGTTTGTTGAGGGCTGATAGTTGTCACCCGCTTCCCTCGAAAAACAGTTCGCCCAACAGCCAATTCTGTCGAATCAAAATAATTTGCCAAAAACAATCAGATTTAGACAGAAATATGGCTGAGACGCAAAGAAAATTCAAGGAGAGGGGGTACAAAAATGGTCAGATTAATACTGCCATTGAGAAAATTCAAAACAAATCGAGACCTGATCTCTTTCAGGGACAGTCTCGCAAAAAGAAGCATTCTTGCGTTCTAACTATACGCTATTCAAAGTGCTCTGAACAAATTAAGGGAATCGATCACAAACATTGGCACATTCTAAGATCCGATGACAGTATTGGTCATGTGTTTTCGGACGCTCCCTTGGTTGTATTCTCACCGGGCAGAAATCTCAGAGATCAATTGGTAAACTCTGATTTACCACCCCTAAATATCCCTGCACAACGTCTATTTGCGCCTCTACCGGGGATGGAAACTACAAGTGTAACGGCTGCGTTCAATGCAATGGCACTTAAAAATGTAGGTCCTTCAAACACCCCCAAACAGGGAAACAGATCCCAATCAAAGGTGTTATTACGTGCTCCACTAAGGCAGTTATTTATCTTATAACTTGTCCTTGTGGAAAAAAATGATGTGGGTAAAAGGAAGCGCGAATTAAAAGTACGAATCTCGGAGCACCATTAGGTGCAAAAACTCGACATACCCAGTCGCTGCCCACTTTTTGGAAGCGAACCACTCGATTTCGTCCCTACGTTAATATCGGCATCGAACAGGTCACCCTCCCTAGGAGAGGGGGTGACCTCGACAACTTATTGTTAAAAAGAGAGGCTGCCTGGATCTTTAATTTAAAGACCCTTGCTTCCCTTCGGTCTCAACGTAGACTTTGATCTGAAGCCATTCTTGTGATTATTGAGATTTTGCTATTCATTGTAAATGTTTGTGGGCCTATGTAGCCAAGTTGTATTCTATGATCGTATGCTATCTATTCATGTTTTTTGTATATTCTGTTTATCTGTGAATTAACCAATGATATCAGGCCACACCCGGCCATGATTACAGACACCTGCGTGTGTCCTTTGACACTATATAAACTAGTGACCCGCAGTTTTTGTCATTACACCCTGATGAAGACAGCTTGTCTGTGGAAACGTTGGTTATCAGGTTATTAAAGTATTGCATCTGAGCTCCTAGAGTGTGGGGCTCTTCCTGTTCTTTTTTCTAGTTCCCACTTCTCAAATCGTCCCTCAGACAGCCCCAGGGCAAGACAGAGATGAACGGTCAGGTGGTTGCCAGGGTAACTGTTTTGCATGGAGGGGCAGGTCCTGTCATGGCTTCGTAACCCAGAGAGACAGGGAAGGTGTGTGTGTGTGTGTGTGTGTGTGTCGAGGACGGTGTATCAGTCACGTCAGAGCAGCGTTTCCCAAACTAGGTCCTGGGGACCCTAAGGGGGGCACGTTTTGGTTTTTGCCCTCTAACACTACACAGTTGATTCAGCTTTCAAAAGCTTGATGATTAGTTGATTATTTGAATCAGCTGTGGAGTGTTAGGGGCAAAAACCGAAACGTGCCCCCCTTGGGGTCCCGAGGACCGAGGTTTGGGAAACGCTGCGTTAGAAGGACTAATCCAAGTGGCTGTTTTAACATTCTGTCGGTATTATGACTGGTATGGCTACGTAGAATATATCCTTTTAGAAGTGAAAGGTTAACACAACCCTACTTTATTGTCAACGTTTGGGTTAAAGACCTTTCCAAGGACAGGGTAGCATCTCCGAGGTCTAGTTCCTCTCCTAGTAGTGACAACAGGGTAGCATCTCCAAGGTCTAGTTCCTCTCCTAGTAGTGACAACAGGGTAGCATCTCCAAGGTCTAGTTCCTCTCCTAGTAGTGACAACAGGGTAGCATCTCCAAGGTCTAGTTCCTCTCCTAGTAGTGACAACAGGGTAGCATCTCCAAGGTCTAGTTCCTCTCCTAGTAGTGACAACAGGGTAGCATCTCCAAGGTCTAGTCCCTCTCCTAGTAGTGACAACAGGGTAGCATCTCCAAGGTCTAGTTCCTCTCCTAGTAGTGACAACAGGGTAGCATCTCCGAGGTCTCTCTCCTAGTAGTGACAACAGGGTAGCATCTCCAAGGTCTCTCTCCTAGTAGTGACAACAGGGTAGCATCTCCGAGGTCTAGTTCCTCTCCTAGTAGTGACAACAGGGTAGCACCTCCAAGGTGTAGTTCCTCTCCTAGTAGTGACAACAGGGTAGCATCTCCAAGGTCTAGTCCCTCTCCTAGTAGTGACAACAGGGTAGCATCTCCAAGGTCTAGTTCCTCTCCTAGTAGTGACAACAGGGTAGCATCTCCTAGGTCTAGTTCCTCTCCTAGTAGTGACAACAGGGTAGCATCTCCAAGGTCTAGTCCCTCTCCTAGTAGTGACAACAGGGTAGCATCTCCAAGGTCTAGTTCCTCTCCTAGTAGTGACAACAGGGTAGCATCTCCTAGGTCTAGTTCCTCTCCTAGTAGTGACAACAGGGTAGCATCTCCAAGGTCTCTCTCCTAGTAGTGACAACAGGGTAGCATCTCCAAGGTCTAGTTCCTCTCCTAGTAGTGACAACAGGGTAGCATCTCCAAGGTCTAGTTCCTCTCCTAGTAGTGACAACAGGGTAGCATCTCCAAGTTCTCTCTCCTAGTAGTGACAACAGGGTAGCACTCTGGATATAACCCACATAGCAGAGGCACCACTCTGGATATCACCCAGATAGCAGAGGCACCATTCTGGATATCACCCAGATAGCAGAGGCACCACTCTGGATATCACCCAGATAGCAGAGGCACCATTCTGGATATCACCCAGATAGCAGAGGCACCATTCTGGATATCACCCAGATAGCAGAGGCACCATTCTGGATATCACCCAGATAGCAGAGGCACCATTCTGGATATCACCCAGATAGCAGAGGCACCATTCTGGATATAACCCAGATAGCAGAGGCACCATTCTGGATATAACCCAGATAGCACATTACACTGTTATTATTTTTTATCAAGGACCAGCAACTTTGTGGCCTCATTTGTCAAGCAGGCTGGCTACTTCGTTTCAACTCACCTAATACCTCATAAATTGGCGTAACATGTCACTAATCATAGTTCAAAAACCGTTAATCATAGGTTTACTTGATCCAGATTTTTAAATGAAGTGGTGCAACGCATCTCCGTTTAATTATAAACCTAGATTTACAAAACCTAGATGAGCTCTAATCCTAGATTAATTTAAACCATGTTGGGGCAACCCAGCCTCTGGCTCTGGTGTTATACTGGAGAACAATCTCTAACCAATGAAAAAATAGTTGGTTAGGTACCTGGGCGCTGATTCTGTGATCATTCATGTGGACCAGACCAAGTTGAATTAATACTACTATTCCCCCCCCCCCCCCCCCCCCCCCCCACACACAGATAGCCAGCCTAGCTGCATAAAACTTGCTACATTTGCACACACTGTATATATATTTTTTCTGTTGTATTTTTTTTGACTTTATGTTTTGTTTTTTTCCCCATATGTAAATCTGTGTTGTTGTTTTTAATCACACTGCTTTGCTTTATCTTGGCCAGGTCGCAGTTGTAAATGAGAACTTGTTCTCAACTGGTTTACCAGGTGAAATAAAGGTGAAAAAAATAAAATAAATAAATGCTGGAGCGCCAGATGAGTACGAGGTGGAGGTTTAAGGAACAATTCTTCCAAGCTTGTTTTGGCTGCTCTGTAGCTTATTCTTTAGACGTTTGGGGCTGCTGGTGAACTATGATTTGCAGGCATATTCAAAGTGACACTGGACTGGTGCACTTGCCAGTCACAGCCTGGTCTCATAGACTAGACGTAACATAGTAAAAGTAAAACTCTGAGACCAGGTTGGATATCAATGTCAAGCCATTTTTGAGGATGCTGGAAATATATTTTTGGATGAACATGCACATGCTTACAGGAGACTTTTGAAGAGCCTGGTCAGATTAAAACAGTGTGACAAAAATATCATTTTGGTCCCCCCCAGTTTTATCATTGGAATGTGATACAGGCGACGGTGTGCTTTAGGACCATGCGGACGCCTCAGAGCGGTCGGGTAGGCTGTTTGGAGTGTTTATCCGACTGGATAAAACATTTTTAAAAGTATGTCCCCCCCCACACACACTTCTAAAACCAAAGTAGCGCCCCTGATAAAAAGTAATACATTTTAAAAGTTAAATTACGCATATATAGGCTTTATTCACGCGTTAGGTTCTGGGTGCACGAGGAATAGCCGCTCGGATCGAAGAGGAGGCAGAGCAGAGCACGCAATAAAGGGGGCTCCAGAAAATGTGTTTAAATAGTATATTGAGTAGAACGTCATTAGATATAGTCTCAAATATTTTATCTTTTTTTAAGAGCAACGGGGCTGGCAGGTAGGATTTAGTTTCTCCCTGTCTCTGGCCCACACTCTAGTACGGTAGGTGGCGGTAATGCACCATAACGTTGGATGCCGACCGTCGATAAACCCACTGACAGGTAGGATTTAGTTTCTCCCTGTCTCTGGCCCACACTCCAGTACGGTAGGTGGCGGTAATGCACCATAACGTTGGATGCCGACCGCCGATAAACCCACTGACAGGTAGGATTTAGTTTCTCCCTGTCTCTGGCCCACACTCCAGTACGGTAGGTGGCGGTAATGCACCATAACGTTGGATGCCAACCGCTGATAAACCCACTGACAGGTAGGATTTAGTTTCTCCCTGTCTCTGGCCCACACTCCAGTACGGTAGGTGGCGGTAATGCACCATAACGTTGGATGCCGACCGCCGATAAACCCACTGACAGGTAGGATTTAGTTTCTCCCTGTCTCTGGCCCACACTCCAGTACGGTAGGTGGCGGTAATGCACCATAACGTTGGATGCCGACCGCCGATAAACCCACTGACAGGTAGGATTTAGTTTCTCCCTGTCTCTGGCCCACACTCCAGTACGGTAGGTGGCGGTAATGCACCATAACGTTGGATGCCGACTCCACTGAAGAAGAAGAAGAAGAACCACAGCAAACATGGCAGACGTTCCAAGTGATGCGCCACAGCGTGAGTTTGTTTAAAGTTCATTAAGTTAACACGACAGCTTCCAGACACCACGTAATTATTATATGGTTTAGCCTCTTATAATGCTACTGTTTAGATGTTCGTGAATGTCAGGTTTGTTGTCGCCGTTAAGAAGAGTAGCTTGTCTGGAAGTTAGCGTAGCTAGCTACCTGTCATAACACAAGGGGGGGGGGACACAGTCTTTTCATGGCATTTCGATACAATGTGATTCTCGTAACAGGTTGGGAGAGCATTTTAGCTAACACTAACCCCTTTCCTAACCTTAACCTCGGTCTCCTAACCTACTACGTTAGTTGTCCCTAACCTGCTACGGAACAAGTCACTTCTGTCTCGAAGTGCGGTGAAAAGTGTTTGCGAGTTTCCAAACCAGAGGTTTGACAGATCAACTTAAGACATGATGGACTTCTGTTAGTTAGCAGAAGCCACAGCAGCCATTTTGAAATGGCAGTGTCAGCCAATCAGCTCATTTGTTTTTCAACGCTATGTGCCACTCCATAATGGCTGCTGCGGCTTCTGCTCACTAACAGAAGAAGTCCATCATGTCTTAAGTTGATCTGTCAAAAACTCTGGCAGTTTACGTAAAAAGTAGCAGTCCTTCAATCTTCTCCGTGTAATTGTTGGGGATAATGGGACAATTCGGATTACAACGCATTTCCCATCCCAGGATTTAGTTATTTTTTTCTCGATTTTTTTTCGAACCATACCTCACACAGGCTCCATGGTGTCTTAATCTACACAGGAAGCCTATCTGACCATAGGGCGGGGGTCGGATCTGCTCGCTACAGTAGGATAGGCTGTATAACATGACCTGTCCAATAAACTATAGTATCTTTGATCAAGGGATCTCTTGTTTTAACTCATCCAGTCACAGTCGCAGATTAATGGACAAAGAAGCAAGCATTTTCTAAATATTCATTTTGTGAGATTATCTGATTGCTTGGTCCATGTGATATATTGATTGGTGTATTGACTGATTGGTTGTATTGGTTGTCAGACTGCCCCGGTACGGCCAGTGAGCAGGCAGGGAAGACGTCAGCGTGTCAGGGTTGTCCCAACCAGAACCTCTGTTCCTCTGGAGCCACTAAAGCACCAGACCCAGGTAAGACTGTCCGTCTGTCTCGGTATCTCTCTTTCTATCTCTGTCCTGTAGACCCTGACCTGTAGCTCTCTTTCTATCTCTGTCCTGTAGACCCTGACCTGTAGCTCTCTATCTCTGTCCTGTAGACCCTGACCTGTAGCTCTCTTTCTATCTCTGTTCTGTAGACCCTGACCTGTAGCTCTCTTTCTATCTCTGTTCTGTAGACCCTGACCTGTAGCTCTCTATCTATCTCTGTCCTGTAGACCCTGACCTGTAGCTCTCTATCTCTGTCCTGTAGACCCTGACCTGTAGCTCTCTATCTCTGTCCTGTAGACCCTGACCTGTAGCTCTCTGTCATGTAGACCCTGACCTGTAGCTCTCTTTCTATCTCTGTCCTGTAGACCCTGACCTGTAGCTCTCTATCTATCTCTGTTCTGTAGACCCTGACCTGTAGCTCTCTATCTATCTCTGTCCTGTAGACCCTGACCTGTAGCTCTCTTTCTATCTCTGTTCTGTAGACCCTGACCTGTAGCTCTCTTTCTATCTCTGTTCTGTAGACCCTGACCTGTAGCTCTCTATCTATCTCTGTCCTGTAGACCCTGACCTGTAGCTCTCTTTCTATCTCTGTTCTGTAGACCCTGACCTGTAGCTCTCTTTCAATATCTGTTCTGTAGACCCTGACCTGTAGCTCTCTATCTATCTCTGTTCTGTAGACCCTGACCTGTAGCTCTCTTTCTATCTCTGTTCTGTAGACCCTGACCTGTAGCTCTCTATCTCTGTCCTGTAGACCCTGACCTGTAGCTCTCTCTCTATCTCTGTTCTGTAGACCCTGACCTGTAGCTCTCTCTCTGTTCTGTAGACCCTGACCTGTAGCTCTCTTTCTATCTCTGTCCTGTAGACCCTGACCTGTAGCTCTCTATCTCTGTCCTGTAGACCCTGACCTGTAGCTCTCTATCTCTGTCCTGTAGACCCTGACCTGTAGCTCTCTTTCTATCTCTGTTCTGTAGACCCTGACCTGTAGCTCTCTTTCTATCTCTGTTCTGTAGACCCTGACCTGTAGCTCTCTATCTATCTATCTCTGTCCTGTAGACCCTGACCTGTAGCTCTCTATCTCTGTCCTGTAGACCCTGACCTGTAGCTCTCTATCTCTGTCCTGTAGACCCTGACCTGTAGCTCTCTGTCATGTAGACCCTGACCTGTAGCTCTCTTTCTATCTCTGTCCTGTAGACCCTGACCTGTAGCTCTCTATCTATCTCTGTTCTGTAGACCCTGACCTGTAGCTCTCTATCTATCTCTGTCCTGTAGACCCTGACCTGTAGCTCTCTTTCTATCTCTGTTCTGTAGACCCTGACCTGTAGCTCTCTTTCTATCTCTGTTCTGTAGACCCTGACCTGTAGCTCTCTATCTATCTCTGTCCTGTAGACCCTGACCTGTAGCTCTCTTTCTATCTCTGTTCTGTAGACCCTGACCTGTAGCTCTCTTTCAATATCTGTTCTGTAGACCCTGACCTGTAGCTCTCTATCTATCTCTGTTCTGTAGACCCTGACCTGTAGCTCTCTTTCTATCTCTGTTTCTGTAGACCCTGACCTGTAGCTCTCTATCTCTGTCCTGTAGACCCTGACCTGTAGCTCTCTCTCTATCTCTGTTCTGTAGACCCTGACCTGTAGCTCTCTCTCTGTTCTGTAGACCCTGACCTGTAGCTCTCTTTCTATCTCTGTTCTGTAAACCCTGACCTGTAGCTCTCTTTCAATCTCTGTTCTGTAGACCCTGACCTGTAGCTCTCTATCCATCTCTGTTCTGTAGACCCTGACCTGTAGCTCTCTTTCTATCTCTGTTCTGTAGACCCTGACCTGTAGCTCTCTATATCTGTCCTGTAGACCCTGACCTGTAGCTCTCTCTCTATCTCTGTTCTGTAGACCCTGACCTGTAGCTCTCCTCTCTGTTCTGTAGACCCTGCCCTGTAGCTCTTTTTCTATCTCTGCCCTGTAACCCTGACCGTACTCTTTCTACTCGTTTTGGCCCCTGACCTTTGTGCTCTCTATCTATTCTTTTTTAGACCCTGACCGTAGCTCCTTTTATTCGTTCTGTAGCCCCGCCCTGTACCTCTTTTCTTGTTTGTAGACCCACTGTAGCTCTTATCTATCTCTGCCCTGTGACCCGCCCCGTACTCTTTTCTTCTTTTTGTGACCCTACCTGTACTTCTTTCAATATCTTTCTTAGACCCTGCCCGTGCCTCTATTATCTCTGTTCGTAGACCCGCCTGTTTCTCTTTCTATCCTTTCTGTAGACCCGACCTTATCTCTATCTCTGTCCTGTAGACCTGACTGTAGCTCTCTCTCTATCTCTGTTCTGTAGACCCTGACTGTACCCTCTCTCTTGTTCGTAGACCCTGACCTGTAGCTCTCTTTCTATCTCTGTTCTGTAAACCCTGACCTGTAGCTCCTTTCATCTCTTTTGTAGACCCTGCCCTGTAGCTCCTATCATCTCTGTTCTGTAGACCCTGACCTGTAGCTCTTTCTATCTCTGTTCTGTAGACCCTGACCGTAGCTCTCTATATCTGTCCTGTAGACCCTGACCTGTAGCTCTCTTCTTCTCTGTTCTGTAGACCCTGACCTGTAGCTCTCTCTCTGTCTGTAGACCTGCCCTAGCTTCTTAATCTCTGTTCTGTAGACCCTGACCTGTAGCTCTCTTTCAATCTCTGTTCTGTAGACCCTGACCTGTAGCTCTCTTTCAATATCTGTTCTGTAGACCCTGACCTGTAGCTCTCTTTCTATCTCTGTCCTGTAGACCCTGACCTGTAGCTCTCTTTCTATATCTGTTCTGTAAACCCTGACCTGTAGCTCTCTTTCTATCTCTGTTCTGTAGACCCTGACCTGTAGCTCTCTATCTATCTCTGTTCTGTAGACCCTGACCTGTAGCTCTCTATCTCTGTCCTGTAGACCCTGACCTGTAGCTCTCTCTCTATCTCTGTTCTGTAGACCCTGACCTGTAGCTCTCTTTCTATCTCTGTTCTGTAAACCCTGACCTGTAGCTCTCTATCTATCTCTGTTCTGTAAACCCTGACCTGTAGCTCTCTTTCTATCTCTGTCCTGTAGACCCTGACCTGTAGCTCTCTTTCTATCTCTGTCCTGTAGACCCTGACCTGTAGCTCTCTTTCTATCTCTGTCCTGTAGACCCTGACCTGTAGCTCTCTATCTATCTCTGTCCTGTAGACCCTGACCTGTAGCTCTCTATCTATACTCCTGAGTGGCGCAGTGGTCTAAGGCACTGCATCGCAGCGCTAACTGTGCCACTAGAGATCCTGGTTCGAATCCAGGCTCTGTCGCAGCCGGCCGCGACCGGGAGACTCATGGGCGGCGCACAATTGGCCCAGCGTCGTCCAGGGTAGGGGAGGGAATGGCCGGCAGGGATGTAGCTCAGTTGATAGAGCATGGCGTTTGCAACGCCAGGGTTGTGGGTTCGTTTCCCACGGGGGGCTAGTATAAAATAAAATGTATTCACTAACTGTAAGTCGCTCTGGATAAGAGCGTCTGCTAAATGACTAATATGTAATATGTCTGTAGCTCTCTATCTATCTCTGTTCTGTAGACCCTGACCTGGAGCTCTCTTTCTATCTCTGTTCTGTAAACCCTGACCTGTAGCTCTCTATCACTGTCCTGTAGACCCTGACCTGTAGCTCTCTTTCTATCTCTGTCCTGTAGACCCTGACCTGTAGCTCTCTTTCTATCTCTGTCCTGTAGACCCTGACCTGTAGCTCTCTTTCTATCTCTGTCCTGTAGACCCTGACCTGTAGTCTCTCTTTCTATCTCTGTCCTGTAGACCCTGACCTGTAGCTCTCTTTCTATCTCTGTCCTGTAGACCCTGACCTGTAGCTCTCTCTCTATCTCTGTCCTGTAGACCCTGACCTGTAGCTCTTTCTATCTCTGTCTGTAGACCCTGACCTGTAGCTCTCTCTGTTCTGTAGACCCTGACCTGTCTAGCTTCGTAGGAGACCGGTGACTGTAGCTCTCTGTCGGTACAACCCTGACCTTTTAGTCTGTGTTTATCTGTCCTGTGACCCGCTACCTAGCTCTCCTGCCTGCTACTCGCATCGCTGAACTCTGACTCTTCTTCTCTTCCTTCAGTAACCACTGCCCTGTAGTCCTTTCTATCTCGTCCTAACCATCACTCTTCTCTACTCTGTCTGAGACCCTACCTGTACTCTCTTCTCTATCTCTTCTGTAGACCCTGCCTGAGCTCTTCTCGTCTGTAGATCATCACCTGCCAATAACCTACTGATCTAGGGGGGCTGATCCTACTCCTGTCACAATGGGTAAGCATGTCTACCAGCCTCGCTCAGGATAAGCTGAGGGAGACCTGATACGAGAGAGACGGGGAAAGAGCAGCGAGACGAGCACCAGAGACAAGAGCCGCTCCCCTAGCTCAGAGTGCAGGAGTGGACACGAAGCGTAAAAACTGCAAAGCGCGCGTAGAGAGAGCGAGCTCGTCGAGCTCGTCTCGCGAGTTTTCTCTCATCTTTCTCGTCACTCACGAGTAAGCCCTCCCCGCGCCTCCTCTCTCAACGTACTCGTGCTCTCGCCTCCCCATCTATACTCCTCACCCCTACTCTCTCCTTTCCTCATCCCCCTCTCGTCTCACCCCTCTCCTCCCATCCCTCTCCTCTGCCCTCCCCCTTTTCCTTCTTTCTCTCCCTCACCCTCTCTCTCCCCTCCCCTCTTCCCCTCCCTCCCCTCCCCTCCCTGCAGCCATAGAGGAGATAGCAGAGAAGATGTTAACAGTGAAACATAAGATCTTGGTCCTGTCAGGGAAAGGAGGAGTGGGGAAGAGTACCTTCAGCGCACACCTGGCCCACGCACTGGCTAGCGACACCACTAAAGAGGTAACACTTCAACCTCTCTGTCACTTCAACCTCTCTGTCCCGTGTCCTGTACTGTGGGAGGGTCACACAGATGGTGACACCACTAAAGAGGTAACACTTCAACCTCTCTGTCACTTCAACCTCTCTGTCCCGTGTCCTGTACTGTGGGAGGGTCACACAGATGGTGACACCACTAAAGAGGTAACACTTCAACCTCTCTCTGTCCCGTGTCCTGTACTGTGGGAGGGTCACACAGATGGTGACACCACTAAAGAGGTAACACTTCAACCTCTCTGTCACTTCAACCTCTCTGTCCCGTGTCCTGTACTGTGGGAGGGTCACACAGATGGTGACACCACTAAAGAGGTAACACTTCAACCTCTCTCTGTCCCGTGTCCTGTACTGTGGGAGGGTCACACAGATAGCTGACCACAGTCGGTGTGATCAGACGGACGCTGTGTGCCATGCTTCCCAAACTCCTCTTTAGGATCAGACCACGTAGTACCGTTAAAACACATCACATCACAGGTTTTTCATTCAACTGTTCAGTTCACCTCTTGAGCAAGCAGTATTTGTTCTCAAATGAAATACCAAGCTAAATTAATTACACACACTCTCACTGCGTCTCCCTGGTGAAGGCTGGAGAAGTGTCTCTAGAGGAGGGGGAGGAGGAGGGGGAGGGAGGAAGTATTTAACACACACTCTCACTGCCTCTCCCTGGTGAAGGCTGGAGAAGTGTCTCTAGAGGAGGGGGGGAGGAGGAGGAGGAGGGAGGAAGTATTTAACACACACTCTCACTGCCTCTCCTGGTGAAGGCTGGAGAAGGGTCTCTAGAACAGAGGGGGGAGGAGGGGGAGGAGGAGGGGGAGGGAGGAAGTATTTAACACACACTCTCACTGCCTCTCCCTGGTGAAGGCTGGAGAAGTGTCTCTAGAGGAGGGGGGAGGAGGGGGAGGAGGAGGGAGGAAGTATTTAACACACACTCTCACTGCCTCTCCCTGGTGAAGGCTAGAGAAGTGTCTCTAGAGGAGGGGGAGGAGGAGGAGGAGGAGGGAGGAAGTATTTAACACACACTCTCACTGCCTCTCCCTGGTGAAGGCTAGAGAAGTGTCTCTAGAGGAGGGGGAGGAGGGGGAGGGAGGAAGTATTTAACACACACTCTCACTGCCTCTCCCTGGTGAAGGCTGGAGAAGTGTCTCTAGAGGAGGGGGAGGAGGAGGAGGAGGAGGGAGGAAGTATTTAACACACACTCTCACTGCCTCTCCCTGGTGAAGGCTAGAGAAGTGTCTCTAGAGGAGGGGGAGGAGGAGGAGGAGGAGGGAGGAAGTATTTAACACACACTCTCACTGCCTCTCCCTGGTGAAGGCTAGAGAAGGGTCTCTAGAGGAGGGGGAGGAGGAGGAGGAGGGAGGAAGTATTTAACACACACTCTCACTGCCTCTCCCTGGTGAAGGCTGGAGAAGTGTCTCTAGAGGAGGAGGAGGAGGGAGGAAGTATTTAACACACACTCTCACTGCCTCTCCCTGGTGAAGGCTAGAGAAGGGTCTCTAGAGGAGGGGGAGGAGGGGGAGGGAGGAGGAGGAGGGAGGAGGGGGAGGGAGGAAGTATTTAGGAAGTTGGAGGAACACTTGGGCCTTTATATCGTTAAAGGGATGGCCTAGACAAAGGCAGGTGCTCACACAGGAAATAATCTGAGCCCTGAGAGGAAGTGACATGACCTGAAAACATCAGAGAATCACTCTGGAGGAGAAAGGAGGCAGGGAGAAGCTTGGCGGAGGGGGAGGAGGGTTTGTGTGAGGGGGGGTTACTGATGCCCTTTAGCTTCTCTCTCTAGTTACTTCCTCAGAGAGAGGGAGAGAGAGAGAGGGAGCAACGCCAGAGGTCTACACTGCTGGCGTGGGGAGTGATTTAACCGTAACACAGCTTAATGGACATCATCTGCGTTTCCAGGGGATCGTTATCGCCCTGAGGTCCATGTCCTCTGACATGGGAAACCTATGTTTGCCAAAGCAAGTTAAAAGAAAGACCAGATGAAAACCAACCAAGTGAATGAAACAAAACAAAGACGACAACAACGACAACATTAACAGTCAACATTAGAGAGAATAACAACGTTTAAAATGTATTGTTCCATAAGCTATTTAGTGTTCTCTGTCTCTGTCTCTGTCTCTGTCTCTCTCTGTCTCTGTCTCTCTCTCTCTGATGACGGTAACCGCTAGAGTCATCCTGACCGGTGGTGTAGGAGGGTCTGTTTGATTTCAGTACTATGAAAACACCAGCCTGGTACCAGTCTGTTTAGCTAACGTCCGGCTCTGTACCTCTGCATCAAAACAAATCCTTTACAGTACCTGATCTCAGTGTTTGTCTCCCTCTGGTGGTCACAAATGGAACAGCGCCTCAGGCTGGAGGCTCACTTGCTGTAGCAGAACTCACTGCTGCCCCTCTGTGGCCAGAGGAGGGTGTTCGTACGCTATTGACTATGTGATGCCCACTGACTCTGCTTGGTGTTTACTGGAGTCAATGTTCCACACCTTACTTACTTCCTTGTGTGTGTGTGTGTTCTAGGTTGCTCTCCTGGATGTAGATATCTGTGGTCCGTCCATCCCCAGGATCATGGGTCTGGAGGGAGAACAGGTGGGTTGCGTAGCAGTATACTCTCTCTGTCTCTCAGTGTCATGTGATTTGATATGTTTCTATCTCTCTCTCTGCTGTATTCCACAGGCCATAACACCTCTCTGCTCTACTCTGTCAGGTCCTATCTCTCTCTGCTGTATTCCACAGGCCATAACACCTCTCTGCTCTACTCTGTCAGGTCCTATCTCTCTCTCTGCTGTATTCCACAGGCCATAACACCTCTCTGCTCTACTCTGTCAGGTCCTATCTCTCTCTCTCTGCTGTATTCCACAGGCCATAACACCTCTCTGCTCTACTCTGTCAGGTCCTATCTCTCTCTCTCTGCTGTATTCCACAGGCCATAACACCTCTCTGCTCTACTCTGTCAGGTCCTATCTCTCTCTCTCTGCTGTATTCCACAGGCCATAACACCTCTCTGCTCTACTCTGTCAGGTCCTATCTCTCTCTCTGCTGTATTCCACAGGCCATAACACCTCTCTGCTCTACTCTGTCAGGTCCTATCTCTCTCTCTCTGCTGTATTCCACAGGCCATAACACCTCTCTGCTCTACTCTGTCAGGTCCTATCTCTCTCTGCTGTATTCCACAGGCCATGACACCTCTCTGCTCTACTCTGTCAGGTCCTATCTCTCTCTCTGCTGTATTCCACAGGCCATAACACCTCTCTGCTCTACTCTGTCAGGTCCTATCTCTCTCTGCTGTATTCCACAGGCCATAACACCTCTCTGCTCTACTCTGTCAGGTCCTATCTCTCTCTCTCTGCTGTATTCCACAGGCCATAACACCTCTCTGCTCTACTCTGTCAGGTCCTATCTCTCTCTGCTGTATTCCACAGGCCATAACACGTCTCTGCTCTGTCTGTTATGTCAGCCTGTGTGTTTGATACCTTTCAATATGCTATATATATATATATATATATATATATATATATATATACGTAACAAATATAAATGCAACAATTTAAAATATTTTACTGAGTTACAGTTCATATCAGGAAATCAGTCATTTGAAATAAATAAATTAGGCCCAAATCTATGGATTTCACATGACTGGGAATACAGATATGCATCTGTTGGACATAGATACCTTAAAAACACAAAAAGGTAGGGGCGTGGATCAGAAAACCAGTCAGTATCTGGAGTGACCTCCATTTGCCTCATGCAGCGCGACACATCTCCTTTGCATAGAGTTGATCAGGCTGTTGATTGTGGCCTGTGGAATGTTGTCCCACTCAAGTAAAAGTGAAAGTCACCCAGTAAAATATTTGGTTTTAAATATACTTAAGTATCAAAAAGTAAATCTAATTACTAAAATATACTTAAGTAAAAGTTTAAATCATTTCAAATTCCTTATCTCAAGCAAACCAGACGGCACCATTTTCTTCTTTAATTTTTTCTTTTTTAATGGATAGCCAGGGGCACATTCCAACACTCAGACATCATTTACAAACGAAGCATTTGTGTTTAGTGAGTCCCCCAGATCAGAGGCAGTAGGGATGTTCTCTTGATAAGGGCGTGAATTGGAACATTTTCTGTCCTGCTAAGCATTCAAAATGTAACGAGTACTTTTGGGTGTCAGGGAAAATGTATGGAGTAAAAAGTACATTATTTTCTTTAGGAATGTAGTGAAGTAAAAGTAGTCAAATACCCCCAAATATGACTTATGTAGTACTTTTAAAGTACTTTTACTTAATTACTTTACACCACTGCGCATTTGTGAATAAAAAGGCAAGTATGATCACATTTATAGTAAAATAAATGCTGCGGTAGCTGTTTTCAAAGTATTTCCCGCCATTTTATTTCATAGCTGGTTAATTAATCGCGCAGTCAAAGAACTACGAATCCTAAACAGCCTATTCCACCTCGCGCTGCAACGCTGCCTGGCTGGGAGCCGTGCGCATGTGAAGAGCTGTGCACAGGCATGAAAGTTGGTCTAATTTATACTGAACAAAAATATCAACGCAACATGTAAAGTGTTGGTCCCATGTTTCATGAGCTAAAATAAAAGATCACATACATTAAGGTTGTGGGGCCGGTTGGACGTACTGGCAAATTCTCTAAAACGACGTTGGAGGCGGCTTATGGTAGAGAAATGAACATTAAATTCTCTGGCAACAGCTCTGCTGGACATTCCTGCTGTCAGCATTCGAATTGCACTCTCCCTCAAAACTTGAGACATCTGTGGCATTGTGTTGTGTGACAAAACTGCACATTTTAGAGTGGCCTTTAATTGTCCCCAGCACAAGGTGCACCTGTGTAATTATCATGCTGTTTAATCAGCTTCTTGATATACCACACCTGAAATGCTCACTAACAGGGATGTAAACACATTTGTGCGTAAAATCTGAGAAAAATAAGCTTTTTTTTTGTGCGTATGGAACATTTCTGGGATCTTTTTATTTCAGCTCATAAAACATGGGACCAGAACTTTACATGTTGCGTTTTTTATATTTTTTGTTCAGTGTATAACCTCTCTCCTGTCTGTGTGTCATAGGTCCATCAGAGTGGTTCTGGCTGGTCTCCTGTGGTGAGTCTGTCTTCAATAGACTACTGTCTGTCTGTGTGTTGTAGTTTGGACCAGGTACATTTTGGTGATAATTCACTTTCCTATGTTATAAGGAAGTGAAGTTTACCAAAACAAATATGAATATTCATGTTCTGGATGGTTCAGTGTTTATTTAATTTCTCATTGTTTTATATGTGTATTGTTGTTATTTTGTTGTAATTTAACACCTCCCCCCCCCCCCCAATTTCGTGAGATCCAATTACGATCTTGTCTCATCGCTGCAACTCCCCAGCGGTCTCGGGGGAGGCGAAGGTCGAGTCATGCGTCCTCCGAAACATGACCCGCCAAGCCAGCGCTTCCTAAAACCAGCTCGCTTAACCCGGAAGCCAGCTGCGCCAATGTGTCGGAGTAAACACCGTTCAACTGACGACCGAAGTCAGCTTACCGGTTGTGACACAGCCTGGGATCGAACCCGGGTCTGTAGTGACGCCCCAGGCGCTGTGATGCAGTGCCTCAGACCGCTGCACCTAATCAGAGTCCCTTTTCTATTTTCTCTAACGTATCATTAACCCCCTAAGGTCGATGTCTCCCCTGTGCGGAAATCTAATTAGCATAATACAGTCCCCAATTAAAAACCATTGCACTGGATGCGTCTCAATCCACAACATTCGCCGATGTGACCGAGCTAGAGCGGTGTTTGTCGGACCACGAGACATCCCGAAAATCGGTCTTCTCACAAAAAAATAGTCTGTAGCTTCCGAACGGTTTGTAAACTAAACAGTCTCCATATATAAACTTCCAGTAATACGACATTTTAAAAAGCTTTGAAAATAAACAGCTTGGTATACGCTCAGTGGTCCCGTTTTACATTTTTACAGAGGTAAGTTTGTTTTTGTGAGAAATCTTCTAAAAATAAGAAAATCGCTGTTTAATGACCTCCTCATTGGAGAAGAAAGATGACGAGGTCAACGGGGAAGTGAGCCTGTCAGTTAGCCAGTAGCATTAGTTCTTAGAGGTCAACGGGGAAGTGAGCCTGTCAGTTAGCCAGTAGCATTAGTTCTTAGAGGTCAACGGGGAAGTGAGCCTGGTCCAGTTAGCCAGTAGCATTAGTTCTTAGAGGTCAACGGGGAAGTGAGCCTGTCAGTTAGCCAGTAGCATTAGTTCTTAGCGGTCAACAGGGAAGTGAGCCTGTCAGTTAGCCAGTAGCATTAGTTCTTAGAGGTCAACAGGGAAGTGAGCCTGTCAGTTAGCCAGTAGCATTAGTTCTTAGAGGTCAACGGGGAAGTGAGCCTGTCAGTTAGCCAGTAGCATTAGTTCTTAGAGGTCAACGGGGAAGTGAGCCTGTCAGTTAGCCAGTAGCATTAGTTCTTAGAGGTCAACGGGGAAGTGAGCCTGTCAGTTAGCCAGTAGCATTAGTTCTTAGAGGTCAACGGGGAAGTGAGCCTGTCAGTTAGCCAGTAGCATTAGTTCTTAGCGGTCAACAGGGAAGTGAGCCTGTCAGTTAGCCAGTAGCATTAGTTCTTAGAGGTCAACAGGGAAGTGAGCCTGTCAGTTAGCCAGTAGCATTAGTTCTTAGAGGTCAACGGGGAAGTGAGCCTGTCAGTTAGCCAGTAGCATTAGTTCTTAGAGGTCAACGGGGAAGTGAGCCTGTCAGTTAGCCAGTAGCATTAGTTCTTAGAGGTCAACGGGGAAGTGAGCCTGTCAGTTAGCCAGTAGCATTAGTTCTTAGCGGTCAACGGGGAAGTGAGCCTGTCAGTTAGCCAGTAGCATTAGTTCTTAGAGGTCAACGGGGAAGTGAGCCTGTCAGTTAGCCAGTAGCATTAGTTCTTAGCGGTCAACAGGGAAGTGAGCCTGTCAGTTAGCCAGTAGCATTAGTTCTTAGAGGTCAACGGGGAAGTGAGCCTGTCAGTTAGCCAGTAGCATTAGTTCTTAGAGGTCAACGGGGAAGTGAGCCTGTCAGTTAGCCAGTAGCATTAGTTCTTAGAGGTCAAAGGGGAAGTGAGCCTGTCAGTTAGCCAGTAGCATTAGTTCTTAGAGGTCAACGGGGGAAGTGAGCCTGTCAGTTAGCCAGTAGCATTAGTTCTTAGAGGTCAACGGGGAAGTGAGCCTGTCAGTTAGCCAGTAGCATTAGTTCTTAGAGGTCAACGGGGAAGTGAGCCTGTCAGTTAGCCAGTAGCATTAGTTCTTAGAGGTCAACGGGGAAGTGAGCCTGTCAGTTAGCCAGTAGCATTAGTTCTTAGAGGTCAACGGGGAAGTGAGCCTGTCAGTTAGCCAGTAGCATTAGTTCTTAGCGGTCAACAGGGAAGTGAGCCTGTCAGTTAGCCAGTAGCATTAGTTCTTTCCCAGAATCCAGCCTAGCTGACGCCACGCATTTCTCCTGATTTTATGAGCCCTTTTTTTCTCTGACCTCCATTGATTTAGTCGCCCTAATTCCTGGCCTCCATTGATTTAGTCGGCCTAATTCCTGGCCTCCTTTGATTTAGTCGCCCTAATTCCGGCCTCCATTGATTTAGTCGCCCTAATTCCGGCCTCCATTGATTTAGTCGCCCTAATTCCTGGCCTCCATTGATTTAGTCGCCCTAATTCCTGGCCTCCATTGATTTAGTCGCCCTAATTCCTGGCCTCCATTGATTTAGTCGCCCTAATTCCGGCCTCCATTGATTTAGTCGTCTTAATTCTGGCCATCCGACAAGGGTAAATACTCCAAAACCGTTTGAAGGGATTATGACGACATGAGGTTTGGACCATTTGGTTTTCTTTTTTTTTAAATCAAGCTTTTAATATTTCAATTCATAGGATTCATACAATACATTTATAGATATATTATAGATATATTTTTACCCCTCCCCCACCCTCCACCGGCAATCTGACAGCATGTTAAATAAATAATGAGATAAAAACAAATTAATATTACATAGTAAATCTGCTGAACAATGCATCATATAGTCTCAGAAATAGTGACAAGGTAATGATGCACGTTCATGGGTGTAAAGGTCTGTGAGTTCAAAAATGTCCGCTGCTGCTTTCCCCCCCCCCCCCATGTGTCCAGAGTGGACTCCTTGGCCCAGTGGATTCTGGTCCGTGGAGAGCTCCATAAGTACAATTTTTCATTAAATGTGAGCAGCCATTTTTGCGATGGAATCCACCTTTTTTTTAATCAGCTGTGGTTCCTGCCCAACCACACTCTCCGTTGGCGTTCTGACAAGTGCAATTCAGAGTCATAACAAAGCAACATCACTATTGAATCTGATGGCAGTATCTTCTCTATAAGTACAGAGATGACGTTGTTGACTTTCCCCCCCCTAGAATTCAACCACCCCCGGGGCATTTCCACCACCCCCGGGGCATTTCCACCACCCCCGGGGCATTTCCACCACGCATTCTGAAAAGTACCAAGGTCCCCTTGTGGTGTAGAACCCACATAATGGCGCTGGACTAATACATTTACATTTACATTTAAGTCATTTAGCAGACGCTCTTATCCAGAGCGACTTACAAATAGGTGCATTCAACTTATAGCCAGTGGGATAACCACTTTACAAATATTTGTTTTATATATATTTTTTTTTTTGGTGGGGTAAGGGGGGGGGTTAGAAGGATTACTTTATCCTATCCCAGGTATTCCTTAAAGAGGTGGGGTTTCAAATGTCTCCGGAAGGTGGTGAGTGACTCCGCTGTCCTGGCGTCGTGAGGGAGCTTGTTCCACCATTGGGGTGCCAGAGCAGCGAACAGTTTTGACTGGCTAATACCCATGTGATATCTTTTTTTTGAGGTGTTCTATTTTTTTTAAAATTAATTAATTGGTGATTGATGGTTTCTAGATGATCCAAATATATATATATTTTTTCCCATACTGTCTCCCAATTGATTTGTCTGTCAGCAAGTGTAAAATCATTCCCCCATACAGTGCGTAGAGTTAATGTTTTTTTGTGCTGCTAGAATTAATTGACTGTAGATATCAGAAACAACTCTTGAGGGGCGTGTCCGTTTAGAAGTTTGACCAATGGGTGTACTGCTAGTCCTGCTCCCCGGGGGACCCCATTGGCTGGCATGGATAGGGCGGAGTTGAAGGTAAAGACACAATGGTGAACCTGCAACGTTAAAACACTGGTGGATTTCCTGGAAACTGACGAGTCCATTTCACATTGAAAATGTCTCTTTGAAAGTGTACATACCCTTCTTAGAACAAGAATCTGATAGAAATGGTTTCTTACACGCTAAGAATGATTTATTACACCATATTGGAGAGTACGAATGCCGTTTTTAAAGATTAGATCTCATGTGCTTCTCTGTAGCTTTCCACGCATTTACTGAGTTACGCTATAATGGGGTCCCAAAACAATAATGCACATTGTTGTTAGGCGTCAAATCCAGAAAATAATCGATCTTTGTAATCTAATTGGTGAAACTATTGACTCTTCAGTAGCACACTGAGGAACAGGAGCCTCTCGGTTTAACCAGGTCTTCAGGAAATTCATGTGGTGCATTTTTAAAATGTTACATTTGGAACTGCAAGTCCACCTGATGCGTTTGTTTCTCTGTTGTGTTGCGTATATTTTAATCTGCGGTCTCTTTCTCCTCCAAATGAACTTCTTTATGACAGAGTCAAGTTTTTAGACCAGGAGGAGGCAGTTGGAACACGGAAGTCATCAAATTGATTTTACATTTACATTTTAGTCATTTAGCAGACGCTCTTATCCAGAGCGACTTACAGGAGCAATTAGGGTTAAGTGCCTTGCTTAAGGGCACATCGACAGATTTTTCACCTAGTCGGCTCGGGGATTAGAACCAGCGACCTTTCGGTTACTGGCACAACGCTCTTAACCACTAAAGCTACCTGCCGGACATTCCATTTTAATAATTGAGATTCTAGCATGCAAAGAAGCGGCCTTAGCGCACCCATCTTTTTATGTCTTTTTTTGGGGATCTTTTGAAAGGTTTGTAAGTAGTTCTTCCTGCCAGTATTGTGAATAGAGGGGGATATGATAATGCCTAAGTAGGTGATTTGTTTCTTACAGTTTACATTGTAGTCATTTAGCAGACGCTCTTATCCAGAGCGACTTACAGCGAGTGAGTGCATACATTATATATATTTTTTTTCATACTGGCCCCCCATGGGAATCGAACCCACAACCCTGGCGTTGCAAACGCCATGCTCTACCAACTGAGCTACATCCCTTCACTGGGGAATCTGGGGGGTATTCAACACTTCCCACATTGAGTTAAGAGGTAATAGAGCTGATTTTAGAAACCCGTTGATCTTGTAACCAACCATGAGCTGATGCTGTGAAAATAGACATTATTGTCCGGAGGGTTTTCTAAGAGTTTGTGACGTCATCTGCATCAGAGAATTGCTCATTGTCCGTTTTTTTTTTTTTTGTATTGGAGATTAATTTGACGTTGCTTTGGCACACAGTTCAAGAGCAATAGCATGGGAGGCGGGACAACTTTTGACATCCTGTTTTTCTGGTAAAATGGATTATAATGGGTGGTGCCAGAATAAAAATCCTGGTTGTCTGGTTGCCTGGAGGATAAAGTAATCCTCAAAAGCACCACCGCCCCCTTTAGATTTAGACGTAAAGCAGGAAGCAGGAAGCAGCTGCTAGTTTGCAGTATTTGTTTTGAAGTCTACGGGCATCACCCTCTATAAGGTGGTCCTCTGTAGCTCAGCTGGTAGAGCGCGGCGCTTGTAACGCCAAGGTAGTGGGGTTCGATTCCCCCGGGGACCACCCATACGTACAAATGTATGCACACATGACTGTAAGTCGCTTTGGATAAAAAGCGTCTGCTAAATGGCATATTATTTATTATTATTATAAAAGATGTGTCTCTTGCAATAAGAGCAATGTCAACCGTATTCCTATGTAATACACGTCAAGACATTTTAATTCGCTTATTTGGCTCATTGGAACCTCTCAGATTCCAGGAAATGACCACTAAATTAGCCATGGTCCATCTGTTGTGATGTGAACACCAGTTTGATGGGGAGAAGAGTAACTTACGGCTATAAAACGACTATAAAACGACTATTCAGTTGCCAACTAAATCGTTGTAAACCAGATGTTCCAGGAAAAAAAACCAGTTAACATAGCCATTGTTGAATAAAATCACATGTAAAATGACGAAACGCTTCAGATTGCCATTCCACCTCAACAATAACCCTATCAAAACAATTTTAAACAAAGTATCCCTCCCTCCCCTCCCTGACAGGTTAGGACACAACAGTCCTCCCTCTACACTCAATGTTAGACCCGTGACTGAACCCAGCGGTGTCTAATCACTAAACCCCCCCCCCCCCCCCCCCCCCCCCCGAATAACTCACTCCATTTCCTAAATGTTTTGCATTAACTGACACAATGGAGATATGAGCACGGCAAGAGATGCGGGGAAACGAACCCACAACCCTGGCGTTGCAAGCGCCATGCTCTACCAACCGAGCTACAGAGAGACTCCCTAAAATATGGAGAACTAACTTGCAAAATAATTCAGTGGCGATGGTCGACTTCTCTAGCCACGCAGTTGTTGTCATAGCAACGTGAGACAAGTTAGCTAGCCAGCTACCCCCCCCAGACGAAGTTATCACACGAAACGTTGTGAACGTAACTTAGTTGTAAAATACAATTTTAGTTTAGTTTATTAGAAGCTAGATAAACTTACAACAACAAATGTAGGTTATACTGAACACCACTGAAGAGATAATCAGTTAGCTAGCTAGCTAGCTAACAGTTGTGATGATGACTTACTTAACTAGCTGCTAACGTTAGCTGTATCTTTACTGGCCCAATCACCCAGCTAGCTGGAAAAAGCTAGTGCATAATGATCACAAATAATTAGATCAAATGTCCTTCAACTCCTTGGAGTTGTAGATAAATCCTCTTCCCTTATTCCCATAGGTTCCCCCCGGTGCTTGCATGGCCACGTTGTTTGAGTTTTCCCCTCCTCACAACAGGGGACCGGCGGTGTGGTCACTGCGCGGTGCTCGTGGTTGTCCTCTCCCAGTGACGTCACAAACTACTCTGCGTCTTGTGCTGTGGTGAATGACAGGCGCGCTCTCCCCCCCGTGTGTGTGGCCTGGAGCGTTGATGGATAGACGAGGAATGACCTGGATGACCCCCCCTCAGTCCTGAGTTTGTTCCGGACCCTGTTGAATACTTTTGCGGCGTTGGGAGGTGTGCGTGCTGTAGTCAGGGCAAAAAAACCGCAGCACTTTACCGGCGTGGTGAATGAGCTCTGCTTCTCTGGCTCCTTGTAGAATGGCTTGGCGGTCGTCGTACCGGAGGACCTTGAAGATCAGCGTCCTCGGTTCTGTGTGATGCATTACCAGTCCCAGGACCCGAGTAGATGCGACGAGCTCTTTCTGTCTCAACCTTTTGTGAGATATGGATGGGATCCATTTTAGGGATCGTTCTCTGTAGGAATTCGACCGGGATCGTCAGTCTCGTCTCCTCCTTCTTTTTAAAGAAATGAATCTTCCATTTGAGCGACGTGAGCGGTCCTCCATTTCAGCCATCTTGAGCTGCATCAACAGTCGTTGATTTTAAAATATGAAAAAGAGATATTGGGTTTGCAGCGCTTCTAGTGACCATAACGCCCGTTGGTCACGTGACCTCTCGGACCATTGTCTTTAAAAAAAAAAAAAGGATTATCTACACAATTAACATTATTTTACCCGTTGGTCAAAAGATGCGTCTTTGATTGGACACCCTAATGAATATGACAAGAGGCAGAAATCAGATCACAAGCCAGTTACTTTATTAGATATGTTCTGTGTTTCAGTACGTAGAGGATAACCCGTGTGTGTGTGTGTGTGTTTCAGTACGTAGAGGGTAACCCCTGTGTGTGTGTGTGTTTCAGTACGTAGAGGGTAACCCCTGTGTGTGTGTGTGTTTCAGTACGTAGAGGGTAACCCGTGTGTGTGTGTGTGTGTTTCAGTACGTAGAGGGTAACCCTGTGTGTGTTTCAGTACGTAGAGGGTAACCCGTAACTGTGGTGTGGTTTCAGTACGTAGAGGGTAACCCGTGTGTGTGTGTTTCAGTACGTAGAGGATAACCCGTGTTGTGTGTTTCGTGTGTGTGTGTGTGTGTTTCAGTACGTAGAGGGTAACCCGTGTGTGTGTGTGTGTTTCAGTACGTAGAGGGTAACCCGTGTGTGTGTGTGTGTTTCAGTACGTAGAGGGTAACCCTGTGTGTGTGTGTGTTTCAGTACGTAGAGGGTAACCCGTGTGTGTGTGTGTGTTTCAGTACGTAGAGGATAACCCGTGTGTGTGTGTGTGTGTTTCAGTACGTAGAGGATAACCCGTGTGTGTGTGTGTGTTTCAGTACGTAGAGGATAACCCGTGTGTGTGTGTGTGTGTGTTCAGTACGTAGAGGTAACCCGTGTGTGTGTGTGTGTTTCAGTACGTAGAGGTAACCGTGTGTTGTGTGTGTTGTTTCAGTACGTAGAGGGTAACCCGTGTGTGTGTGTGTGTTTCAGTACGTAGAGGTAACCCGTGTGTGTGTGTGTGTTTCAGTACGTAAGGGTAACCCGTGTGTGTGTCGTGTGTCGTGTTTTCAGTACGTAGAGGGTAACCCGTGTGTGTGTGTGTGTTCAGTACGTAGAGGATAACCTGTGTGTGTGTGTGTGTGTGTTTCAGTACGTAGAGGATAACCCGTGTGTGTGGTGGTGTTCAGTACGTAGAGGATAACCCGTGTGTGTGTGTGGTGTGTTTCAGTACGTAGAGGTAACCCGTGTGTGTGTGTTCAGTACGTAGAGGATAACCCGTGTGTGTGTGTGTGTTTCAGTACTGTAGAGGTAACCGTGTGTTGGAGGTTGTGTTTCAGTACGTAGAGGGTAACCCTGTGTGTGTGTGTGTTTTCAGTACGTAGAGGGTAACCCGTGTGTGTGTGTGTGTTTCAGTACGTGAGGTAACCCGTGTGTTGTTATCAGTACTAGAGGTAACCTGTGTGTGTGTGTGTTGTGTGTTTCAGTACGTGAGGGTAACCTGTGTGCTGTTTGTTTCCTACAGTGCAGTAGTCCTGACCCTGTGTGTGTATATAGATCAGTAAATGGTAACCTGTGTGTGTGGAGTACGTTGGTGTGTTTTGACGTGTGTTGTGGTGTGGTTTGCTGAACTTCAGTACAGAGTAGGATAACCCTGTGTCTGTTGTTCTTCAAAGGTACTAGAGTAAGCACTGTATGATTCATATACATCGTAGACCGTTGACTGGGGGATCTGGATTACCTCATCGTGGACACGCCCCCTGGCACCTCTGACGAGCACCTGTCTATCGTCCAGTACCTTAGCTCCGCCCACATCGACGGGGCCGTCATCGTCACCACCCCGCAGGTAACTACGGCAACTACGGCTTACTATAGCAACTAGCGTCGTGGAAATTCTAATCAGAAGGAAGAGAGAGATTAGTAGATTCTTCAAAACAACTTTTTATTTTATTATAAGAATTGCAATTCTGGAGCGGTTAACGATCACTAGAGTCGGGTCTCAGCTTTTATAACCGTTTTGTCTACGTGGCGGTTTAGCAGGTGTGCGAGATACATGATGGGGAAACAAAAGCGTACAAACAATTGGTAACGCCAGTTTTTTTTTCTTACTTCCTTTCTGCTGATAGCATAGTTGCTGCCCTCTGTTCTCTCCATATCTCCACACAGCTGTGCCCTTGAAAGATACCGAGAATGGACAGAATGGACTGAGACGCTGCGGTCTCTGACGGCCCTCTCACGTCACCTAAAGTTACTTTAGAAAACAAGAGCGGAAAAAAAACACTGGCTTCTTCTTACGCAATCATACAAAACGCATGATAACATACGCACTATACGCACATGTACACGTGGATTTTGTGTTAGAGACGTGTGGTAGTGGAGTAGGGGGGCCTGAGGGGGCACAGTTAGTGTGTTGTGAATTCTCTAATGAATGTAATTGTAATGTTACAAAAAAAAAATTGTATAACTGCCTTAATTTTGTTGGACCCCCTCAGGAAGAGTAGCTGCTGCCTTGGCAGGAACTAATGGGGATCCATAATAAACCCCCAGGGAAGAGTAGCTGCTGCCTTGGCAGGAACTAATGGGGATCCTTAATAAACCCCAGGAAGAGTAGCTGCTGCCTTGGCAGGAACTAATGGGGATCCATAATAAACCCCAGGAAGAGTAGCTGCTGCCTTGGCAGGAACTAATGGGGATCCATAATAAACCCCAGGAAGAGTAGCTGCTGCCCTTGGCAGGAACTAATGGGGGATCCATAATAAACCCCAGGAAGAGTAGCTGCTGCCTTGGCAGGAACTAATGGGGATCCATAATAAACCCAGGAAGAGTAGCTGCTGCCTTGGCAGGAACTAATGGGGATCCATAATAAACCCCAGGAAGAGTAGCTGCTGCCTTGGCAGGAACTAATGGGGATCCATAATAAACCCCAGGAAGAGTAGCTGCTGCCTTGGCAGGAACTAATGGGGATCCATAATAAACCCCAGGAAGAGTAGCTGCTGCCTTGGCAGGAACTAATGGGGATCCATAATAAACCCCAGGAAGAGTAGCTGCTGCCTTGGCAGGAACTAATGGGGATCCATAATAAACCCCAGGAAGAGTAGCTGCTGCCTTGGCAGGAACTAATGGGGATCCATAATAAACCCCAGGAAGAGTAGCTGCTGCCTTGGCAGGAACTAATGGGGATCCATAATAAACCCCAGGAAGAGTAGCTGCTGCCTTGGCAGGAACTAATGGGGATTTATAATAAATACTAATACATGAGAGAAACAGACAGGTTTAAGGCTCATACAGAGCATGTGCATAAAAAAAGTTTGTAATTTCCCCCCCACAATACTAGGTAGCTGCACGTTACTATGGCAACCAGGTAGTTTATATATACAGTGCCTTGCAAAAGTTATTCATCCCCCTTGCCGTTTTTTCCTATTTTGTTGCATTACAACCTGTAATTTAAATGGATTTATATTTGGATTTCCTGTAATGGACATACACAAAATAGTCCAAATTGGTGAAGTGAAATGAAAAGAAAATAACTTGTTTCAAGAAATTCAAATAAATGAATAACGGAAAAGTGGTGCGTGCATATGTATTCACCCCCTTTTGCTATGAAGCCCCTAAATAAGATCTGGTGCAACCAATTACCTTCAGAAGTCACATAATTAGTTAAATAAAGTCCACCTGTGTGCAATCTAAGTGTCACGTGATCTGTCACATGATCTCAGTATATTTACACCTGTTCTGAAAGGCCCCAGAGTCTGCAACACCACTAAGCAAGGGGCACCATGAAGACCAAGGAGCTCTCCAAACAGGTCAGGGACAAAGTTGTGGAGAAGTACAGATCAGGGTTGGGTTATACAAAAATATCAGAAACTTTGAACATCCCACAGAGCACCATTAAATCCATTATTAAAAAATGGAAAGAATATGGCACCACAACAAACCTGCCAAGAGAGGGTCACCCACCAAAACTCACGGACCAGGCAAGGAGGGCATTAATCAGAGAGGCAACAAAGAGACCAAAGATAACCCTGAAGGAGCTGCAAAGCTCCACAGAGGAGATTGGAGTATCTGTCCATAGGACCACTTTAAGCCGTACACTCCACAGAGCTGGGCTTTATGGAGGAGTGGCCAGAAAAAAGCCATTGCTTAAAGAAAAAATAAGCAAACACATTTGGTGTTCGCCAAAAGGCATGTGGGAGACTCCCCAAACATATGGAAGAAGGTACTCTGGTCAGATGAGACTAAAATTGAGCTTTTTGGCAATCAAGGAAAACGCTATGTCTGGCGCAAACCCAACACCTCTCATCACCCCGAGAACACCATCCTCCCACCATTTGCTCTCTGTTATGGCTGGTGGTCAGATCAATCATAAAGTCCTGTTAGACTACCCAGTCATAACTCAACCTAACAGGACTTTAACTCGCCCCCCTCTCTCTCTCTCTCTCTCTCTCACCCCCCCCCCTCCCTCACCCCTCACCCCTCCCTCTCCCTCCTCTCCAGGAGGTATCTCTTCAGGATGTAAGGAAGGAGATCCGGTTCTGTCAGAAGGTTCAGCTGCCCATCATAGGAGTGGTGGAGAACATGAGTGGATTTGTCTGTCCCAAATGCAAGGTATGAGTATCACTCACACACACACACACACACACACACACAGACACACAGAGACACACACACAGACACACAGAGACACACACACACAGACACAGACACAGACACACACCCACACACACAGACACACAGAGACACACACACACACACAGAGACACACACACACACACACAGACACACAGAGACACACACACACACACACAGACACAGACACACACCCACACACACATACCCCAGAGACACACAACAACACATGCACAGAGACACCACACACACACACAGACACCCATATACCACACTGCTCACATACACAGACACAGACCACACCCACACACACAGACACATCATAGACACACAAACACGTACACGACAACATACACACACCCAAACACACATAACCTAGACCTCACACACACACACACACACACACACACACACATGAATGCACGTCAGACACAATATGTAACTTTCTCTTATAGACAACACTACCATTCATAACGTCTTATGGTGAAACCTTTATCTTTCGCCCCCCTCTCCCTCCTCCATCTCTCCCTCCTCCATCTCTCTCCCCTCCATCTCTCCTTCCTCCATCTCTCCCAACCTCCCCCTCTCTCTCCTCCCTCTCCCCCCCCCCCCCCCCTCTCCCCCTCTAGAACACGTCTCAGATCTTCCCCCCCACCACTGGAGGAGCAGAGAGGATGTGTGAAGAGATGAACCTTACTCTGTTAGGACGAGTCCCACTGGACCCCAGGATAGGTACTGGACTACGGATAGCTGTGTTAGGACCGGTCCTACTGGACTACAGATAGCTGTGTTAGGACCGGTCCTACTGGACTACAGATAGCTGTGTTAGGACCGGTCCTACTGGACTACAGATAGCTGTGTTAGGACCGGTCCTACTGGACTACAGATAGCTGTGTTAGGACCGGTCCTACTGGACTACAGATAGCTGTGTTAGGACCGGTCCTACTGGACTACAGATAGCTGTGTTAGGACCGGTCCTACTGGACTACAGATAGCTGTGTTAGGACCGGTCCTACTGGACTACAGATAGCTGTGTTGCTGCAGAAAGATCCTAGTTGTCCAGTCTAGACAGGGGATTTACAGACTTGGAAAAGCACTGGACACTCCTCCTTTTGACCACTGTTTCCTCTTCTCTCTCTCTCTTCTCTGCTCTCTCTATGACTCGTCTACTTACTCTCTACTGTCCATCTAGCTGACTGCTCATCTCTTTTCCTATCCTTGTCTTCTCTCTCTCTTCTCTCTCTCTATCTCTCTATTCTCTCTCTCTCTCTCTGTCCGTCTTCTCTCTCTCTCTCTCTCCCTCTCCTCTCTCTGTCTCTCTGTCTCTCTCTGTCTCTCTCTCTCTCTCTCTGTCTCTCTCTGTCTTCTCTGTCTGTGTCTCTCTCTGTCGTCTCTCTCTCTCGTCTCCTCTAGTCTCTGTCTCTGTCTCTCTCTCTGTCTCTCTCTCTGCTCTTCTGTCTCTCTCTCTTCTCTCTTATCTGTCTCTCTCTCTCCCTCCTCTCTCTCTCTCTCTCTCTCCTCTCCCTCTCCTCTTCCCTCTCCATCCTCGTTCTCTCTCAGGTAAGAGTTGTGATGAAGGGAAGTCATTCCTGACTGAATTCCCAGACTCCCCTGCTGCTGCTGCCTACCGCACTATAGTACAGAGTGAGTATAGAACAGGGACACACACACACAGAGACAGAGACACACACACACACAAACACACACACACACATGGACACACCACACACAGAGACACAAACACACATGGACACACTTGTTTAATTGTGTTGAGGTGGAGTGAAAGGGGAAGAGATACTTTACTAGAGGAAGTAAGAAGAATAACAACATTGATATATCAGGAAATGAAATGTAGGTTTAAGCAAGTTGGGGGGGGGGGAGGCGGTGGGGGGGGATATCATCAGACTGCTAAAACAACGGTAATATGGGGGGGAGGGGAGGGGAGGGGGGGGGGATATCATCAATATGGAGCTACGCACCAAGGATTACTGCTAGGTACAGTGGGGAGGTGTGACACTTACTCCTAGCTTTTGAGGTGAGGCGCGATCGGCTAAAGACGCTTGAGAAGGGCTGTCGTGTTTGTGAGGTCACGAGTTGGCACCGAGTGTGGGCTTTAATCAGGAGGAAGTGTTACTCGCTAAGCAAGCAGTTTGACATACTTTACAGTGACACACATCTTAACTCCTTGACGTTATCAAACCCATATCTGATATATCTACATTTCCCTCTCCACTTTGCATCCAGGTATCCAGGCCTACTGCTTGTCCCATGTGACACGGGAGGAGAGTGCTGGCTAGAAGCCCGTCTGGAGGGAGCCATGTCGCTCTTGAATGCCAGGGGACAGATCACGTGTCAAGGGTCCTACTGTCTGGTGAATTTTTGTAATAAACCAACATGCTCTGGTTAATAACTGATCAAGGATCAGCCCCCCCCCCCCCCCCCCCCCCTAGTGTCTCAGAGTAGTTCTGCTGACCTGGATCAGCTGGATCAGGGCCCCATTCACAAAGAGTACTGTTACTGAGACTGTGTGAATATTGGACCTGATCCTAGGTCAGTTCTGTTACATTTACATTTTAGTCATTTAGCAGACGCTCTTATCCAGAGCGACTTACAGGAGCAATTAGGGTTAAGTGCCTTGCTCAAGGGCACATTTACGTCATTTAGCAGACGCTCTTAGCCAGAGCGACTCACAAATTGGTGCGTTCACCCTATAGCCAGTGGGATAACCACTTTACAATTTGGGGCGGGGGGGGGGGGGGGGGGTTAGAAGGAATACTTTATCCTATCCCAGGTATTCCTTAAAGAGGTGGGGTTTCAAATGTCTCCGGAAGGTGGTGAGTGACTCCGCTGTCCTGGCGTCGTGGGGGAGCTTGTTCCACCATTGGGGTGCCAGAGCAGCGAACAGTTTTGACTGGGCTGAGCGGGAACTATGCTTCCGCAGAGGAAGGGGAGCCAGCAGGCCAGAGGTGGATGAACGCAATGCCCTCGTTTGGGTGTAGGGACTGATCAGAGCCTGAAGGTACAGAGGTGCCGTTCCCCTCACAGCTCCGTAGGCAAGCACCATGGTCTTGTAGCGGATGCGAGCTTCAACTGGAAGCCAGTGGAGTGTGCGGAGGAGGGGGGTGACGTGTTACTTTCAGACTGTTTGGACCTGATCCTAGGTCAGTTCTGTTACTTTCAGACTGTTTGTGAATATTGGACCTGATCCTAGGTCAGTTCTGTTACTTTCAGACTGTTTGTGAATATTGGACCTGATCCTAGGTCAGTTCTGTTACTTTCAGACTGTTTGTGAAATGGGTCCAGGTCTCTGACCTTTTTTTTTTAAAGGGATAGTTAACCTAAAAGGATGTATTGGTTTTCCTGACCCTGTAAACAGTCTTGGGACAAAGTAAAACAGCAATCCATGCTCTGGTTTTGTCTACCTGGACACTGTCTCCAAACGCTGACTTTGTAAAACGTTTCTGTCCAAAAACCTGCTAGTCAATATCCCCTTTGTTGGTATGTTTTTTTTGCATTTCATGTCCCTGGATTAAAATAAATCCCTTTAACCCCTTTACAATCGGCCCTATATTGGATAGGGATACGTTGGAATGTTTCTTTTACGGAAGAAATATGGAAATGCATAAACATGGTTAGCAATCAGTCCCTACACCCAAACGAGGGCATTGCGTTCATCCACCTCTGGCCTGCTGGCTCCCCTTCCTCTGCGGAAGCATAGTTCCCGCTCAGCCCAGTCAAAACTGTTCGCTGCTCTGGCACCCCAATGGTGGAACAAGCTCCCTCACGACGCCAGGACAGCGGAGTCACTCACCACCTTCCGGAGACATTTGAAACCCCACCTCTTTAAGGAATACCTGGGATAGGATAAAGTAATCCTTCTACCCCCCCCCCCCCCCCCCCCCCCCCCCCCCCAAAAAAAAACCTTGTAAAGTGGTTATCCCACTGGCTATAAGGTGAATGCACCAATTTGTAAGTCGCTCTGGATAAGAGCGTCTGCTAAATGACGTAAATGTAAAAGAGAACAGTTTGGAGGTTATGGGAAAATGTATTCGACCAAAGGTGAGGCGGCAACAGTTCACATGACACAAGACTGAATCCAAAACATTTGTTGATAACGAAGTCTGAAAATTACTCTGGATACATTCAGTAACGTGATCAGAATATTCCTGGGAAAATGTGTTAACGTGATATAAAAAAGAAATGCCAAGGGTTTGAGTGAGAGAGGAGGACTAACCGGTGTCTCCAAGTGGCCACACACCTTTTCTAAGTGTGCACAGCTCCTAAGTCATTTCAATGTCACTTTTATGACTCTTTAAGAAGTTTATTCAACTCTAAGGTCATTTTATCTCTCCTAGCTGTGCCGTTGAGGAACTAGACCAAGCTCACTTGTGGTTGTTTTGTTTGGAACACCATCACACAGTTGCTTTTTTACGCAATCAAAAAGAAAAACTGACAATTTTTTAAAATAAATCGCAATCAGGGTCTCAGGCGGACATGATTTGAAAGCATGTTCTATTGCCAACATGACTAGCTGAATTTTATAAAATAGGATCTTACTGTGTTCGGCTTTCACGAAGCAGATCGTAGAATGGAGTCAACGGTGCGTTCAGATGCGTGGTCCGCGGCTAATCTTCTTCTTCGCTATACAACAAACACGTGCTTATTCTGATCAGAACGACCCGGGGTTGTGACGCCATGTCATCTTTTTAACTGTACGTCGAACACAGTGATCATAAACGTTGACACTGTATGATGGACAGGAGTTTTATGATATGGAAATGTGCACGTTCTGCTTGCTTGTACGACATCAAAGCAGTATTTATTTTAACCTTTAAACGTCTCATCTTTCAAAATACGTAAGAGTCCTCTTTGTAGTGTCTGAGGGTCGATGATTGTGCTGACGTTTGCAAAAAGTGTGTTAGAGGAAACTTGGCTCTGCTTCCGGAAACATCTGGAAAGCATTACTAAATTCCTGGAAAAGAGGATATGGGAAGATATGTAGGAAAGCCAGGGATTGGTGTATTAAAATCACGCCATACTATGTCACATAGGATATAAATACCATGTCTTGAAGAGAGGAGATGGGAATAGCAAATTACAGAATTGGCTCCGGCTGTTCTTCAGATATCTGCAGGTATCTGTAAATCTGACGCTGAAACTCTTTGTTATAATAAACCTTTTATAAACAAAGTACAGTGTCGGCGGACTTCTTATCATCACGGCATTATCAGCAACGTTTGTTTTTCACCACAACATCAAAGCAGTATTTATTTTAACCTTTAAACGTCTCATCTTTCAAAATACGTAAGAGTCCTCTTTATTTACACTCACAGACAACAAAATGTGCAAAAGTGGCCCAATTTAGTGGGAGGAGTTTGGCCAACTTAGAACGGCTGTCAGTCAAAACCTACACACATCCGGACCGCTGCTCCAAATAAAGTTCATTACCCAGTCAGATATAGTGTAGTGGTAATAAAGTAATGTTACCATGGCTACGTTCAGTAGACTACAGGTAATGTTACCGTGGTCACGTTCAGTAGACTACAGGTAATGTTACCATGGTCACGTTCAGTAGACTACAGGTAATGTTACCATGGTCACGTTCAGTAGACTACAGGTAATGTTACCATGGTCACGCTCAGTAGACTACAGGTAATGTTACCATGGTCACGTTCAGTAGACTACAGGTAATGTTACCGTGGTCACGTTCAGTAGACTACAGGTAATGTTACCGTGGTCACGTTCAGTAGACTACAGGTAATGTTACCGTGGTCACGTTCAGTAGACTACAGGTAATGTTACCATGGTCACGTTTAGTAGACTACAGGTAATGTTACCATGGTCACGTTTAGTAGACTACAGGTAATGTTACCATGGTCACGTTCAGTAGACTACAGGTAATGTTACCATGGTCACGTTCAGTAGACTACAGGTAATGTTACCGTGGTCACGTTCAGTAGACTACAGGTAATGTTACCGTGGTCACGTTCAGTAGACTACAGGTAATGTTACCGTGGTCACGTTCAGTAGACTACAGGTAATGTTACCATGGTCACGTTCAGTAGACTACAGGTAATGTTACCATGGCCACGTTCAGTAGACTACTGGTAATGTTACCATGGCTACGTTCAGTAGACTACAGGTAATGTTACCATGGCCACGTTCAGTAGACTACAGGTAATGTTACCATGGTCACGTTCAGTAGACTACAGGTAATGTTACCGTGGCCACGTTCAGTAGACTACAGGTAATGTTACCATGGTCACGTTCAGTAGACTACAGGTAATGTTACCGTGGTCACGTTCAGTAGACTACAGGTAATGTTACCGTGGTCACGTTCAGTAGACTACAGGTAATGTTACCGTGGTCACGTTCAGTAGACTACAGGTATGTTACCATGGTCACGTTCAGTAGACTACAGGTAATGTTACCATGGTCACGTTTAGTAGACTACAGGTAATGTTACATGGTCACGTTCAGTAGACTACAGGTAATGTTACCATGGTCACGTTCAGTAGACTACAGGTAATGTTACCGTGGTCACGTTCAGTAGACTACAGGTAATGTTACCATGGTCACGTTCAGTAGACTACAGGTAATGTTACCATGGCCACGTTCAGTAGACTACAGGTAATGTTACCATGGTCACGTTCAGTAGACTACAGGTAATGTTACCGTGGTCACGTTCAGTAGACTACAGGTAATGTTACCGTGGTCACGTTCAGTAGACTACAGTAATGTTACCGTGGTCACGTTCAGTAGACTACAGGTAATGTTACCGTGGTCACGTTCAGTAGACTACAGGTAATGTTACCGTGGTCACGTTCAGTAGACTACAGGTAATGTTACCCGTGGTCACGTTCAGTAGACTACAGGTAATGTTACCGTGGTCACGTTCAGTAGACTACAGGTAATGTTACCGTGGTCACGTTCAGTAGACTACAGGTAATGTTACCGTGGTCACGTTCAGTAGACTACAGGTAATGTTACCGTGGTCACGTTCAGTAGACTACAGGTAATGTTACCGTGGTCACGTTCAGTAGACTACAGGTAATGTTACCGTGGCCACGTTCAGTAGACTACAGGTAATGTTACCGTGGTCACGCTCAGTAGACTACAGGTAATGTTACCATGGCCACGTTCAGTAGACTACAGGTAATGTTACCGTGGTCACGTTCAGTAGACTACAGGTAATGTTACCATGGCCACGTTCAGTAGACTACAGGTAATGTTACCGTGGTCACGTTCAGTAGACTACAGGTAATGTTACCGTGGTCACGTTCAGTAGACTACAGGTAATGTTACCATGGTCACGTTCAGTAGACTACAGGTAATGTTACCATGGTCACGTTCAGTAGACTACAGGTAATGTTACCATGGTCACGTTCAGTAGACTACAGGTAATGTTACCATGGCCACGTTCAGTAGACTACAGGTAATGTTACCATGGCCACGTTCAGTAGACTACAGGTAATGTTACCATGGTCACGTTCAGTAGACTACAGGTAATGTTACCATGGTCACGTTCAGTAGACTACGGGTAATGTTACCATGGTCACGTTCAGTAGACTACAGGTAATGTTACCATGGTCACGTTCAGTAGACTACGGGTAATGTTACCATGGTCACGTTCAGTAGACTACGGGTAATGTTACCATGGTCACGTTCAGTAGACTACGGGTAATGTTTACCATGGTCACGTTCAGTAGACTACAGGTAATGTTACCATGGTCACGTTCAGTAGACTACAGGTAATGTTACCATGGTCACGTTCAGTAGACTACAGGTAATGTTACCATGGTCACGTTCAGTAGACTACAGGTAATGTTACCATGGTCACGTTCAGTAGACTACGGGTAATGTTACCATGGTCACGTTCAGTAGACTACAGGTAATGTTACCATGGTCACGTTCAGTAGACTACAGGTAATGTTACCATGGTCACGTTCAGTAGACTACAGGTAATGTTACCGTGGTCACGTTCAGTAGACTACAGGTAATGTTACCATGGTCACGTTCAGTAGACTACAGGTAATGTTACCATGGTCACGTTCAGTAGACTACAGGTAATGTTACCATGGTCACGTTCAGTAGACTACAGGTAATGTTACCATGGTCACGTTCAGTAGACTACAGGTAATGTTTACCATACCATGGTCACGTTCAGTAGACTACAGGTAATGTTACCATGGTCACGTTCAGTAGACTACAGGTAATGTTACCGTGGTCACGTTCAGTAGACTACAGGTAATGTTACCGTGGTCACGTTCAGTAGACTACAGGTAATGTTACCATGGTCACGTTCAGTAGACTACAGGTAATGTTACCATGGTCACGTTCAGTAGACTACAGGTAATGTTACCATGGTCACGTTCAGTAGACTACAGGTAATGTTACCGTGGTCACGTTCAGTAGAAAATTTTTCTTGAACGTTACAGATAGAGATGCCATGAATAGAGACAACGTTATTCCTTACATGTCAGAGAGGCGTGTTTTTGTTCCACATGGCGTATATTTTTTTATCTGAAGGTTCCAAAACGTTGCGTCCTGCTGAACGCGCCCCCAAGGTTGTTAGCGATAGCTAGCTAACGAGGTGACATCACTGAACAAGGCCTAAACAGATGATTTAGCGGTCTGGTCCTAGTGGCCCAGTGTTAGAACGGCCCGCCATAGAAAGAAGGAAATTAGAACTACATTGCTGTAAATGTATGTTTGGACAAAGTGTGATTTTCTGTAATCAAATATTCTTTTTTTTATTTTTTTTTATGTACTTTTGACTAATGAATGAATAAATTATGCAAATTACATCCTGTTTCTTATGTTTTATATGTATCCTTCTGTTCAATGTGTTGTATTTATATACTATGCTATGGATGGAGACATGGTCTAGTGCCCCCCCCCCCCTGGTCTAGTGGCCCCCTGGTCTAGTGCCCCCCCCCCCCCCCCCCCCCCCCCCCCTGGTCTAGTGGCCCCCTGGTCTAGTGCCCCCCCTGGTCTAGTGGCCCCCTGGTCTAGTGGCCCCCTGGTCTAGTGGCCCCCTGGTCTAGTGGCCCCCTGGTCTAGTGTGTCATCAATGTTTGGTTGTCTTGGTAACAGCTACTGTCATTTTATTTTCATAAGAAAATCTATTTGGGAGTGTGTGTTTTTAAGGCCTACTGGAAACTCCACCCCAGCAGCAGTCCTTCTCAGTAATCTAGACTATAGATTGGGTAATACTATTATTCCAGTGTATTAAAATAGTGAAGTGAAATCAGAACCAGCCCGGAGAGTGACGTCTTTCCAGTCATCTGAGGACAACAGACAACCACAAGTGAAACTGGTAGACATAAAGAAATGGTCATTCAGTTAGCAGACATAATGATATGGTCATTCAGTTAGCAGACATAAAGAAATGGTCATTCAGTTAGCAGACATAAAGAAATGGTCATTCAGTTAGCAGACATAATGATATGGTCATTCAGTTAGCAGACATAATGATATGGTCATTCAGTTAGCAGACATAATGATATGGTCATTCAGTTAGCAGACATAATGATATGGTCATTCAGTTAGCAGACATAATGATATGGTCATTCAGTTAGCAGACATAATGATATGGTCATTCAGTTAGCAGACACAATGATATGGTCATTCAGTTAGCAGACACAATGATATGGTCATTCAGTTAGCAGACACAATGATATGGTCATTCAGTTAGCAGACACAATGATATGGTCATTCAGTTAGCAGACACAATGATATGGTCATTCAGTTAGCAGACATAATGATATGGTCATTCAGTTAGCAGACATAATGATATGGTCATTCAGTTAGCAGACATAATGATATGGTCATTCAGTTAGCAGACATAATGATATGGTCATTCAGTTAGCAGACACTCATCCACAGAGACATTAAGTCATCTCTCTGCAATCTACAGGAAGGCAGGTGTGTTCATGAAGGCAGCTCTTATCATAACACTGTTACACTTTTTACTATGTTTAGTTAGGATTTGAGTCAAAGCTATTGTTTGGTATTTGAAACTGAAAGACCAGAGGGGGGTGTGCAAGAAAGGGAGAGGAGAGGGAGGGAGGAGAGAGGGAAGGAGAGAGGAGATGGAGGAAGGAGAGGGAAGGAGGAGAGAGGGAGGAGAGAGGGAAGGAGGAAGGAGAGCGGGGTGTTTTCCTGTCGGTAACCACAACAAGTACATTAAACAAACATGGGAGGAGGGGTGGGAAAGTCGGGTCAGAGAACATGAGCTAGGAGGTGACTGTCACTATCTCTGACTCTGTCATGGTCCTGCTCCAGAGGTGACTGTCACGATCTCTGACTCTGTCATGGTCCTGCTCCAGAGGTGACTGTCACTGTCTCTGACTCTGTCATGGTCCTGCTCCAGAGGTGACTGTCACGATCTCTGACTCTGTCATGGTCCTGCTCCAGAGGTGACTGTCACGGTCTCTGACTCTGTAATGGTCCTGCTCCAGAGGTGACTGTCACGATCTCTGACTCTGTCATTTGCATTTTATTGCATGACATAAGTATTTGATTTCCCAGCTTTCACAATAGCCTGTAATCAGTATTTATTACCCACAGCCCCACGCATCACTATTGGCTGCAGCAGGTTCTACCATTTCACAATAGCCTGTAATCAGTAGTTATTCTAAACAAAATACACTTTTTGGATGGATTCTTGATGTTCGGTTAACTGTTTGAACAGTCGCTGAGATTATATTTGGTTATCAACGCAAAATAGGCTACTTTGATAAATAGCCTATAGATCAGATCAAGGAACCAGGTGACAACACTGCCCCCCATGGCTGTGGGAGGAATGATACAGCGTGTCCCAGGAGACAACACTGCCCCCCATGGCTGTGGGAGGAATGACACAGCGTGTCCCAGGAGACAACACTGCCCCCCATGGCTGTGGGAGGAATGACACAGCGTGTCCCAGGTGACAACACTGCCCCCCATGGCTGTGGGAGGAATGACACAGCGTGTCCCAGGTGACAACACTGCCCCCCATGGCTGTGGGAGGAATGACACAGCGCGTCGACGTCTCTTCAGGTGGTAAAATGTTGAATGCTGGAGAAGTATTACAAGGAGCTCGCCCCCTTTTGTGACGAAAAGCGACATTGCAACATTCTGAATCTTACGTCTGTGTATTTGTATTTATTATGGATCCCCATTAGTTCCTGCCAAGGCAGCAGCTACTCTTCCTGGGGGTTTATTATGGATCCCCATTAGTTCCTGCCAAGGCAGCAGCTACTCTTCCTGGGGTTTATTATGGATCCCCATTAGTTCCTGCCAAGGCAGCAGCTACTCTTCCTTGGGTCCAAACATATTAAAGCACTTACATTACATATAAAACAAAATATAAAACAATACATCATATAACATTATTACACCACTACCTATTTACAATACAAAATGTTGAATAATAATAATAATAATAATAATAATATGCCATTTAGCAGACGCTTTTATCCAAAGCGACTTACAGTCATGCGTGCATACATTTTTGTGTATGGGTGGTCCCGGGGATCGAACCCACTACTACCACCATACAACAATATTACAATGTATGCGTATGCATGTGTCTGTACCTTTTGTGTGTCTCTTCACAGTCCCCGTTGTTCAATAAGGTGTATTTTAATCTGTTTTTTAAATCTGATTCTACTGCTTGCATCAGTTACCTGATGTGGAATAGAGTTCCATGTAGTCATGGCTCTATGTAGTACTGTGCGCCTCCCATAGTCTGTTCTGGGACTTGGGGACTGTGAAGAGACCTTTGGTGGCATGTCTTGTGGGGTATGCATTGGTCTCTGAGCTGTGTGCCAGTAGTTCAAACAGACAGCTCGGTACATTCAGCTTGTCAACACCTCTTACAAAAACAAGTAGTGATGAAGTAAATCTCTCCTCCACTTTGAGCCAGGAGAGATTGACATGCAAGTCATTAATGTTAGCTTTCCATGTACTTTTAAGGGCCAGCCGTGCTGCCCTGTTCTGAGCCAACTGCAAGTCCCTCTTTGTGGCACCTGACCACACGACTGAACAGTAGTCCAGGTGTGACAAAACTAGGGCCTGTAGGACCTGCCTTGTTGATAGTGCTGTTAAGAAGGCAGAGCAGCGCTTTATTATAGACAGACTTCTCCCCATCTTAGCTACAGTTGTATCAATATGTTTTGACCATGACAGTTTACAATCTAGGGTTACTCCAAGCAGTTCAGTCACCTCAACTTGCTCAATTTCCACATTATTCATTACGAGATGTAGTTGAGGTTTAGGGTTTAGTGAATGATTTGTCCCAAATACAATGCTTTTAGTTTTGGAAATATTTAGCACTAAGTTATTCCTTGCCACCCATTCAGAAACTAACTGCAGCTCTTTGTTAAGTGTTGCAGTCATTTCAGTTGCTCATTTCAGTTGCTGTAGTAGCTAACGTGTATAGTGCTGAGTCATCCGCATACATAGACACACTGGCTTAACTCAAAGCCAGTGGCATGTCGTTAGTAAAGATTTTAAAATGTAAGGGGCCTAGACAGCTGCCCTGGGGGATTCCTGATTCTACCTGGATTATGTTGGAGAGGCTTCCATTAAAGAACACCCTCTGTGTTCTGTTAGACAAGTAACTCTTTATCCACAATATAGCAGGGGGTTTAAAGCCATAACACATACGTTTTTCCAGCAACAGACTATGATCGATAATGTCAAAAGCTGCACTGAAGTCTAACAAGACAGCCCCCACAATCATTTTATCATCAATTTCTCTCAGCCAATCATCAGTCAAATCAAATCAAATCAAATTGTATTGGTCACATGCGCCGAATACAACAGGTGCAGACATTACAGTGAAATGCTTACTTACAGCCCTTAACCAACAGTGCATTTATTTTTAACAAAAAAAGTAAAAATAAAACAACAACAAAAAAAGTGTTGAGAAAAAAAAGAGCAGAAGTAAAATAAAGTAACAGTAGGGAGGCTATATATACAGGGGGGTACCGGTGCAGAGTCAATGTGCGGGGGCACCGGCTAGTTGAGGTAATATGTACATGTGGGTAGAGTTAAAGTGACTATGCATAAATAATTAACAGAGTAGCAGCAGCGTAAAAAGGATGGGGTGGGGGGGCAGTGCAAATAGTCCGGGTAGCCATGATTAGCTGTTCAGGAGTCTTATGGCTTGGGGGTAGAAGCTGTTGAGAAGTCTTTTGGACCTAGACTTGGCACTCCGGTACCGCTTGCCGTGCGGTAGCAGAGAGAACAGTCTATGACTAGGGTGGCTGGAGTCTTTGACAATTTTTAGGGCCTTCCTCTGACACCGCCTGGTATAGAGGTCCTGGATGGCAGGAAGCTTGGCCCCAGTGATGTACTGGGCCGTACGCACTACCCTCTGTAGTGCCTTGCGGTCGGAGGCCAAGCAGTTGCCATACCAGGCGGTGATGCAACCAGTCAGGATGCTCTCGATGGTGCAGCTGTAGAATTTTTTGTCATTTGTGTAAGTGCTGTGCTTGTTGAATGTCCTTCCCTATAAGCGTGCTGAAAGTCTGTTGTCAGTTTGTTTACTGTGAAATAGCATTGTATCTGGTCGAACGCCATTTTTTCCTGAAGTTTACTAAGGGTTGGTAACAGGCTGATTTGGTCGGCTATTTGAGCCAGTAAAGGGGGCTTTACTATTCTTGGGGTAGCGGAATGACTTTTGCTTCCCTCCAGGCCTGAGGGCACACACTTTCTAGTAGGCTTAGATTGAAGAGATGGCAAATAGGGGTAGCAATATCGTCCACTATCATCCTCAGTAAATTTCCATCCAAGTTGTCAGACCCCGGTGGCTTGTCATTGTTGATGGACAACAATATTCTTTTCCACCTCTTCCACACTCACTTCACGGAATTCAAAAGTACAACTTGGTCAGATATACTCGGATGTGTAGTGTCAGCGTTTGTTGCTGGCATGTCGTGCCTAAGTTTGCTAATCTTGCCAATGGAAAAAGTCATTAAAGTAGTTGGCAATATCAGTGGGTTTTTGTGATGAATGAGCGATCTGATTCAATGAATGATGGAGCTGAGTTTGCCTTTTTCCCCAAAATGTCATTGAAGGTGCTCCAAAGTTTTTTTACTATCATTCTTTATATCATTTATTTTTGTTTCATAGTGTAGTTTATTTTTTGTTTAGTTTAGTCACATGATTTCTTCATTTGGGGATGCTTTGCTGCCTCGGGACCTGGACGACTTGCCTTAATAGAAGGAACCGTGAATTCTGCTCTGTATCAGGGAATTCTACAGGAGAATGTCAGACCATCCGTCTGTGAGCTGAAGCTGAAGCGCAGCTGGGTCATGCAGCAAGACAATGATCCAAAACACACAATCAAGTCTACATGAAAATTGCTAAAAAAGCAACAAATTGGAAGTTTTGGAATGGCCTAGTCAAAGTCCAGACCTAATCCCAATTGAGATGTTGTGGCAAGACTTGAAACAAGCAGTTCATGCTTGAAAACCCACAAATGTCGCTGAGTTAAAGCAGTTCTGCATGGAAGAGCGGGCCAAAATTCCTCCACAGCGACGTGAGAGACTGATCAACAACTACAGGAAGCATTTGGTTGGAGTCATTGCAGCTAAAGGTGGCACAACCAGTTATTGAGTGTAAGGGGGTATCGTATCTGAAGATTATGCCTTTGTTAAATGTTTTGGAGGAACAAAGAATGTTGTTTTATGATCTTAGTTCAAATGTAGCGTTGGGAGGGTGATGCCCCAGGGGAGACTGGTGATTGGCCAGAAGAGGGGAGTCACTCCTCTTTTTGCATTGTTTATAAATAGGGGGTAAACGATGAGACGGCAGAACGGCCATAGCAATCTGGGAGCCGTTCTCCGGACATCGCGAGTCTGTATCTATGCTGTAAATTCGGGATTTTAATAAAAGCCTCTAACACGATGCAGCATAGCAAACTTTTTGTTGACGGCAATAATGACCACCATTCATCATATACGACAGGGGCAATTACTTTTTTCACACAGGGGAATTGGGTGTTGCATGACTTTGTTAATGAAATAAATATGTAATTGTTGTGTTATTGGTTCACTTATGTTCCCTTTATCTAATATTAGGTTTTGGTTGAAGATCTGATAACATTCAGTATCACAAATATGCAGAAGTAGAGAAAATTAGAAAGGGGGCAAATACTTTTTCATAGCCCTGTATCTCAGTCCAAGTGGTGGTAAGAATGTTTATTCTTTACATCAACAACATAGGAATCTCTACTAAACGTATTGTATGACCTCTTATACACTATATTAGGCCCAGCCTTTGGAGCTTTGGTTTTCCTAGATATGGCTACTATATTGTGATCACTACATCCGATGGCGCAGTGGTCTAAGGCTGTGCCACTAGAGATCCTGGTTCGAATCCAGGCTCTGTCATAACCGGCCGCGACCGGGAGACCCCATGGGGACGGCGCACAATTGGCCCAGTGTCGTCCAGGGTACGGGAGGGAATGGCCGGCAGGGATGTAGCTCAGTTGGTAGAGCATGGCGTTTGCAACGCCAGGGTTGTGGGTTTGATTCCCACGGGGGGCCAGTATGAAAAAAATAAAAATAATGTATGCACTCACTAACTGTAAGTCGCTCTGGATAAGAGCGTCTGCTAAATGACTAAAATGTAAATGTAAAAGCAAATTTCTGCAGCATTAGTAAAGATGTGATCAATACATGTTGATGAAATCATTCCTGTGCTGTTTGTAAATACCCTGGTAGGTTGACTGACAACCTGAACCGGGTTGACAGCTTGATGAGAGGCAGTCAATATTTAAATCACCCAGAAATATATGCTTCTCTGTTGCTATCACATACATTATCAAGCGTTTCACACATGTTATCCAGATACTGACTGTTAGCACTTGGTGGTCCATAGAAGCTTCCCATCAGAATGGGCTTTAGGTGTGAGGCAGGTGAACCAGGCTGTACGCTATGTGTGTTTGTGTGTGTGTATGGCATTCGTTTGAGGAAACTACGTCGGGTGACTGGTGATCCAACTGGTATTACCATGCTAGCTACAATGCCAGAGAAAGGAATGAGGTGGGGTGTGGTGGCATTTCTGAGAAAAAGGTACGGTGATCAAACTGGCATTACCATGCTAGCTACAATGCCAGAGAAAGGAATGGGGGGGGGCGTGTCTGTTTATGTTGTACCTGCGTGCATGTGTCTACGAGTGTGCCTATCAGACTGGTGTGGTAGTACCTGCCTACCACACAGATAGACAGGTTGGTATTGCCGGTACTTTCCCAGCTAGACTGATACCAAACTCCCTGTATTTCCTCCTCTAAAAACAGAGGGAGAGAGAGAGGGAGAGAGGGAGAGAGGGAGAGGGACAGAGGGAGGAGGGAGAGGGACAGAGGGAGGAGGGAGAGGGACAGAGGGGAGGGAGGGAGGAGAGGGACAGAGGGAGGAGGGAGGAGGGAGAGGGACAGAGGGAGGAGGGAGAGGGACAGAGGAGAGGGAGAGGGAGGAGGGAGAGGGACAGAGGGAGGAGGGAGGAGGGAGAGGGACAGAGGGAGGAGGGAGAGGGACAGGGGGAGGGAGGGACATAGGGAGGAGGGAGAGGGACAAAGGGAGGAGGGAGAGGGACAGAGGGAGGAGGGAGGAGGGACAGAGGGAGGAGGAGAGGACGGAGGGAGGAGGGACATCGGGAGGAGGGACATAGGGAGGAGGGAGAGGGACAGAGGGAGGAGGGGGAGGGAGAGGGACAGAGGGAGGAGGGACATAGGGAGGAGGGAGAGGGACAGGGGGAGGAGGGACATAGGGAGGAGGGAGAGGGACAAAGGGAGGAGGGGAGAGGGACAGAGGGAGGAGGGAGAGGGACAGAGGGAGGAGGGAGAGGGACAGAGGGAGGGAGGAGTGACAGAGGAGGAGGGAGAGGGACGGAGGGGGAGAGGACAGAGGGAGGAGGGAGAGGACAGAGGGAGGAGGGAGAGGGACAAGGAGAGGGAGGGGAGAGGGAGAGGGACAGAGGGATGGAGGGAGGGGAACAGAGGGACGAGGGAGGAGGAGACATGAGGGAGGAGGGAGAGGGAGAGGGGGGACGAGGGAGGAGGGACATGAGGGGAGGAGGGAGAGGACAGGGAGGAGGGAGAGAGGGACAGAGGGAGGAGGGAGAGGGACAAGGAGGAGAGAGAGGAGAGGGAAGAGGGAGGAGGGAGAGGGACAGAGGGAGAGGGAGAGGGAGGAGAGGGACAGAGGGAGGAGGGAGGGACAGAGGGAGGAGAGGAGAGGGACAGAGGGAGAGGGACAGAGGGAGGAGGGAGAGGGACAGAGGGAGGAGGGAGAGGGAGAGGGACGAGGGAGAGGAGGAGAGGGAGAGGGAGAGGGAGAGGGAGAGGGACAGAGGGAGAGGGACAGAGGGAGAGGGGAGAGGGACAGAGGGAGAGGGACAGAGGGAGAGGGAGAGGGACAGAGGGAGAGGGAGGAGGGAGAGGGACAGAGGGACAGAGGGAGGAGAGAGGGAGGAGGGGAGGGACAGAGGGACAGAGGGAGGAGAGGGAGGAGGGACAGAGGGAGGAGGGAGGGAGCGGTATCCTCAGATCCTCTGGTCCTGGAGGGTCCTCTGTCATATCCTTTCTTTGTCCTGCTTTTCCCTGCAACACAATTATCCAGGGAGCAAACTTTCACTGGAATGTGATATAAAAACCAGGCAATGGTGTGGTTCAGTACCATGCGGACGCCTCCGAGGGGGTCCGGTAGGCTGTTTGGAGTGTTTAAAACAAAAATAATGTCCCCCTGCAATGATCTCTTCACATTACCAATAGTTAGTCTGGTATTATTGGGTTCCCAGGTCAACATTAGTCTCTGATTTATCAGATTTTAGCCATACAAACAATCAATCAATCAATCAGTCAATCAATACACCCCTGGCCTGGTCTGATCTGAATGAACTGGAGTGATGAAAGTACCTGTCTTTAGTTTGTAGAAACAAGTGAACGCACACAACGACACTCCTATCGAAAGTAAAAGTAAATGGAAGTCTTGCGAGCGACGCGGCATCTCTTAACTTTCAGACGCGCAACAAACGGCCACAAAGTGCACGGGTCGTTCAAGGACAGCTGCAGCTTTTAATGCATAGGACACGGATCATATAGGAAGCTGTTGCGTTTACCGAGGGATGGAGACACTCGACGCCCGCCTGACAGGTGAGATTTTAGGGGGTATTTTTCCAGCCGGTCTCCTCAGTATAGTTGAATTGCATGGAGGTTGTCTGTCTCCCAACGCACTTGCACTGATAACATAACCACTGAAATAAAGTGAAATAAAACCCATATATTTTATTGAAAAGACAATAAATATAACTTGTTATGCACTATTTATTTCGGAGTTTACTGTTTTTATATTTATATTTGTAAATCAATTTTATTTCGCCGTACCCTGCGTGTGAATGATTGCGTGGGGCGTGTGATTTGATGTTCTGGGGGGATTCCAGTGCAGCAAAAAGAGAGAAAGTGAGTCGCCTGGTGTCTTCTTTGGTCCGGTAGAGTTGTTATCTCCGCTCTTGTTGTTCAGATGGAATAATACTGTGTTGCAATCTTATCTTCTGTAATGTTTCATGTTGTGTGTTTGGCAGCTTATCAGGCATTTATTATTTTATTATAGAACTTGTATCATGTCGTCGTCGTCGTCCCCCCCCCCCCCCCTCCCCCTCCCACGTGTTTCACAGAGCAATACAACTGTGACGCCTGAAAAAAAAAAAAAAAAAACATGGCGGTCATTATTTCGTCTGTTTATTTAGGACATCATTTATTTTCTGATCTGTTTTAATATATGGATGTGGTTACAATCAGGCTCCTCTGACTGTCTGCCAGGGTCTCTGCTGCAGCCCATAGCCTACTTATAGAGGCAATCAACAACTGGAACACCAGTCTGTCTGTTTCAGCTTTGGACCAGAGACATTATGTTTATTATATACACCTAGACACCTTATTGAGAGGTCCTGATGCTAGCGTAGAGACCGTAACCCAACACCTTATTGAGAGGTCCTGATGCTAGCGTAGAGACCGTAACCCAACACCTAGACACCTTATTGAGAGGTCCTGATGCTGGCGTAGAGACCGTAACCCAACACCTAGACACCTTATTGAGAGGTCCTGATGCTAGCGTAGAGACCGTAACCCAACACCTTATTGAGAGGTCCTGATGCTAGCGTAGAGACCGTAACCCAACACCTAGACACCTTATTGAGAGGTCCTGATGCTGGCGTAGAGACCGTAACCCAACACCTAGACACCTTATTGAGAGGTCCTGCCTGATGCTGGCGTAGAGACCGTAACCCAACACCTAGACACCTTATTGAGAGGTCCTGATGCTGGCGTAGAGACCGTAACCCAACACCTAGACACCTTATTGAGAGGTCCTGATGCTGGCGTAGAGACCGTAACCCAACACCTTATTGAGAGGTCCTGATGCTGGCGTAGAGACCATAACCCAACACCTAGACACCTTATTGAGAGGTCCTGATGCTAGCGTAGAGACCATAACCCAACACCTAGACACCTTTATTGAGAGGTCCGGTTCTCTAATGGCTAAATTGTTGGGTTGACAGTCGCTGGACCCGGGTTCGACTCCCGGTCAGGGCTACCCCCCCCCCCCCCTCCCTGAATTCACTACAATATGGTGATCCAGTGTTGTTTGGTCAGCAGGTGCCAGGATGCAGGATGTTGATATCATGGATCTGCCCCTCTCCCCTCCGCCTGAGGTTGAAGACATTCTGTCAGGTAACCCTGCACTAACGCTGTTCTGCAAATATACAGTAACCCTGCACTAACCCTGTTCTACGAATATACAGTAACCCTGCACTAACCCTGTTCTACGAATATACAGTAACCCTGCACTAACCCTGTTCTACGAATATACAGTAACCCTGCACTAACCCTGTTCTACGAATATACAGTAACCCTGCACTAACACTGTTCTACAAATATACAGTAACCCTGCACTAACCCTGTTCTACGAATATACAGTAACCCTGCACTAACCCTGTTCTACGAATATACAGTAACCCTGCACTAACACTGTTCTACAAATATACAGTAACTCTGTTCTACAAATATACAGTAACACTGTTCTACAAATATACAGTAACCCTGCACTAACCCTGTTCTACGAATATACAGTAACACTGTTCTACAAATATACAGTAACACTGTTCTACAAATATACAGTAACCCTGCACTAACACTGTTCTACGAATATACAGTAACACTGTTCTACGAATATACAGTAACACTGTTCTACAAATATACAGTAACACTGTTCTACAAATATACAGTAACACTGTTCTACAAATATACAGTTGATATCAGGGAAGGTTAGTTCCACATGCAAATGGTACCTCTTTGTGTTTGGGTCAAACACTAACACTGTTCAACAAAGATATAAACTCAACAAAAAAAAGAAACTTCCCTTTTTCAGGACCCTGTCTTTCAAAGATAAAAATCAAAATCACTTCACAGATCTTCATTGTGAAGGGTTTAAACACACTGTTTCCCATGCTTGTTCAATGAACCATAAACAATTAATGAACATGCACCTGTGGAACAGTTGTTAAGACACTAACAGCTTACAGACGGTAGGCAATTAAGGTCACAGTTATGAAAACTTAGGACACTAAAGAGGCCTTTCTACTGACTCTGAAAAACACCAAAAGAAAGATGCCCTGCTCATCTGCGTGAACGTGCCTTAGGCATGCTGCAAGGAGGCATGAGGACTGCAGATGTGGCCAGGGCAATAAATTGCAATGTCCGTACTGTGAGACGCCTAAAACAGCGCTACAGGGAGACAGGACGGACAGCTGATCGTCCTCGCAGTGGCAGACCACATGTAACAACACCTGCACAGGATCGGTACATCCGAACATCACACCTGCGGGACAGGTACAGGATGGCAACAACAACTGCCCGAGTTACACCAGGAACGCACAATCCCTCCATCAGTACTCAGACTGTCCGCAATAGGCTGAGAGAGGCTGGACTGAGGGCTTGTAGGCCTGTTGTAAGGCAGGTCCTCACCAGACATCACCGGCAACAACGTCGCCTATGGGCACAAACCCACCGTCGCGGTTTTCTCTCACCAGGGGTGATGGTCGGATTCGTGTTTATCGTCGAAGGAATGAGCGTTACACCGAGGCCTGTACTCTGGAGCGGGTTCAATTTGGAGGTGGAGCGTCCGTCATGGTCTGGGGCGGTGTGTCACAGCATCATCGGACTGAGCTTGTTGTCATTGCAGGCAATCTCAACGCTGTGCGTTACAGGGAAGACATCCTCCTCCCTCATGTGGTACCCTTCCTGCAGGCTCATCCTGACATCCTGTGCGTGATTTCCTGCAAGACAGGAATGTCCGTGCTCTGCCATGGCCAGTGAAGAGCCAGGATCTCAATCCCATTGAGCACGTCTGGGACCTGTTGGATCGGAGGGTGAGGGTTAGGGCCATTCCCCCCAGAAATGTCCGGGAACTTGCAGGTGCCTTGGTGGAAGAGTGGGGTAACATCTCACAGCAAGAACTGGCAAATCTGGTGCAGTCCATGAGGAGGAGATGCACTGCAGTACTTAATGCAGCTGGTGGCCACACCAGATACTGACTGTTACTTTTGATTTTGACCCCCCCCCCTTTGTTCAGGGACACATTATTCCATTTCTGTTAGTCACATGTCTGTGGAACTTGTTCAGTTTATGTCTCAGTTGTTGAATCTTGTTATGTTCATACAAATATTTACACATGTTAAGTTTGCTGAAAATATACGCAGTTGACAGTGAGAGGACGTTTCTTTATTTTGCTGAGTTTAGTTGATATCAGGGCATGTTAGTTCCACATGCAAACGCTACCTCTGTGGTAGACGAGATCTAAAACTGGTAACCCTGCACTAACACTGTTCTACAAAGATACAGTTTGATATCAGGGCATGTTAGTTCCACATGCAAATGCTACCTCTGTGGTAGACGCGATTGTCACGATCGTTAGAGTGAGTAGACCAAGGCGCAGCGTGAGATTCATACATCTTATTTTATTAAGTGGACACACAAATAAACAAAACAACAAACGATACGTGAAGTCCAACGGTACAAACACAAAACCAACTGGAACAAGATCCCACAACTATTGTGGGAAAACAGCCTCTATAAATATGGCTCCCAATCAGAGACAACCAGCAACAGCTGACACTCGTTGCCTCTGATTGGGAACCACCCTGGCCAACACAGAAATACAAAACATAGAATATACACACCCTGGCTCAACATATAGAGTCCCCAGAGCCAGGGTGTGACAGTGATCTAAAACACAAGGGTGTACTACGACGCAAGCTAGATCTACTCAGGGGTTTTCTAAAGCTAGCCAGCGTCAGTTAGCTTCACTTTTCCAGCTCAGGCGCGTATTACGACGGTGGATATTTTGCTCGTTCGCCTGCCCCTAACTCTAGCAGTGGCTAGAAGAACGCCGAACTCTCCATTGAGACAATGCTGAAACATCAAATCCACATTTTCATGTGTGGCAGAAGAAAAGAAAAAAATATATATATATATATATTATCTTGCAAATTCAGCAGGCTATAGTGTGAAATAGGCTTTTAGAAGTGCCGTCTTTATTGTATTAGTTATCGTTAATGCACTTATTAATGCGCAACCACCTTCTTTTTTACCCACTCCTAACAATACAATTATTTGATTAAAATCATACAAAAGTTTTACTGTGCGTGAAGTTTCATTCTGTCATTATTAATGTGTAATGTGATAGGTATTTTTAAAAAATGACTCATTTTTAAACACAAAAAAAAAAACATTTGATTAATAGAATATCACAATCTTTGCGAGCGGTGGGGGGGGATCTGATTTCATTGGTCCTCAGCTTGCGTTACAGACATTTCATTCATAAATAATATAAATGATAAATAAATAATTAATAATAATAATAGATTATAATAATTATAATGATAGATTAATGGAGTCAGCCCTGTTAACCTGCCCCAGAGCAGGTTAGTTCTGAATGATTCGTTGCCATAGACATTTACCTGGCTAAAAGGTGACCCACTTTCATGGTACCGGTTATGCTGAAGTTAACTCAGAGTTGACCAAAGTTACCTTGGTAGTGCAGGGCTCAGGTAACCCATGACACCGTTCTACAAAAGGGCAATGTTCAGAAACCTTTAGTTCCCCGTGGATATCACACCCACCCACACGCAATGTTAAACCCTGGACCCAGAACCACTGGAGGTTGGTGGCGCCTTAATTTGGGGAGGACGGGGCTCGTGGTAATGGCTGGAGCGGAATCAGTGGAATTGGTATCAAATACATCAAACGCGTGGTTTCCGTGGTTTCCAGGTGTTTCGATGCCATTCCATTTGCTCCGTTCCCGGACATTATTATGAGCCGTTCTCTCCCCCCTCCACAGCAGCCTCCACTGCACCCAAACGCTGTTCTACAAAGGACATAGAGTTGATGTCAGGACGTTATTCATTAGAGGACGTCAGTTCCGCATAATAGCCTTTGAGCCTTGGGCTAGCTCTGTGAAAACACACACTGTGAAAAACACGCATCTAAAACCCAACCCGAAGATCATTTCCTCGTTTGCCAGTCCACGTTGCCAACAACCTGTCGTCTTCTTCATCTTTGTGGTTTAACGGCGGTTGGCATTCAATATGTTGCATTACTGCCCCCAGCTGGACTGTGATATATATATACCCATATATATATAATATATATAAATCCATTATACTGTGATACAACATGTGAAAAGGGAAAAAAAAACATTCAATTAAATACAACCCCCCCCCCCTCTCTTCCAACGAACCCTACACTCATTAAAACCCACTACCCCATTCCACTACTTTGACCCTATCTGCTCCTGCACCATGGCAACGGCCTGGGAGGACAGGACACCACCACTCAACACACCCTGGAACTCTTCTGAAGTCAAATCTCGTACCCCCCCCCCCCCCCCCCCCAAATACTTCTCTTGCAGCTGCCACCACAACGTCTATTTTCTGTGATTTACGTTCCGTTTCTGTGGTACGGTTTGGTAGCTTAGTGGTTAAGAGCGTTGTGCCAGTAACCGAAAGGTCGCTGGTTCTAATCCCCGAGCCGACTAGGTGAAAAATCTGTCGATGTGCCCTTGAGCAAGGCACTTAACCCTAATTGCTCCTGTAAGTCGCTCTGGATAAGAGCGTCTGCTAAATGACCAATTATTTTTAATTATTATATAACCATCGCTGTGAACGTTAAGAAGCCAAACCTTTACTGAAGCATATTATCAGTCGTTGGCCGATCCCTCCGCGCTGGCACAGATCTACTACTCACAGGGATCCTCTCAGCACTTGACACCGATCTTCTTCCACACCCCATTGTCCATTTTTTAGATCCATCCATTCCTGAAAAAATCCAAATCCTCATTGTCTTCGTCATCATCTTCCTCTTCCTCCTCCGTTCCTCCTCAGAAATCGACCTTTCTGTGTCCCTGTCCCAATATTCATCTTGTTCCTCTTCCTCCTCAGAAATCCACCTTTCTGTGTCCCTGTCCCAATATTCATCATCTTCCTCTTCCTCCTCAGAAATCCACCTTTCTGTGTCCCTGTCCCAATATTAATCTTGTTCCTCTTCCTCCTCCATTCCTCCTCAGAAATCCATCTTTCTGTGTCCCTGTCCCAATATTAATCATATTCCTCTTCCTCCTCAGAAATCCACCTTTCTGTGTCCCTGTCCCAATATTCATCTTGTTCCTCTTCCTCCTCCATTCCTCCTCAGAAATCCACCTTTCTGTGTCCCTGTCCCAATATTCATCATCTTCCTCTTCCTCCTCAGAAATCCACCTTTCTTTGTCCCTGTCCCAATATTCATCATCTTCCTCTTCCTCCTCAGAAATCCACCTTTCTGTGGCCCTGTCCCAATATTCATCTTGTTCCTCTTCTCCCTCCATACCTCCTCAGAAATCCACCTTTCTGTGTCCCTGTCCCAATATTCATCTTCTCCTGACTTTGCTTGCGGCCCGGTGGCATCCCGACGTAACTCCAACTCATAATTGTCCCGCTCACCTTGGAAACGTGTCTTGAGGGAACGGGTATAGTTGTTGATACAATGTTACTTCACTTCCTGGTGAGGCACAGCCGGGTAAGGTGATTGGCTGTTTGGTCACAGCCGGGGAAGGTGATTGGCTGTTTAGTCACAGCCGGGTAAGGTGATTGGCTGTTTGGTCACAGCCGGGTAAGGTGATTGGCTGTTTAGTCAGAGCCGGGTAAGGTGTTTGGCTGTTTAGTCAGAGCCAGGGAGGTGATTGGCTGTTTAGTCAGAGCCAGGGAAGGTGATTGGCTGTTTAATGGAGTTGATTGGCTGTTTGACTGTTTCCTTCCTGTTTCTCAGAATTAGACCTGGATGCCATTCTGGAACATTTGGATTTTCATTTGGAGTTCAATGGTAAGTTATACACACACACACACACACACACACACACACACACACACACACACACACACACACACACACACACACACACACACACACACACACACACACACTGTGACTGGCTGACTGACTCAAAGCAACTGTCTCCTGTTTCAGATTCGTGGTTTGACCTGGACTGTGATGTGGACATACAGAGTGGTAAGGCGTTTAGAACAGGCGCTTCTAGTCGTTGTGTTTCTATACCTGGTGATGCCATCTGTCTGTTCTAGTGGTTGTGTTTCTATACCTGGTGATGCCATCTGTCTGTTCTACTGGTTGTGTTTCTATACCTGGTGATGCCATCTGTCTGTTCTAGTGGTTGTGTTTCTATACCTGGTGATGCCATCTGTCTGTTCTAGTGGTTGTGTTTCTATACCTGGTGATGCCATCTGTCTGTTCTAGTGGTTGTGTTTCTATACATGGTGATGCCATCTGTCTGTTCTAGTGGTTGTGTTTCTATACATGGTGATGCCATCTGTCTGTTCTAGTGGTTGTGTTTCTATACATGGTGATGCCATCTGTCTGTTCTAGTGGTTGTGTTTCTATACCTGGTGATGCCATCTGTCTGTTCTAGTGGTTGTGTTTCTATACATGGTGATGCCATCTGTCTGTTCTAGTGGTTGTGTTTCTATACCTGGTGATGCCACCTGTCTGTTCTAGTGGTTGTGTTTCTATACTTGGTGATGCCACCTGTCTGTTCTAGTGGTTGTGTTTCTATACCCGGTGATGCCATCTGTCTGTTCTAGTGGTTGTGTTTCTATACCTGGTGATGCCACCTGTCTGTTCTAGTGGTTGTGTTTCTATACCCGGTGATGCCATCTGTCTGTTCTAGTGGTTGTGTTTCTATAACTAGTGATGCCACCTGTCTGTTCTAGTGGTTGTGTTTCTATAACTGGTGATGCCATCTGTCTGTTCTAGTGGTTGTGTTTCTATACCTGGTGATGCCATCTGTCTGTTCTAGTGGTTGTGTTTCTATACATGGTGATGCCATCTGTCTGTTCTACTGGTTGTGTTTCTATACCTGGTGATGCCATCTGTCTGTTCTAGTGGTTGTGTTTCTATACCTGGTGATGCCATCTGTCTGTTCTAGTGGTTGTGTTTCTATACCTGGTGATGCCATCTGTCTGTTCTAGTGGTTGTGTTTCTATACCTGGTGATGCCATCTGTCTGTTCTAGTGGTTGTGTTTCTATACCTGGTGATGCCACCTGTCTGTTCTAGTGGTTGTGTTTCTATACTTGGTGATGCCATCTGTCTGTTCTAGTGGTTGTGTTTCTATACATGGTGATGCCATCTGTCTGTTCTAGTGGTTGTGTTTCTATAACTGGTGATGCCACCTGTCTGTTCTAGTGGTTGTGTTTCTATACTTGGTGATGCCACCTGTCTGTTCTAGTGGTTGTGTTTCTATACCCGGTGATGCCATCTGTCTGTTCTAGTGGTTGTGTTTCTATACCCGGTGATGCCATCTGTCTGTTCTAGTGGTTGTGTTTCTATACCTGGTGATGCCACCTGTCTGTTCTAGTGGTTGTGTTTCTATACCCGGTGATGCCATCTGTCTGTTCTAGTGGTTGTGTTTCTATAACTAGTGATGCCACCTGTCTGTTCTAGTGGTTGTGTTTCTATAACTGGTGATGCCATCTGTCTGTTCTAGTGGTTGTGTTTCTATAGCTGGTGATGCCATCTGTCTGTTCTAGTGGTTGTGTTTCTATAAGTGGTGATGCCACCTGTCTGTTCTAGTGGTTGTGTTTCTATACCTGGTGATGCCATCTGTCTGTTCTAGTGGTTGTGTTTCTATACATGGTGATGCCATCTGTCTGTTCTAGTGGTTGTGTTTCTATACATGGTGATACCATCTGTCTGTTCTAGTGGTTGTGTTTCTATACATGGTGATGCCATCTGTCTGTTCTAGTGGTTGTGTTTCTATACATGGTGATGCCACCTGTCTGTTCTAGTGGTTGTGTTTCTATACATGGTGATGCCATCTGTCTGTTCTAGTGGTTGTGTTTCTATACATGGTGATGCCATCTGTCTGTTCTAGTGGTTGTGTTTCTATACATGGTGATGCCATCTGTCTGTTCTAGTGGTTGTGTTTCTATACATGGTGATGCCATCTGTCTGTTCTAGGGGATGTGTTTCTATACATGGTGATGCCACCTGTCTGTTCTAGTGGTTGTGTTTCTATACCTGGTGATGCCATCTGTCTGTTCTAGTGGTTGTGTTTCTATACATGGTGATGCCATCTGTCTGTTCTAGTGGTTGTGTTTCTATACATGGTGATGCCATCTGTCTGTTCTAGTGGTTGTGTTTCTATACCTGGTGATGCCACCTGTCTGTTCTAGTGGTTGTGTTTCTATACCTGGTGATGCCATCTGTCTGTTCTAGTCGTTGTGTTTCTATACATGGTGATGCCATCTGTCTGTTCTAGTGGTTGTGTTTCTATACATGGTGATGCCATCTGTCTGTTCTAGTGGTTGTGTTTCTATACATGGTGATACCATCTGTCTGTTCTAGTGGTTGTGTTTATATACCTGGTGATGCCATCTGTCTGTTCTAGTGGTTGTGTTTCTATACATGGTGATACCATCTGTCTGTTCTAGTGGTTGTGTTTCTATACCTGGTGATGCCATCTGTCTGTTCTAGTGGTTGTGTTTCTATACATGGTGATGCCATCTGTCTGTTCTAGTGGTTGTGTTTCTATACCTGGTGATGCCATCTGTCTGTTCTAGTGGTTGTGTTTCTATACATGGTGATGCCATCTGTCTGTTCTAGTGGTTGTGTTTCTATACATGGTGATGCCACCTGTCTGTTCTAGTGGTTGTGTTTCTATACCTGGTGATGCCATCTGTCTGTTCTAGTGGTTGTGTTTCTATACATGGTGATGCCATCTGTCTGTTCTAGTGGTTGTGTTTCTATACCTGGTGATGCCATCTGTCTGTTCTAGTGGTTGTGTTTCTATACATTGTGATGCCATCTGTTTGTTCTAGTGGTTGTGTTTCTATACATGGTGATGCCATCTGTCTGTTCTAGTGGTTGTGTTTCTATACATGGTGATGCCATCTGTCTGTTCTAGTGGTTGTGTTTCTATACATGGTGATGCCATCTGTCTGTTCTAGGGGATGTGTTTCTATACATGGTGATGCCATCTGTCTGTTCTAGTGGTTGTGTTTCTATACCTGGTGATGCCATCTGTCTGTTCTAGTGGTTGTGTTTCTATACCTGGTGATGCCATCTGTCTGTTCTAGTGGTTGTGTTTCTATACCTGGTGATGCCATCTGTCTGTTCTAGTGGTTGTGTTTCTATACATGGTGATGCCATCTGTCTGTTCTAGTGGTTGTGTTTCTATACATGGTGATGCCATCTGTCTGTTCTAGTGGTTGTGTTTCTATACCTGGTGATGCCATCTGTCTGTTCTAGTGGTTGTGTTTCTATACCTGGTGATGCCATCTGTCTGTTCTAGTGGTTGTGTTTCTATGATGCCACCTGTCTGTTCTAGTGGTTGTGTTTCTATACATGGTGATGCCACCTGTCTGTTCTAGTGGTTGTGTTTCTATACATGGTGATGCCATCTGTCTGTTCTAGTGGTTGTGTTTCTATACATGGTGATGCCATCTGTCTGTTCTAGTGGTTGTGTTTCTATACCTGGTGATGCCATCTGTCTGTTCTAATGGTTGTGTTTCTATACCTGGTGATGCCATCTGTCTGTTCTAGTGGTTGTGTTTCTATACATGGTGATGCCATCTGTCTGTTCTAGTGGTTGTGTTTCTATACCTGGTGATGCCATCTGTCTGTTCTAGTGGTTGTGTTTCTATACATGGTGATGCCATCTGTCTGTTCTAGTGGTTGTGTTTCTATACATGGTGATGCCATCTGTCTGTTCTAGTGGTTGTGTTTCTATACCTGGTGATGCCATCTGTCTGTTCTAGTGGTTGTGTTTCTATACCTGGTGATGCCATCTGTCTGTTCTAGTGGTTGTGTTTCTATACATGGTGATGCCATCTGTCTGTTCTAGTGGTTGTGTTTCTATACCTGGTGATGCCATCTGTCTGTTCTAGTGGTTGTGTTTCTATACCTGGTGATGCCATCTGTCTGTTCTAGTGGTTGTGTTTCTATACATGGTGATGCCATCTGTCTGTTCTAGTGGTTGTGTTTCTATACCTGGTGATGCCATCTGTCTGTTCTAGTGGTTGTGTTTCTATACCTGGTGATGCCATCTGTCTGTTCTAGTGGTTGTGTTTCTATACATGGTGATGCCATCTGTCTGTTCTAGTGGTTGTGTTTCTATACCTGGTGATGCCATCTGTCTGTTCTAGTGGTTGTGTTTCTATACCCGGTGATGCCACCTGTCTGTTCTAGTGGTTGTGTTTCTATACCTGGTGATGCCATCTGTCTGTTCTAGTGGTTGTGTTTCTATACATGGTGATGCCACCTGTCTGTTCTAGTGGTTGTGTTTCTATACATGGTGATGCCATCTGTCTGTTCTAGTGGTTGTGTTTCTATACATGGTGATGCCACCTGTCTGTTCTAGTGGTTGTGTTTCTATACATGGTGATGCCATCTGTCTGTTCTAGTGGTTGTGTTTCTATACATGGTGATGCCACCTGTCTGTTCTAGTGGTTGTGTTTCTATACCTGGTGATGCCATCTGTCTGTTCTAGTGGTTGTGTTTCTATACATGGTGATGCCATCTGTCTGTTCTAGTGGTTGTGTTTCTATACCTGGTGATGCCATCTGTCTGTTCTAGTGGTTGTGTTTCTATACATGGTGATGCCATCTGTCTGTTCTAGTGGTTGTGTTTATATACATGGTGATGCCATCTGTCTGTTCTAGTGGTTGTGTTTCTATACATGGTGATGCCACCTGTCTGTTCTAGTGGTTGTGTTTCTATACATGGTGATGCCATCTGTCTGTTCTAGTGGTTGTGTTTCTATACATGGTGATGCCATCTGTCTGTTCTAGTGGTTGTGTTTCTATACATGGTGATGCCATCTGTCTGTTCTAGTGGTTGTGTTTCTATACATGGTGATGCCACCTGTCTGTTCTAGTGGTTGTGTTTCTATACATGGTGATGCCATCTGTCTGTTCTAGTGGTTGTGTTTCTATACATGGTGATGCCATCTGTCTGTTCTAGTGGTTGTGTTTCTATACCTGGTGATGCCACCTGTCTGTTCTAGTGGTTGTGTTTCTATACATGGTGATGCCATCTGTCTGTTCTAGTGGTTGTGTTTCTATACATGGTGATGCCATCTGTCTGTTCTAGTGGTTGTGTTTCTATACCTGGTGATGCCATCTGTCTGTTCTAGTGGTTGTGTTTCTATACATGGTGATGCCATCTGTCTGTTCTAGTGGTTGTGTTTCTATACATGGTGATACCATCTGTCTGTTCTAGTGGTTGTGTTTCTATGCCTGGTGATGCCATCTGTCTGTTCTAGTGGTTGTGTTTCTATACCTGGTGATGCCATCTGTCTGTTCTAGTGGTTGTGTTTCTATACATGGTGATGCCATCTGTCTGTTCTAGTGGTTGTGTTTCTATACCTGGTGATGCCATCTGTCTGTTCTAGTGGTTGTGTTTCTATACCTGGTGATACCATCTGTCTGTTCTAGTGGTTGTGTTTCTATACATGGTGATGTCATCTGTCTGTTCTAGTGGTTGTGTTTCTATACCTGGTGATGCCATCTGTCTGTTCTAGTGGTTGTGTTTCTATACCTGGTGATGCCACCTGTCTGTTCTAGTGGTTGTGTTTCTATACCTGGTGATGCCATCTGTCTGTTCTAGTGGTTGTGTTTCTATACATGGTGATGCCATCTGTCTGTTCTAGTGGATGTGTTTCTATACATGGTGATGCCATCTGTCTGTTCTAGTGGTTGTGTTTCTATACCTGGTGATGCCATCTGTCTGTTCTAGTGGTTGTGTTTCTATACATGGTGATGCCATCTGTCTGTTCTAGTGGTTGTGTTTCTATACCTGGTGATGCCATCTGTCTGTTCTAGTGGTTGTGTTTCTATACCTGGTGATGCCATCTGTCTGTTCTAGTGGTTGTGTTTCTATACCTGGTGATGCCATCTGTCTGTTCTAGTGGTTGTGTTTCTATACCTGGTGATACCATCTGTCTGTTCTAGTGGTTGTGTTTCTATACATGGTGATGCCATCTGTCTGTTCTAGTGGTTGTGTTTCTATAGCTGGTGATGCCAGGTCCCAGGTTCACTCTGCCGACTCCCTCACTTCCTCTCTCTGTTGTGGTGTGGTGTGTAGGTGAGGTTGCCATACCAACAGCTGTGGCCGAGCAAGGCGGCCAGAAAAAGAACAGCAAGATACGGAGAGGTAACACTAACGCCTCATTCAAATATAAGACTTAAATAAGCTGTTGTTGCTTGGTTTATTAAAGACTTAAATAAGCTGTTGTTGCTGCTTGGTTTATTAAAGACTTAAATAAGCTGTTGCTGCTTGGTTTATTAAAGACTTAAATAAGCTGTTTGTTGCTTGGTTTATTAAAGACCTAAATAAGCTGTGTTGCTGCTTGGTTTATTAAAGACTTAAATAAGCTGTTGCTGCTTGGTTTATTAAAGACTTAAATAAGCTGTTGTTGCTTGGTTTATTAAAGACTTAAATAAGCTGTGTTGCTGCTTGGTTTATTAAAGACTTAAATTAGCTGTTGTTGCTTGGTTTATTAAAGACTTAAATAAGCTGTTGTTGCTTGGTTTATTAAAGACTTAAATAAGCTGTTGCTTGGTTTATTAAAGACTTAAATAAGATGCTTGGTTGCTTGGCTTATTAAAGACTTAAATAAGCTGTGTTGCTGCTTGGTTTATTAAAGACTTAAATAAGCTGTGTTGTTGCTTGGTTTATTAAAGACTTAAATAAGATGCTTGGTTGCTTGGCTTATTAAAGACTTAAATAAGATGCTTGGTTGCTTGGCTTATTAAAGACTTAAATAAGCTGTGTTGCTGCTTGGTTTATTAAAGACTTAAATAAGCTGTGTTGTTGCTTGGTTTATTAAAGACTTAAATAAGATGCTTGGTTGCTTGGCTTATTAAAGACTTAAATAAGCTGTGTTGCTGCTTGGTTTATTAAATACTTAAATAAGCTGTGTTGTTGCTTGGTTTATTAAAGACTTAAATAAGCTGTGTTGCTGCTTGGTTTATTAAATACTTAAATAAGCTGTGTTGTTGCTTGGTTTATTAAAGACTTAAATAAGATGCTTGGTTGCTTGGCTTATTAAAGACTTAAATAAGCTGTGTTGCTGCTTGGTTCATTAAATACTTAAATAAGCTGTGTTGTTGCTTGGTTTATTAAAGACTTAAATAAGATGCTTGGTTGCTTGGCTTATTAAAGACTTAAATAAGCTGTGTTGCTGCTTGGTTTATTAAATACTTAAATAAGCTGTGTTGTTGCTTGGTTTATTAAAGACTTAAATAAGCTGTGTTGCTGCTTGGTTTATTAAATACTTAAATAAGCTGTGTTGTTGCTTGGTTTATTAAAGACTTAAATAAGATGCTTGGTTGCTTGGTTTATTAAAGACTTAAATAAGCTGTGTTGCTGCTTGGTTTATTAAAGACTTAAATAAGCTGTGTTGCTGCTTGGTTTATTAAAGACTTAAATAAGCTGTGTTGTTGCTTGGTTTATTAAAGACTTAAATAAGCTGTGTTGCTGCTTGGTTTATTAAATACTTAAATAAGCTGTGTTGTTGCTTGGTATATTAAAGACTTAAATAAGCTGTGTTGTTGCTTGGTTTATTAAAGACTTAAACTGTGTTGTTCCTTGGCTTATTAAAGACTTAAATGAACTGTTGCTGTTTGACTTATTAAATACTTAAATAAACTGTGTTGCTGCTTGGTCGGAGCAAAAGCCTGCACTCACAAAGGCCCTCTGATATAGAGTATGATGTCAACAACAGTTGATTGATTGATTGGTTGATTTGATAGATTGGTTGATTGAAACAACAGTGTCCTCTGTGATGTTGTCCCAAACAGAGCCTGGTGATGGACAGAGGAAGAGAGAGAAGAGGAGAGAGACAGAGCCTGGTGATGGACAGAGGAAGAGGAGAACGACAGAGCCTGGTGATGGACAGAGGAAGAGGAGAGAGACAGAGCCTGGTGATGGACAGAGGAAGAGGAGAACGACAGAACCTGGTGATGGACAGAGGAAGAGAGAGAAGAGGAGAGAGACTCAGAGACACTCTCCCATCAGAGGTAAAGCCTAGGACCAACTCTGTTTCTACCTTCTCCCCCCTCTCCCTGAAGTGTACACTCCTTCACTCCCCTTCATGTATTTAAAGTGCATTAAAAGCACTGGAGTGGTTATAAGACATATCCAAAACTTTCAGATCCTTGAGGGGGAGTGAACAAGTGCACACTACAGGGATAAGGGGGAGTGAACAAGTGCACAGTTCTGGGGAATGGACAGAAAAAAGGCAGTATTGTCTTCAGTTCGTCAACAGCGAGGTAGCGTGGTGATTGATGATCTAGGCCTGTTTTGAAATGGAACTAAATAAAATCAACTGATTTGTTTTTTTTGTTCTCTGTAGGTGGTCCTGGCTCTGCTCCCCTCCCAGCCGTGACTCTCTCTTCTCCCCCTAGACTTCTCCCGATCACTCCATCCCTCCCTCCCTCACTCCTTTACATTCCTGGGTTTGGGAATGCTACTTTCCTCTCCTCTTGTAGCAGTAAGTATGATGTTATGGACCGGTTTTTCCCAGACACAAATGAACCGTGATCCTGGACTAAAAAAGCACTTTGAATGGAGATTTTCTTTTGAGCATGCTTTGTTAGTCCGGGACTAGGCTTAATCTGTGTCCGGGGGAAACGGGCCCCAAGTGTGTGTGTGTGTAGTGTGTGTGTAGTGTGTGTAGTTGTGTAGTGTGTAGTGGTGTGTAGTGTGTGTGTTATTGGTGTAGTGTTTCAGTGTTGTAGTGTGGTGTGTGTGTGTTGGTGTGTGGTGTAGGTGTGCGTGCTGTGTGTGCGGGCGTGCGTGCGTGCGGTGGGTTGTGTGTGTAGTAGTGTGTAGTGTGTAGTGTGTGTGTGTGTGTGCGTGCGCGCGTGCGTGTGTGTGTGTGTGTGTGTAACCTGTGTTCTGTGTCCTTACAGATGGCTCAGAGCTGCGTCTGGTTCAAGCTCCTCTCTTCAGCTCCTCAAGACCACCCACCTACATACTGAGTGAGTGTGTGTGTGTGTGTGTGTGTGTGTGTGTCCGCGAGTCAAATCAAAGTTCATTGGTCGCGTACAGAGTTTAGCAGAATGCTTCTGTTTCCACCTCCTGCAGTGCAGCAGAATGCTTCTGTTTCCACCTCCTGCAGTGCAGCAGAATGCCTCTGTTTCTACCTCCTGCAGTGTAGCAGAATGCTTCTGTTTCCACCTCCTGGGTGGCATGGATGCTTCTGTTTCTACCTCCGCAGGCAGGCGCTGTTTGTATTTCTCCTCTGCAGTGCGCGGGCGTTGTTTCCACTCCTGGTGCAGCGTGGCTCTGTTTCCCCTGGTGCGGTGCTTTGTTTCCACCGTCGCAGTGCGAGGAATGCTTTTGTTTCTACCGTCCTGGGTGCGCAGTGCTTCTGTCCACTTCTGCGTTGCAGCGAATGCTTCTGTTTCCACCTCCTGCATGAGCAACTCTTTCACACTCCTGCAGTCAGCAGAATGCTTCTTTCCTCTGCAGTGCAGAATCTTCTTCACCTCCTGCAGTGCAGCAGAATGCTTCTGTTCTACCTCTCTGCAGAATCTCTTTTCTACCTCCTGCATGCCAGATGCTTCTGTTTTCTACCTCTCTGCAGTGCAGCAATCGCTTCGTTTCTACTTCTCAGTGCAGCGAATGCTTCTGTTCTACCTCCTCAGTGGGTGCTCTTCTAACCCCTGCAACGACCTGTTTCTCCTCTCTCTGCCAGTGAGGTGTTCTCCTCCTGCCCTCCCACCCCTCACGGCACTAGAATCTTCTTTCCCCCCGCAGTGTAGAGTGTTCTGTTTCCAACCCCTCAAGGCACAGCATCTCTTCTCCTCCAGAGTGAGGATGTCTGTTTCTACCTCCTCCAGTGATGCGATGCTCTGTTTCACCTCCTCAGCGCCAACTGCTCTCTCTCAGAAAGTGTGTGTGTTTTGTGTCCAGTCTGTGTGCCTGCGTGCTTTACCTGACGTACCCCTCCTTTCAGTTTGTTCTCCCTCGCTGCCTCCTCAACCCCTCAACGCCCTACCTCTCTCTCCAGGTGTAGTGTGTTCTGCCTCCTCAACCCCTCAACGCCCTACCTCTCTCTCCAGGTGTAGTGTGTTCTGCCTCCTCAACCCCTCAACGCCCTACCTCTCTCTCCAGGTGTAGTGTGTTCTGCCTCCTCAACCCCTCAACGCCCTACCTCTCTCTCCAGGTGTAGTGTGTTCTGCCTCCTCAACCCCTCAACGCCCTACCTCTCTCTCCAGGTGTAGTGTGTTCTGCCTCCTCAACCCCTCAACGCCCTACCTCTCTCTCCAGGTGTAGTGTGTTCTGCCTCCTCAACCCCTCAACGCCCTACCTCTCTCTCCAGGTGTAGTGTGTTCTGCCTCCTCAACCCCTCAACGCCCTACCTCTCTCTCCAGGTGTAGTGTGTTCTGCCTCCCCAACCCCTCAACGCCCTACCTCTCTCTCCAGGTGTAGTGTGTTCTCCCTCGCTGCCTCCTCAACCCCTCAACGCCCTACCTCTCTCTCCAGGTGTAGTGTGTTCTGCTCCTCAACCCCTCAACGCCCTACCTCTCTCTCCAGGTGTAGTGTGTTTTTGCCTCCTCAACCCCTCAACGCCCTACCTCTCTCTCCAGGTGTAGTGTTTTCTGCCTCCTCAACCCCTCAACGCCCTACCTCTCTCTCCAGGTGTAGTGTGTTCTGCCTCCCAACCCCTCAACGCCCTACCTCTCTCTCCAGTGTAGTGTGTTCTGCCTCCTCAACCCCTCAACGCCCTACCTCTCTCTCCAGGTGTAGTGTCGTCTCCCTCGCTGCCTCCTCAACCCCTCAACGCCCTACCTCTCTCTCCAGGTGTAGTGTGTTCTGCCTCCTCAACCCCTCAACGCCCTACCTCTCTCTCCAGGTGTAGTGTGTTCTGCCTCCTCAACCCCTCAACGCCCTACCTCTCTCTCCAGGTGTAGTGTGTTCCCCCTCGCTGTCTCCTCAACCCCTCAACGCCCTACCTCTCTCCAGGTGTAGTGTGTTCTGCCTCCTCAACCCCTCAAGCCCTACCTCTCTCTCCAGGTGTAGGTGTTCTGTCTCCTCAACCCTCAACGCCCTACCTCTCTCTCCAGGTGTAGTGTGTTCTGCCTCCTCAACCCCTCAACGCCCTACCTCTCTCTCCAGGTGTAGTGTGTTCTGCCCTCCTCAACCCCTCAAGCGCCCTACCTCTCTCTCCAGGTGTAGTGTGTTCCCCCTCGCTGCCTCCTCAACCCCTCAACGCCCTACCTCTCTCTCCAGGTGTAGTGTGTCTCCCTCGTTGCCTCCCAACCCCTCAACGCCCTACCTCTCTCTCCAGGTGTAGTGTGTTCTGCCTCCTCAACCCTCAACGCCCTACCTCTCTCTCCAGGTGTAGTGTGTTCTGCCTCCTCAACCCCTCAACGCCCTACCTCTCTCTCCAGGTGTAGTGTGTTCTGCCTCCCAACCCCTCAACGCCCTACCTCTCTCTCAGGTGTAGTGTGTTCTGCCTCCTCAACCCCTCAACGCCCTACCTCTCTCTCCAGGTGTAGTGTGTTCCCCCTCGCTGCCTCCTCAACCCCTCAACGCCCTACCTCTCTCTCCAGGTGTAGTGTGTTCTGCCTCCTCAACCCCTCAACGCCCTACCTCTCTCTCCAGGTGTAGTGTCGTCTCCTGCTGCCTCCTCAACCCCTCAACGCCCTACCTCTCTCTCCAGGTGTAGTGTCGTCTCCCTCGCTGCCTCCTCAACCCCTCAACGCCCTACCTCTCTCTCCAGGTGTAGTGTCGTCTCCCTCGCTGCCTCCTCAACCCCTCAACGCCCTACCTCTCTCTCCAGGTGTAGTGTCGTCTCCCTCGCTGCCTCCTCAACCCCTCAACGCCCTACCTCTCTCTCCAGGTGTAGTGTGTTCCCCCTCGCTGCCTCCTCAACCCCTCAACGCCCTACCTCTCTCTCCAGGTGTAGTGTCGTCTCCCTCGCTGCCTCCTCAACCCCTCAACGCCCTACCTCTCTCTCCAGGTGAGTAGTGACCAACATCAACACCTCTATTCTACTGATTAAGTTTACTCCCATATGGCTCCCTATTTCCTCCATAGGGTTCTGGTCCAAAGTGTGGCACTATATAGAGGAAACAGAGTGCCCATTTGGGTCTCGTTCAGAGTCGTTGATGAGACAGGGGAGATTTGCCACCTGCATTACTGGGGGGAGAACTTCCTCCGGAGGGAGAAATACCATTCATTCATTCATTCATCATGCCTCACTGATACCGGGTCAACAAGTCAATCAACATGAGTTAACTTGAATACAGGGTGTGTTTTTTACTCATGCTGTGTCTGTGTGTGTGTGTGTGTGTGTGTGTGTGTGTGTGTGTGTGTGTGTGTGTGTCTGTGTGTGTGTGTGTGTGTGTGTGTGTGTGTGTGTGTAGTCGACAGTGCGGAAGCTCCAGACCTGATGTGTTCCTCTCCTCCTGGATCTCTGTCTGACTGTGCCAGCCGAGCCCTGTCAGCCCCCTCAGCCTCCCCCCTCTCACCCCCCTCAGCCTCCCCCCTCTCCCCCAGGGCAGGTGAGTTACAGCCCGCTTCACATCATGGCATCACTTCAGCAGTCTACTACAGAGACATCTTATCTTTCAAACACATCATGAAAAAACAGCTAAACAAGGCAATCACATGAGAATGTTACAGTGTGTGTGTGTGTGTGTGTGTGTGTGTGTGTGTGTGTGTGTGTGTGTGTGTGTGTGTGTGTGTGTGTGTGTGTGTGTGTGTGTGTGTGTGTGTTGTGTGTCTGTGTGTGTCTGTGTGTGTGTGTCTGTGTGTGTGTGTCTGTGTGTGTGTGTGGTGTGTGTGTGTGTGTGTGTGTGTGTGTGTCTGTGTGTGTTACAGAGAGTGTGGAAGCGTACATTCACCAAACCAAGGTTCACCTGAGGGAAATGTGCCAGGTAAGACCAGGGAACCAGATAGAGGGGACGTTGAGTGGGGTTGACTTCTTCCAAAGAGAACATTACTCATATGGACCCCAACTCTGCCTGTCTCGACCAATGATGTCGTCTCAACAGGAGACGGAGGCGGGCCTTAGCCTGGCGTCCCACTATGTTGACGTGCGATTGGTCCAGAGGCAGATCCTGATTGGCTCAGGGAAGAACGCCAACAAGTGCCTGGAGAAGGATCTGGTCGTCATGGGAGACACTGAGAGGAGGCGGGGCTCGCTGGCCAGAAGTCAGGTCAGACTAGTCTTATCTTAATGCTGTCATTACGTCATCACCTAGGAGACACTATTAGTATTTAGTCTTATCTTAAGGCTGTCAATACATGTTTTTAGTCCTCTATTAATAATGATTTCTGTAAGGAAAAGTGTAATTAATGTATTATTAACTGTGTTCATCGTTAGGTGTTCGAGAGCTCCGCGGGGGCGAAACCCAAACGTTCCATCGTGTTGCTAGGCAACGCCGGCATGGGCAAGAGCACGCTCATCAAGAAGCTCTGTGTTGATTGGTCCGACGGCCTCCTGCCTCAGTTTGACTTTGTGTTCTTATTGGACGGCAAGGCTCTGACCCTCCCCCCTGAGCCGACCCATAGCCTTCAGTCCCTCCTCCTCCACCTCTCCTCCTCCCCACTTCCCTGTCCCCACCCCCAGGATGTCTTCAATCAGGTCCTCTCTGCCCCGGAGCGTGTGCTGGTGATATTCGACGGCTTCGAGGTGGTGCGTGACATGGAGGGGCTGCTGCAGTGTCCAGCGGATGACAGTAGGGGTGGGACCTACAGCGTTAGACAGCTGTTCTCAGGCTTGCTCCAGAGGAGGCTCCTACCGGGCTGCTCTCTGCTCCTCTCTGCCCGACCGCGAGGCACCGTCAGCGGTCTGCTGAGACGGGCTGACAGCCTCCTGGAACTCTCTGGCTTCTCCCCTCCGGACATAGAGAGATACCTGGGACAGTACTTCTCTGGACACTCCCAACAGGCCCCAGCCCCAGCCCCAGCCCCAGCCCCAGCCCCTAGCCCCAGCCCCAGCTCCTCCCCAGCCCACCCCTACCCGAGCCAGCCCCAGCCCCTAGCCCAGCCCCCCAGCCACCTCCTACACCCAGCCAACAGCCTCTAGCCCAGCCCAGCCCAGCCCCCACCACCCCAGCCACCAGCCTGCCCAGACCACAGCCCCACCCCGCTCCCACCACCACCACCACCCAGCCCGCCCCAGACACCACCACCTCACCCACCCCGCACCGTCTACCCACACCCCACCCCACGCCCCAACACCCAGACCCCACTAGCCACCCACCAACACAACCCGGAACCCCAAACACCACTGCCTCTAGAACCCCAACCACTACCCCACCTACAACATCACCTAACAAAACACACACCCACCCCAAACACACACCCACCCCAAACACACACCTACCCACAACACACACCCCAAACACCCCACCCCAAACACACACCCACCAAACACACCCAACAACCACCCCAAACACACACACCCCAAACACCACCACCCCCTACCCCAAACACACCACCCTACCCCAACACACACACCCACACCCCCAAACACACCCCTACCCCAAACACACTCAACACCCACCCAAACACACCCCCAAACACCACTACCCCCAACCACAACCCCCAAACACTACCCCAAACACACACCCAGACACACAGTCACACCCCTAAGCACAGTGAAAAACACGGCCCTAAACACACACACAACAGGACAGGAACACACATCCACACCCGCTCCCACACTCAATCCCAAATTCAATTGGCAGAAGAGAAGAGGGGGTAAGGAGAAGAGGGGGAGAGAGAAGAGGGGGAGAGAGAAGAGGGGGAGAGAGAAGAGGGTGAAGGAGAATGAAGAAGAGAGAGAGGAGGAGGAGAAGGAGGAGGGAGAGGAGGGAGAGGAAGAGGAGGAGGAGAACAGGTGTGTTCTGTCTGAGTTGAGCGGTCTGGCCTGGCAGGGGGTTAAAGGTCATTCATCTCTCCTGACCCTGACCCTGGAGCATACCATCTATGTCAGGCTGCGGGTGTTTGGCCTGAGGACTGGACTGGTCCATTCTCACTGGCTGAGGGGGGGGCAGGGCAGAGACTGTGACGGTGATGACATCAGTTATGACAACATCCTGTCCTGGGCCCACCCCTTCCTGCAAAGCTTCCTGGGCGGGGTCCACCTGTCTGTCTCCAGGTGTGTGTCTGACCGAGCCCTGCTGACCCAGATTCTACCACAGGTATCATTACTGTTTAACTATTCAACTCAATCCTCCTCCTCCTCCTCCTCCTCACCTGAACCAGCACCTCCTTTCTATCTCGGACTCTACTGATAGCTCCTTTATGGAGGGAAAATGTTCTTACCATGACTGTGATATGTGGTTTGTCCCACCCAGCTGTGTTCAGATGAATGCACTGACTGGAAGTCGCTCTGGATAAGAGCGTCTGCTGAATGACTAAAATGAAATGGCTGGTTTGTTGACTCTACTTACTCGTACGCTGCTACGCTAGCACGATCTATGCTACTCTAGCTATTCTACGCTAGCTAGCTACGCTATCTACCTACTCTACCAGGCTACCTGTTCGACGCTAGCGACTCTATTCGACTAGGCGCTGCTATTCTACTAACTCTATCTACGCACTCTATCATTCTACTCGAGGCTACTATATTCACTCAGCATTCCTACTACTCGACTCTAACTCTACGCATATATTCGCTACGCGAGAGATCACTCGACTCGACGCGATAATACCTACTCTATTCGACCATTCTACCGAGGCTACCGACCATCTGACGGCATCGACTCATGCTATTCTATCTATTCTGACTCGTACTCTGACCATCCTAGCTCTAGCTCACTCTACTCTACTCTACTCGACTACTCGACTCTATCTACTCTACTCTCACTCCATGCGACGCTAGCATCTATCTTGTACGCTACGTCTACATCTGATCTCACTGCTACTCGTACTCTACTACTACCTACCTACTCACTCTACGTCTATCTACTACTATTCACTCTACTCATACCTAGTCATCTACTCTATTCTGTCGCTATTCATCTATCTCTACCTCTACTCTACTCTACGTTTCTCTACTCTATCACCTCTACTCTACTCTACCTACTCTACTCTACTTATCAGCTCTACTCTACCTACTCTATTTACGTCATTCTGTCCTATTCTATCTATAGCTCTACTTCTACTCTATCTACTTATTAACACATTCTCCTCTACTCTACATACTACTCTACTCTACTCTACTCTATTATATTCTACTCTATTCTCCTCTACTCTACTCTATTCTACTCTACTCTGTCCTATTCTATTCTACTCTGCAGCCCAGGGGGAGGCGACGGCCTCAGGGAGAGTGCCTGGACCTTGCTCAGCGATTCGCTGTCGGCCTGCTGTTCCGGAACAAGGCGGAACTCCGGGATCTGGCCACCCTAGATACCGGCGCCATGAGTGCGGTGGTGGCCAAGCGAGCCGCTGTGACGTCACACCTGGAGAACCTTCACCCTGCGGAGCTAAACCCTGCCAGGCTCCTGGAGGCGTGTCACTGTGTTTACGAGACAGGCGACGCCCACTTGGTCAGACAGCTGGTGCGGAACCTTCCCGAGGTTCTGTCCTTCCAAGGGGTTCCGCTGTGCCCCGCCGACGCCTATGTGGTGTGGAACCTTCTGGACCAGTGTAGAACGCCGAGGAGGAGGTTCTGTCTGGGGCTGGAGGACACAGGACTGAGAATCACAGGGCTAAAACTACTAACAGGTCTCCACAACATAAACTCCTACAGGTACTGACACTGGTACATTATAGATCTACAACAGTATAGATGTTACAGTATATATCTACAACAGTATAGATCTGGTACAGTATAGATCTGTTACATTATAGATCTGTTACAGTATAGATCTGTTACATTATAGATCTGTTACAGTATAGATCTGTTACAGTATAGATCTAGAACAGTATAGATATGGTACAGTATATATCTATAACAGTATAGATGTTACAGTATAGATCTGTTACATTTTAGATCTGTTACAGTATATATCTACAACAGTATAGATCTGTTACAGTATATATCTAGAACAGTGTAGATCTGTTACATTATATATCTACAACAGTATATATCTGTTACATTATATATCTATAACAGTATAGATATTTTACATTATATATCTATAACAGTATAGATATTTTACATTATATATCTATAACTGTATAGATATTTTACATTATATCTAGAACAGTATAGATATGTTACAGTATATATCTAGAACAGTATAGATCTGTTACAGTATATATCTAGAACAGTATAGATCTGTTACATTATATCTAGAACAGTAGATCTGTTATATTATATATCTATAACAGTATAGATCTGTTAAATTATATCTACAACAGTATATACATTTTACATTATATCTAGAACAGTATATATCTGTTACAGTATATATCTAGAACAGTATATATATTTTACAGTATATCTAGAACAGTATAGATCATGTTACAGTATATATATAGAACAGTATAGATGTTACAGTATATATCTAGAACAGTATAGATATTTTACATTATATCTAGAACAGTATAGATCTGTTACAGTATATTTCTATAACAGTATAGATATTTTACATTATATCTAGAACAGTATAGATATGTTACAGTATATATCTAGAACAGTATAGATCTGTTACATTATATATCTACAACAGTAATAATCTGTTACATTATATATCTATAACAGTATAGATATTTTACATTATATATCTATAACAGTATAGATATTTTACATTATATATCTATAACTTTATAGATATTTTACATTATATCTAGAACAGTATAGATATGTTACAGTATATATCTAGAACAGTATAGATCTGTTACAGTATATATCTAGAACAGTATAGATATGTTACATTATATCTAGAACAGTATATCTGTTACATTATATATCTATAACAGTATAGATCTGTTAAATTATATCTACAACAGTATAGACATTTTACATTATATCTACAACAGTATAGATCTGTTACAGTATATATATAGAACAGTATATATAGGTTACAGTATAGATCTGTTACAGTATATATCTAGAACAGTATATATATTTTACATTATATCTACATTATAGAACAGTATAGATATGTTACAGTATATATCTAGAACAGTATAGATGTTACAGTATATATCTAGAACAGTATAGATATTTTACATTATATCTAGAACAGTATAGATCTGTTACAGTATATATCTAGAACAGTATAGATATGTTACAGTATAGATCTAAAACGGTATAGATATTTTACATTATATCTAGAACAGTATAGATCTGTTACAGTATATATCTAGAACAGTATAGATATGGTACAGTATAGATCTAGAACAGTATAGATATGGTACAGTATAGAGCTAGAGCAGTATAGATCTGTTACAGTGTAGATCTAGAACAGTATAGATCTGTTACAGTATATATCTAGAACAGTATAGATATGGTAGAGTATAGATCTAGAACAGTATAGATATGGTACAGTATAGATCTAGAACAGTATAGATATGGTACAGTATAGATCTAGAACAGTATAGATATGTTACAGTGTAGATCTAGAACAGTATAGATCTGTTACAGTATAGATCTAGAACAGTATAGATATGTTACAGTATATATCTATAACAGTATAGATATGGTCCAGTATATTTCTAGAACAGTATAGATATGGTACAGTATAGATCTAGAACAGTATAGATCGTACAGTTATAGATCTAGAACATATAGTGTACGTATAGATCTAGAACAGTATAGATCTGTTACAGTATAGATCTAGAACAGTATAGATATGGTACAGTATAGATCTAGAACAGTATAGATCTGTTACAGTATTTATCTATAACAGTATAGATATGGTACAGTATATATCTAGAACAGTATAGATATGTTACAGTATATATCTATAACAGTATAGATATGGTACAGTATATATCTAGAACAGTTTAGATATGGTACAGTATGATCTGACAGTTATAGATCTAGAACATTATAAATCTGTTACAGTATAGATCAAACATTTAGTCTTTTTACAGTATTTATCTAAAACAGTTATATGGTACAGTAATTCTAGAACAGAAATAGAATGTTACAGTATATATCTACCCCCGTATAGATTGGTACATTTATAATCTAGAACGTATAAAAAATTATTTTAAACAGAAATATATCTATAACGTATAGATATAGTACAGTATAGATCTAAACAGTATAGTATGTTACAGTATAATCCTTAACATATAATATGGTACATTATATATCTAGAACGCATAAATGTTACGAAATATATCTATAACATATAAAATAGGGTACAGTATAATCTAGAACAGTATAGATAGGTACATTAAGTTTCAGAACAGTTAGATCTGTTACAGTGTAGAATCCTGTTGTCCCCTACTGTTGTAGAACTTGAAATTCACTTAGTTTTCGGGTTGTTTTGAACCATAAACTCTATTTTGTGTGTGTTGTTGTGGTGTGGTTGTGTGTGTGTCCCCGGGCGTGTACGCTACACCATCCCCCCCTGGGAGAGCTAGAAGCAAGTGGCGAGGAGGAGCTTCTGAAAGCGGCTGTGTCTAAGTTGACCCTTAACCCTTTCAGAGTCACACAGGTGTCCCATGTACAACACCTTCCTCACTGTAAAAGATACACACAAACAGGAGACTGTCTGACAAAAACGCCAATACAGCACAACACACACACACCACCTACAATACATCCCATAAGTATATATCAACCATTTCTATTACAGCCATCTACAATACATCCCCTACATATATATCAACCCTGCTCTAGTTAAGCCATCTAAAATACATCCCTACATATATATCAACCCTGCTTTTAGTTAACAGCCATCTACAATACATCCCATACAGTAATAACCCACCCTGCTCTAGTTAAAAAAGCCATCTACAATACACCCCCCTACTATATATCAACCAGCTCTGTTACGCCATCTACAATACATCCCCTAAAAGTATATCAACCAGCTCTAGTTACGCCACCCCTACATACATCCCCTAAAGTATAAAATCAACCACTCTAGTTAACAGGCACTACAATACATCCCTACAGTATATATCAACCGCTCTAGTTACAAGCCATCACAAACATCCCCTACAGAAATATATCAACCACTCTGGGTTACAGCCATCACAATACACCCCTACAGTATATCAACCCAGCTCTAGTTACACCATCTACAATACATCCCCTACAGTATATATAACCCTGCCTATTTAAACAGCCATCTACAATACACCCAACAGTATATATCAACCAGCTCTATTTAAACAAGCATCTCCCCACCCATCCCCTACTTCTACCCAACCCCCCACTCTGTAACAGCCATCTCCCATACATCCCCTACAGTATATATCAACCCTGCTCTAGTTACAGCCATCACATACACCCCACAGAAATATATCAACCAGCTCTAGTTACAGCCTCTAATACAATCCTCATACAGTATTAATCCCCTGCTCTAGTTACACCCATTACATACATCCCCTACGTAATATCCAACCAGCTCAGTTACAAGCCATCTACAATACATCCCCTACAGTATATCAACCAGCTCTAGTTACAAGCCAGCTACAATAACCTCATACAGTAAAAATAAAAACCCTGCGGTAGTTACAGCCATCTACAATACATCCCTACAGTAAATCACCCTGCCTAGTTACAGCCATCTACAATACATCCCCTACAGTAATATCAACCAGCTCTAGTTACAGCCATCTACAATAAAATCCCCACAGTATATCAACCACTCTAGTTAACAGCCATCTCCCAAAACCCATACAGTATAATAAACCAGCTCAAAGTTAACAACAGCCATCTACAAACCCCCTACGGGTATATACAACCAACTCTAGTTAAAAGCCATCTACAATACATCCCACGAAATATACAAACAGCTCTAGTTAAAAAAGCCATCTACAATACATCCCCTACGTATATATAAAAACCAGCTCAGTTACGCCATCTACAATACATCCCACGTATATATCACCGGCTCTAGTTAAAACAAAGCCATCTACATCCTCCCCTACAGTATAATCAACCCAGCCTAGTAAAGCCACTCAATACACCCCCTACGTATATATCAACAGCTCTAGTAAAAAGCCATCTCAAACATCCCCTACAGTATATATCACCCAGCTCTAGTTACAGCCACTACAATACATCCCCTACAGTATATAAAACCAGCTCTAATTACAAAGCCATCTACAATACATCCCCTACGTATATATCAACCCTGCTCTGTTACAGCCATCTACAATACTTTCCCCTACAGTTATCAACCAGCTCTATTACAGCCACTACAATACATCCCCTACATTTAAAATCAACCAGCTCTAGTTACAGCCATCTACAATAATTCCCCCTACAGTAATATCAACCAGCTCTATTTACAGCCATCTACAAAAACATCCCCTACAGTATATCAACCAGCTCTAGTTACAGCCATCTACAATACATCCTCTCAGTATATTCAACCTGCTCTAGTTACACAGCCATCTACAATACATCCCCTACAGTATATATAAAACCCTGCTCTAGTTACGCCATCTACAATACCATCCCCATACAGTATATATCAACCCTGCTCTAGTTACAGCCATCTACATACATCCCAATACAGTATATATCAACCAGCTCTAGTTACAGCCATCTACATACATACCCCTACCAGTAATAAAAACCCGCTCTAGTTACAGCATCTACAATCCCTCAAAACGTAAAACAACCCGCTCTAGTTACCAAACCATCTACAATACATCCTCATACAGTATTATCAACCCAGCTCTAGTTACAGCCTCTACAATACTCACCCTACAGTATATATTACCCTGCTCTAGTTACACAGCCATCTACAATACATCCCCATACAGTATATATCCACCCTGGCTCTAGTTACAGCCATCTACAAATACATCCCCCTACAGATATATCAACCCAGCTCTAGTTAGCAGCCATCTACAATACCTCCTCATACAGTATATATCAACCACTCTAGTTTACAAGTCCATCTACACTACCTCCCCTACAGTATATATCAACCCAGCTCTAGTTACAGCCATCTACAATACATCCCCATACAGTATATATCAACCCTGCTCTAGTTACAGCCATCTACAATACACCCCCTACAGTATATATCAACCAGCTCTAGTTACAGCCATCTACAATACATCCTCATACAGTATATATCAACCCTGCTCTAGTTACAGCCATCTACAATACATCCCCTACAGTATATATCAACCAGCTCTAGTTACAGCCATCTACAATACATCCCCTACAGTATATATCAACCAGCTCTAGTTACAGCCATCTACAATACATCCTCATACAGTATATATCAACCCTGCTCTAGTTACAGCCATCTACAATACATCCCCTACAGTATATATCAACCCTGCTCTAGTTACAGCCATCTACAATACATCCCCTACAGTATATATCAACCAGCTCTAGTTACAGCCATCTACAATACATCCCCTACAGTATATATCAACCAGCTCTAGTTACAGCCATCTACAATACATCCCCATACAGTATATATCACCAGCTCTAGTTACAGCCATCTACAATACATCCCCTACAGTATATATCAACAACCTCTAGTTAACAGCATCTACAATACATCCCCTACATATATATCACCAGCTCTAGTTACAACAGCCTATCTACACTACATCCCCTACAGTATATATCAACCACTCTAGTTACAGCCATCTACAATACATCCCCTACAGTATAAAATCAACCCGCTCTATTTTTACAGCCATCTACAATACATCCCTACAGTATATATCAACCCAGCTCTAGTTACAGCCATCTACAATACATCCCCTACAGTATATATCAACCAGCTCTAGTTACAGCCATCTACAATACATCCCCTACAGTATATATCAACCCAGCTCTAGTTACAGCCATCTACAATACATCCCCTACAGTATATATCAACCACTCTAATTACAGCCATCTACAATACATCCCCTACATATATATCAACCCTGCCTCTGTTACAAGCCATTTTACAATACACCCCCTACAGTATATATCAACCAGCTCTAGTTCCCAGCCTCTCCCAATACATCCCCTACAGTATATATAAACCCAGCTCTTTTACAGCCATCTACAATACATCCCCTACAGTATATATCAACCAGCTCTAGTTAAAAGCCACTACAATACATCCCCTACAGTTTTTATCACCAGCTCTAGTTACACCATCTACAAACATCCCATACATTATAATACACCCTGCTCTAGTTCCCAGCATCTAAAATACATCCCCTACAGTATTATCAACCCTGCTCTAGTTAAAAGCCATCTACAATACATCCCCATACAGTATATATCAACCCTGCTCTAGTTACAGCCATCTACAATACATCCTCATACAGTATATATCAACCAGCTCTATTACAGCCATCTACAATACCCCCCTACAGTATATATCAACCCAGCTCTATTTTACAGCCATCTACAATACATCCCTCATACAGTATATATCAACCCTGCTCTATTTAAACAGCCATCTACAATACATCCTCTACAGTAATATCACCCAGCTCTAGTTACAGCCATCTACAATACATCCCCTACAGTATATATTAACCCTGCTCTAGTTACAGCCATCTACAATACATCCCCTACAGTATATATCAACCCTGCTCTAGTTACAGCCATCTACAATACATCCCCTACGTATTATCAACCCCTCAGTTACAGCCATCTAAAATACATCCTCATACAGTATATATCAACCAGCTCTATTACAGCCATCTACAATACATCCCCTACAGTAAAAATCAACCCAGCTTAGTTTACCGCCATCTACAATACATCCCCTACAGTATATATCAACCAGCTCTAGTTACAGCCATCTACAATACATCCTCATACAGTATATATACATACCGGTATGTTCTAAAAACGTGATGATTTGTCCGTCATCATTTCAGCCTGTCAGACGGTGTCCTTGGGGAGGGCATACCTGCAGTCAGAGATCTCCACAAGCTGGAGTTTGAGTGAGTATCATTATTAAACCCAATCCCCTATCACTAGGTAATAAAACTCAATAAACTTTTCACTCGATTTAACACTAGCTAATAAGTCAATAAACGTTGATTTGACTAGGTAATAAGTCAAACTTTGATTTGATTTTATAGTCCCCCCTGTAGCTCAGTTGGTAGAGCATGGCGCTTGCAACGCCAGGGTTGTGGGTTCGTTTTCCCACGGGGGCGGCAGGGGGGGGTGGGGGCAGTATGAAAAATGTATGCACTCACTTAACTGTAAGTCGCTCTGGATAAGAGCGTCTGCTAAAACGACTAAAATGTACAAAATGTAATTTGACTAGGTAATAACTCAAGAGTTACCCAATGGTTTGTGTGTTTTCTGTGTGTAGGTTGGGTCCAGTGAATGGGCCCCTGGCTCTCCCTAAACTCCTGGAGCTGCTGCCAGGCACTGCACAGTCTACAACATCTGGAGTGAGTACTGCACCCACTAATGGACGACGTGACGGCAGGACAACGGTGCGCCGTTTTGTTGTCTAGTTGATTATGGCGTTTGTCTAATCTCTCTGTCTCCCTCTCCTAGTCTGGAGAACAGTAAGCTGGGGGACAGCGGAGCGGAGGGGCTGGCTGAAGCTGTGTCGTCTCTCTCCTCTCTGCAGATTATCAAGTAAGAACCTCACACTGAGCTCTCTACTTCCTAGATCAGGGGTCTCCCAACCTGTCGATCTCAGAGCTCTCTACTTCCTAGATCAGGGGTCTCCCAACCTGTCGATCACAGAGCTCTCTACTTCCTAGATCAGGGGTCTCCCAACCTGTCGATCACAGAGCTCTCTACTCCCTAGATCAGTGGTCACCAACCTGTCAGATCACAGAGCTCTCTACTTCCTAGATCAGGGGTCTCCCAACCTGTCGATCACAGAGCTCTCTACTCCCTAGATCAGCGGTCTCCCAACCTGTCGATCACAGAGCTCTCTACTTCCTAGATCAGGGGTCTCCCAACCTGTCGATCACAGAGCTCTCTACTCCCTAGATCAGGGGTCACCCAACCTGTCGATCACAGAGCTCTCTACTTCCTAGATCAGGGGTCTCCCAACCTGTCGATCACAGAGCTCTCTACTCCCTAGATCAGGGGTCTCCCAACCTGTCGATCACAGAGCTCTCTACTCCCTAGATCAGGGGTCTCCCAACCTGTCGATCACAGAGCTCTCTACTTCCTAGATCAGGGGTCTCCCAACCTGTCGATCACAGAGCTCTCTACTTCCTAGATCAGAGGTCTCCCAACCTGTCGATCACAGAGCTCCGCTACTACTCCCTAGGTCAGCGGGTCACCAACCGGGATCAGATCACAGAGCTCTCTACTTCCTATTATCAGGGTCTCCCACCTGTCAAACTCAAGATCTCACTTCCTAGATCATGTGCTCCCAACTGTCGATCACAGAGCTCTCTACTTTTCCTAGTCAGGGGTCTCCCACCTGTCGATCAAGAGCTCTCTACCCCTAGATCGGGGTCACCCAACCTGTCCCATCACAAGCTCTCTACTTCCTAGATAAGGTCTCCCAACCCGTCGAAACACGAGCTCTCACTCCCCAATCAGCGGGCTCCCCAACCTGTCATCACAGGCCTCTCCTTCCTAGATCAGGTGGGTTTCCCAACCTGTCGTCACAAGCTCTCTACTCCCTAGAAACAGGGTCACCAACCTGTCGATCACAGAGCTCTCTACTTCCTAGATCAGGGGTCTCCCCCCAAACCCGTCGATCACGAGCTCCTCTAAATCCCTAGATCAGGGTCTCCCCCTGCGTCACAAGCTCTCTACCCCTAGTCAGGGGTCCCCAACCTTTGATCACAGAGCTCTCTACTTCCTAGATCAGGGTCCCCAACCGTCGATCACGAGCTCTCTACTTCCTAGATCAGAGGTCTCCCACCTGTCGATCACAACTCTCTCTCCCTAGGTCAGCGGTCACCAAACCCGGGCAATCACAGAGCTCTCTACTCCCTAGATCATGGTCTCCAACCTGTCATCACAGAGCTCTCTACTTCCTAGATCAGTGGGTTACCCAACCTGTCGATCAAAAGCTCTCACTCCCTAGTCAGAGTCCCACCTGTCGATCACAGCTCTCTCTTCCTAGATCAGCGGTCACCACCTGTCGATCACAGAGCTCTCTACTTCCTGATCAGCGGTCACCAACCGTCGATCACAGAGCCTCTCTTCCTAGATCAGGGTCACCACCTGTCGTCACAGGCCTCTACCCCTAGATCAGCGTCCCCAACCTTCGACACAGACTCTCTACCCCAGATCAGTGGTTACCAAACCGTCAATCACAGAGCCTCCTTCCCGATCAGTGTTACAACCTGTCGATCACAGAGCTCTCTTCCTAGCAGCGTCCCCCAACCGTCGATCCGGCTCTCTATTTCTAGACAGGGTACCACCTCCCAAAACAGAGCTCTCTACTCCCTATCAGGTCACCAAGGTCAGATCACCGTGTCTTCATTTCCTCAGTCATAGATGTAAAAAGAGAAGCCTCGAACCACAGCAAAATTGATACTGTGACTTTTAAAAATTTAAAAACCATGACTAACGACTCAACGAGTACCAAAGACTGCTGTTTTAGATAAGTAGTTTAGTTGTTAACGCCGTAACACTTGTTCCACCTTTAGACAAAAAAATCACGTTCTCCTACTTCCACTCACCTCAACCCTGCACCTATGATATACACAACGTTCCATAACTTGCGTGTTATTATTAGTGGCTTTGGTCTTTAATGTCGAGAATATTTCACTTTTCTCTGTCATAAGGGTACACATAATTGATGCTAGGCAAATTAATGCAGTGTGACTTGAGTTTCGCATCACTGAACTGTGTCCCTTTTCTCAGCGAGGAGGGAGAGAGGGGACGTGAGTCGGGTGAGGGCCTCACGCTGCTCCTCCCTCCCCAGACTGACCATCAGATCAGTCATCATCGCCTCACCGCTGCTCCCTCCCCTCAACTGACCATCAGTTTTCGTCAGCCCACCACTCTCCCCCCTCCCCTCAGACTGACCATCAATGCAGGCCATCAGTCAGCCTCAACCACGCTGCTCCCTCCCTCCCCTCAGACTGACCATCAGATGCAGGCCATCAGTCAGCCTCACCGCTGCTTCCCTCCCCTCAGACTGACCATCAGATATCAGGTCATCAGTCAGCCTCACCTGCTGCTCCCTCCCCCCCTCAGACTGACCATCAGGTCATCAGTCACGCCTCACCGCTGCTCCCTCCCTCCCCTCAGACTGACCATCAGATCGCATCAGTCACCTCACCGCTGCTCCCTCCCTCCCTCCCCTCAGACTGACCATCAGATGCAGTCCATCAGTCAGCCTCACCGCTGCTCCCTCCCTCCCCTCAACTGACCTCACCTCATCGCCTCCGCCTCCTCCCTCCCCTCAGACTGACCATCAGATGCAGGTCATCAGTCACGCCTCACCGCTGCTCCCTCCCCCCTCAGACTGACCATATCAGGCCATCAGTCAGCCCTCACCACTGCTCTCCCTCCCTCCCCTCAGACTGACCATCAGTCATCAGTCAAGCCTCACCGCTGCTCTCTACCTCCCTCCCCTCAGACTGACCATCAGATGCAGGTCATCAGTCAGCCTCACGCTGCTCCCTCCTCCTCCCCTCAGACTGACCATCAGTCCAGTAAAAAGAAACAGCAAATGATTCTGCTAACTCAGCTGTGCCTCCCTCACAAGTAATACAACAAATGATCTATTACCAGTGTCATCATATACCACATTTTGTTCTATACATTTCAAAATAGTCTGAGAAGATCAACATTGGCAGGGCAGTTCAATCATAGCCATATGCAGTGATAATGTTTTGGCCCTATAGCCTACTGCACAAACCTCATTGCTACAGAACGGTATTTAATTGGTTAATGTCTTATGTTTTGTAATTCTTTTATTTAAAAAAAGATATGAGCTGTAGATCTCTGCTTGCATTTTGACTCAGAAAAGGTTGGTCGACCACTGCCCTAGATAATATCTATCAGCAAAAACATTCAGTCAGTTACTGTGCTTTTGAGAACAGTGTTTATGATCCCTCTCCTCCTCCTCCTCCTCTCCTCTCTCTTCTCCTCCCCTCCTCTCTCTCCTCCTCCTCTCCTCTCTCTTCTCCTCCCCTCCTCTCCTCTCCTCTCTCTCCTCTCCTCTCCTCTCCTCTCCTCTCCTCCCCTCCTCTCCTCCTCCTCCCCTCCTCTCCTCCTCCTCCCTCTCCTCCTCTCTTCTCCTCCCCTCCTCTCTCTTCTCCTCTCCTCTCCTCCTCTCTCCTCTCCTCCCCTCCTCTCTCCCCTCCTCTCTCTTCTCCTCCCCTCCTCCCCCTCCTCTCTCCTTCTCCTCTTCCTCCTCCTCCTCCCTCTCCTCCTCTCTCTTCTCCTCTCCTCCTCCTCCTCCCTCTCCTCCTCCCTCCCTCTCTCTCTTCTCCTCCTCCTCCCCTCCTCTCCTCTTCTCCTCTCCTCTCCTCTCTCTCTCTCCTCCCTCCTCCCTCTCCTCTCCTCTCTCCTCCTCTCCTCTCCTCTTCCTCTCCTCTCCTCTCCCTCTCCTCTCCTCTCCTCTCCTCTCCTCTCCTCTCCTCTCCTCTCCTCTCCTCTCCTCTCTCAGTCTGTCTCAGAACTGTATAGGAGACCATGGACTAGAGAGACTGGCTCCTGCCCTGTCCACCCTCCCCTCACTGCACTGTCTCAGGTATACACACACACACACACCACACACCACACACACACACACACCCACACACACACCCACACACACACACACAACACACACACACCACACACACCCACCCTGTCTGTGTCCTCTTAATCTGATGGTCTAATCCTGTCTATTGTCCAGTCTGTAATCTGATGGTCTAATCCTGTCTGTTGTCCAGTCTGTAATCTGATGGACTAATCCTGTCCAGTCTGTAATCTGATGGTCTAACCCGCTTTGCCCAGTTGTTAATCGAGGTCAAACCTGTCTGTTTCCAGTCTGTAATTGTGGTTAATCCTGTCCATTGGAATCTGATGGTCTAATTGTTTTGTTCCAGTCTGAAACCCGATGGTCTAATCTGTCATTGTCCAGTCTGTAATCTTGGTCAAATCCGTCCAGTTGTAATCTGATGGCTAACCCTTCCAGTCTGAATCTGATGATCAAATCCTGTCTTTTGCCCAGTCTGAAATTTGGTAAAAACCCGTCTATTGTCCAGTTGAAATCTGGGGTTTAAACCCTGGTTTTTTCCCAGACTGTAATCTGTGGTCAATCCTTTCATTTCCATTTTAAAATCTGTGGTCAAACCCTGTCTTTTGCCAGTCTGTAATTGATGGTTAACCGTCTTTTTGCCTTTTGAAAATCTGAGGTCTAACCTGTTATGCCCAGTCGAAATGGGGTTAAATCTGTCTATTGTCCGTCTGAAATTGATGGTTAATCCGTCTTTGTCCAGTCTGATCTGAGGCTAATCCTGCCAGTCGAAATCTGAGGTTTCTTCTTTATTGTCCAGTCGTAATCTGATGGTCTAATCCGTCTAAGCCCAGTCGTAATCTGAGGGCAAATCCTGTCTATTGTCCAGTCTGTAATCTGAGGTTAACCCTGCTTTTTGTCCAGTCTAAAATTGAGGGTTTAATCCTGTTTTTGTCCAGCTGTAATCGATGGTCTAATCCTGCTTTTGCCCAGTTGTAATCTGTGGGTTAACCCGTCTATTGTCCTTTTAAAATTGAGGTTAACCTGTCGTTGCCAGTCTGAATCCGATGGTCAATCGTCTTTTTGTCCAGTCTTATCTGATGGTCTAATCCTGTCTATTGTCCAGCTGTAATTGAGGGTCAATCCTTTTATGCCCAGTCTGAAATCTGATGGTCAACCCGTTATTTGTCCTCTGAATCGATGGTCTAACTGTCTATTGTCCAGTCTGTAATCTGATGGTCTAATCCTGTCTATTGTCCGCTGAAATTGAGGGTCAATCCAGCTATTGCCAGTCTGAAATCGAGGGTTAATCCTGTCATTGTCCGTCTGAAATCGGGGTTAATCCTGTCTATTGTCCAGTCTGTAATCTGATGGTCTAATCCTGTCTATTGTCCAGTCTGTAATCTGATGGTCTAATCCTGTCTATTGTCCAGTCTGTAATCTGAGGTCTAACCCTGTCTATTGTCCAGTCGTAATTGTGGTCTTCCTGTTTTTGCCAGTCTGTAATCTGTGGTCAAACCCTGTCTATGCCCAGCGAATCTGATGGTCTAATCCTGTCTTTGTCCAGTCGTAATTGAGGGGTAAATCCTGTTATTGCCAGTCTTAATCGGGGTCTAATCCTGTCGTTGTAGTCTGTAATCTGATGGTCTAACCCTGTCTGTTGTCCAGTCTGTAATCTGATGGTCTAATCCTGTCTATGTAGTCTGAACTGAGGGTCTAATCCTGTCTATGTCCATTGTAATCTGAGGGGTCTTCCTGCCCGGGTCTGTAATCCGATGGTCTAACCTGTTTATTTCCATCTGTAATCTGATGGTCTAATCCTGTCTGTTGTCCAGCGTATTGAGGTTTAACCCCGTTGTTGCCCAGTCGTAATTGATGGTCAACCCTGTCGTGTCCGTCTGTAACCCGATGGTCAAATCCTGTCTTTGTCCAGTCTTAATTGATGGTCTAACCCTTTGTTTCCAGTCTGTAATTGATGGTCTAACCCTGTCCAGTCTTAATTGATGGTCTAATCTGTTTATTGCCAGTCGAAATTGATGGTCATCCTGTCTTTTCCAGTCTGTAATCTGATGGTTAATCCGTCCAGTCTGTAATCGAGGTTAACCCTGTTTTTTTCCATCTGAAATTGATGGTCTAATCCTGCCAGCGTAATTGGGGGTCAAATTTGTCTATTGTCCGTCTGTAATTGAGGGTCTAATCCGTCTATTGTCCAGTCTGAATCTGATGGTTAATCCTGTCTTTTTGTCCAGTCTGTAATTGATGGTCAAATCCTGTCTGTTGCCCAGTCTGTAATTGAGGGTCTAATCCGTCCAGTCTGTAATCTGAGGGTTTAACCCTGTTATTTCCAGTCTGAAATCGATGGTCAACCCTGTCTATTTCCAGTCTGTTCGTGGTCAAATCCTGTCATGTCCAGTCTGAACTGATGGTCTACAACATTCGGAGAGTGCGCCCCTCCTTTAAAAGGAAGGGCGCAGGTCCGTCCAGCATTTGTCATTCCCCTCGGACTACTGAAAATGGGTTTTGGCGGGGGCCCCCCCCGGGGGGCCCTTTAAAAAACCCACAATCTCCGAATCCCCAGCCTTTGGTGTTAAACCTTCCCAAGTTCTCTAAAGTCCCCCCCCCCCTTCCCTCCCACCCCCCACTGGTTTCCCAGTTGAAGCTCGCACCTACTACAAACCTGGTGCTTTCCTTTTGGAGCAGGGGGGGAACGGCACCCCCTACCTTCAGGCTTGATCAGTCCCTTCCCCCCAAACGAGGACATGGTTTTTCCACCCTTTGGGCCCGCTGGTCCCCTTCCCCCGGAAGCCCCGTCCCCCCAGCCCATAAAACTGTTCGCTGCTTGGACCCAATGGGGTGGAACAAGCTCCTCACGACGCCGACAGGGGTACTAACCCCCTCCCGGGACATTGAAACCCCCCCTCTTTAAGGAATACTGGGTAGGCTAAGTATTTTTCTAACCCCCCCCCCCCCCCCCCCCCCCCAAATTGTAAAGTGGTTATCCCCCTGGCCCCATAGGGTGAACGCACAAATTTTTGGAGTCCTTGGTAAGAGCGTTTTAAATGACGTTAATGGCCCTTGGGAAGGACTTTTCCCTAATGTCCGTAAGTCGCTCTGGTTTTAAAAGGTTGTAAAAGACTAAAAAGTAAAATGTAAATTTAAAAAGTCAATCCTTTCCAGTCTGATTGATTTGGGCTAATCCTTTTGTTTTCCCGCGTAAATTTTTGAGGTCTAAACCTGTCCGCTGTAAACTATGGTCTAAAAACCGTTTTTTATCGTACAGTAATGTGATATCAGACGGGGGTGCTGACAGTCTGGCTGCTGTTTTACCTCAGATGACATCACTCAGCGACCTGGAGTAAGTCTGAAACCATTTTTTAAAAACAAACATGACTCGGAAAAGGGTAGATCCCAATGGGTCAGTACGTGGGGGCAATACTCCGGGTTCAGAACTACTACGGTTTGACTCAGTGTCGTCCCCCCCCCCCCCCCCATGTTGTCTGCAGTGTAAAGTACAACAGGTTTAAGCCTGGGGGCCAGAGTTGGCTTCCCGTTGAGGGGGTCGTGGTCAAGGTCTGGGGTAGGACCCTCATCTAATACAATCATATCATGATAACAGATAGGGAAAAATCCATGGCAGGATCTAAACAATCTATCATGATAAAGTTAAAGGGGGAATCCATGGACAAAGGGGTCTAATTTCAATCAATCATATAACAGATAGGAGGAATCCAGGATAGGAGTTAATATAATCTATCATGATAAAGTATGGAGGAAATCCATGGATCAGGGGTCTAAAACAATAACATGAAACGTATGGAGGAAATCCAGGGTCAGGAGTTAATAAAAACTATATGATAAAGTAGGAGGGAAACCCCGGATCAGGGGTCTAATCAATCATATTTATGATAAGAAGGAGGAAAATCCTGGCCCCGGGGTCTAATAAATCATTCATGATAACGTATAGGAGGAACTCCATGGATCAATAGCTAATTTCAAACATATAAGTAACATATACAGGGGGGAGAAAAAGATTTGATACACTGCCGATTTTGCAGGGTTTTTTACTTACAGAGCAGTAGAGGGCTTAATTTTTTATCAAAGGGCACTTCAACGTGGAGAGGAATCTAAAACAAAAAAACCAGAAAATCAAATTTTTGATTTTTAATAAAAATTTGCATTTTAAAACTCCAATAACTGTAGAATAGAAGAAAACATGAAAACAAAGGCTGGGTTTCACAGTAAAAAAAAAATGCCAAGTAATTGACACGGGTAATAATGGGGGAACAGGGAGAGGAGAGAGGAGAGAGCGGAGCGAGAGAGAGGAGAGAGGAGAGAAGGAGAAAAGAGAGAAGAGAACGGAGCAAAGAGAGAGAAGAGAGAGGAAAGAGAAGAATAGACGAGAGAGAAGAGAGAGGAAGACGGAGAAGAGAGAGATGAGGAAGAGGAGGAAGATCAAGGTAAGATATAGCTAGAGAACTACCATATTATATATAATATATAAGGCAATTATTTTCCATTAATATATCTAATCATATCTCTACCTCCCCAACTCTTATCCTCTTCTCTCTCCCCATCTATCTCCCCCTCTTCTCCCCTCTAGATGGGCTCTGTATCTCGTCTTCCACCTCCACCCCCTTCCTCTACTTCGTGGTGGAACGCGTGTATTCCCTACGGGGTGTTAGAGAGACTGCAACAACAGGATCCACGGATTCAGCTGCTCTAGAACATTGTTCAAATGTTGTTTCTAACAGAACCCCAGAGGATACAGTCACTCCTAGAACATTTTTTCTGTTCTAGAACTGTGTCTTACCATCAAGGATAGGGAAACAAACCCACTCTAGAACACGGTCTATGGGGTTCAGCCATGCAGGATTCGAGTGGAGCCATATATTATTTAAAAAAACTTTCCCTTGAAGCTGTTCTCAGGGTTTGCTATTGGTTATATGCACTGTTCTGCATAGAGATCCTATTTAAATGACTAGAGGGGGCTTTGTCATAAACCCTCAAGGTTCCAGAAATTGGGGTGAAAATGGCAGCCATCTTGGTCAGGGAGAAATCCAAACCAGTCTAATTGGTATGAATGGCAGTAGAGGCAGAATCCCGATTTTTACTATGCAGGACAATAAAAGTTAGACGTGATGTATCAGAAATTGTGTGATAGAATTATTGTCAACCTAAAATATTGTCATATAATTATAAATACAGTTTATACGGGGTTTATACACATTTGCTGTATAAATAACCTCTAAAATATATATAAACAGACCACAAATATCTCAATTTAATTTTTCTTGGAAAGCTGTGAGTGCTATTATATGACACAATATCAGTACTTGTTGCTTTTACAACTTGTCTTAGTCCTATCATTAACTGATTTCAGACAGGGTATGGCTGTGGATTGAATGTGTTGTTTAAATTGAATGTTGGCAGTTAATTTGACATATTAATGGAATCATTCCTCTGAAACTAACTGGCTAGCTAGCTAACAAACTTACAGTGCAGATAAATTCTTCAAATTCATTATTTTATACAATATCTTATCACAGCACTGGCAAACCATGGTTGAACAACTCCCTGACCAAAATGGCTGACCTTTATCCAATCATAAGAAGGTTGATGGCCATTCTAGAATTCTCATTCAGTGCTGTTCTATCTGTGGTCCTGGACACCACTGTTCTGTCTGTGTTCCCTGGACACCACTGTTCTGTCTGTGTTCCCTGGACACCACTGTTCTGTCTGTGTTCCTGGACACCACTGTTCTGTCTGTGTTCCCTGGACACCACTGTTCTGTCTGTGTTCCCTGGACACCACTGTTCTGTCTGTGTTCCCTGGACACCACTGTTCTGTCTGTGTTCCCTGGACACCACTGTTCTGTCTGTGTTCCCTGGACACCCCTGTTCTGTCTGTGTTCCCTGGACACCACTGTTCTGTCTGTGTTCCCTGGACACCACTGTTCTGTCTGTGTTCCCTGGACACCCCTGTTCTGTCTGTGGTCCTGGACACCACTGTTCTGTCTGTGTTCCCTGGACACCACTGTTCTGTCTGTGTTCCCTGGACACCACTGTTCTGTCTGTGTTCCTGGACACCACTGTTCTGTCTGTGTTCCCTGGACACCACTGTTCTGTCTGTGTTCCCTGGACACCACTGTTCTGTCTGTGTTCCCTGGACACCACTGTTCTGTCTGTGTTCCCTGGACACCACTGTTCTGTCTGTGTTCCCTGGACACCCTGTTCTGTCTGTGTTCCCTGGACACCACTGTTCTGTCTGTGTTCCCTGGACACCACTGTTCTGTCTGTGTTCCCTGGACACCCCCTGTTCTGTCTGTGTTCCCTGGACACCACTGTTCTGTCTGTGTTCCCTGGGACACCCCTGTTCTGTCTGTGTTCCCTGGACACCACTGTTCTGTCTGTGTTCCCTGGGACACCACTGTTCTGTCTGTGTTCCCTGGGACACCACTGTTCTGTCTGTGTTCCCTGGACACCCCTGTTCTGTCTGTGTTCCCTGGACACCCCTGTTCTGTCTGTGTTCCCTGGACACCACTGTTCTGTCTGTGTTCCCTGGACACCACTGTTCTGTCTGTGTTCCCTGGACACCACTGTTCTGTCTGTGTTCCCTGGACACCCCTGTTCTGTCTGTGTTCCCTGGGACACCACTGTTCTGTCTGTGTTCCATGGGGACACCAATGTTCTGTCTGTGTTCCCTGGGGACACCAATTGTTCTGTTCTGTGTTCCCTGGGACACACTGTTATGTCTGTGTTCCCTGGGACACCCCTGTTCTGTCTGTGTTCCCTGGACACCACTGTTCTGTACTGTGTTCCCTGGACACCCTGTTCTGTCTGTGTTCCATGACACCAACTGTTATGTCTGTGTTCCTGGACACCCCTGTTCTGTCTGTGTTCCCTGGACACCACTGTTCTGTCTGTGTTCCCTGGACACCCCTGTTCTGTCTGTGTTCCTGGACACCACTGTATGTGTGTTATGGTTCCTTAATGGTCTGCAGGGTACCTTTTTTATTTGCACTGACATTTGAATGTATTTGAATGTATTTTTTATACTAGTCTAACTTCATTCTGTGTGTCTGTGTCTGTGGAACATTTTTTTGCACTGGATCATTATATTAAGTTTGCACTGAAAAATAAAAATGTTGAGATAGGCAGAGGAGTTGGTTAAAGAACTGGACCCCCCCAGACTACTCTACACAGTACCAGATATAGACAGAGGAGTTGGTTAAAGAACTGGACCCCCCCAGACTACTCTACACAGTACCAGATATAGACAGAGGAGTTGGTTAAAGAACTGGACCCCCCCCAGACTACTCTACACAGTACCAGATATAGACAGAGGAGTTGGTTAAAGAACTGGACCCCCCCCCCAGACTACTCTACACAGTACCAGATATAGACAGAGGAGTTGGTTAAAGAACTGGACCCCCCCCCAGACTACTCTACACAGTACCAGATATAGACAGAGGAGTTGGTTAAAGAACTGGACCCCTCCCCAGACTACTCTACACAGTACCAGATATAGACAGAGGAGTTGGTTAAAGAACTGGACCCCCCCCCCCAGACTACTCTACACAGTACCAGATATAGACAGAGGAGTTGGTTAAAGAACTGGACCCCCCCCCCCAGACTACTCTACACAGTACCAGATATAGACAGAGGAGTTGGTTAAAGAACTGGACCCCCCCAGACTACTCTACACAGTACCAGATATAGACAGAGGAGTTGGTTAAAGAACTGGACCCCCCCCCCCCCCCCCAGACTACTCTACACAGTACCAGATATAGACAGAGGAGTTGGTTAAAGAACTGGACCCCCCCCCAGACTACTCTACACAGTACCAGATATAGACAGAGGAGTTGGTTAAAGAACTGGACCCCCCCAGACTACTCTACACAGTACCAGATATAGACAGAGGAGTTGGTTAAAGAACTGGACCCCCCCCAGACTACTCTACACAGTACCAGATATAGACAGAGGAGTTGGTTAAAGAAACTGGACCCCCCCCCCCAGACTACTCTACACAGTACCAGATATAGACAGAGGAGTTGGTTAAAGAACTGGACCCCCCCCCCCAGACTACTCTACACAGTACCAGATATAGACAGAGGAGTTGGTTTAAAGAACTGGACCACCCCCCCAGACTACTCTACACAGTACCAGATATAGACAGAGGAGTTGGTTAAAGAACTGGACCCCCCCAGACTACTCTACACAGTACCAGATATAGACAGAGGAGTTGGTTTAAAGAACTGGACCCCCCAGACTACTCTACACAGTACCAGATATAGACAGAGGAGTTGGTTAAAGAACTGGACCCCCCCAGACTACTCTACACAGTACCAGTATAGACAGAGGAGTTGGTTAAAGAAACTGGACCCCCCCCAGACTTACTCTACACAGTACCAGATATAGACAGAGGAGTTGGTTAAAGAAACTGGAACCCCCCCCCCACCCCAGACTACTCTACACAGTACCAGATATAGACAGAGAGTTGGTTAAAGAACTGGACCCCCCCCCCCCCCAGACTACTCTACACAGTACCAGATATAGACAGAGGAGTTGGTTTAAAGAACTGGACCCCCCAGACTACTCTACACAGTACCAGATATAGACAGAGGAGTTGGTTAAAGAACTGGACCCCCCCCCCCCCCCCCCCCCCCCCCCCCCCCCCCAGGACTACTCTACACAGTACCAGATATAGACAGAGGAGTTGGTTAAAGAACTGGACCCCCCCCCCCCCCCCCAGACTACTCTACACAGTACCAGATATAGACAGAGGAGTTGGTTAAAGAACTGGACCCCCCCCCCCCAGACTACTCTACACAGTACCAGATATAGACAGAGGAGTTGGTTAAAGAACTGGACCCCCCCCCCCCAGACTACTCTACACAGTACCAGATATAGACAGAGGAGTTGGTTTAAAGAACTGGACCCCCCCCCCCCCCCAGACTACTCTACACAGTACCAGATATAGACAGAGGAGTTGGTAAAGAACTGGACCCCCCCCCCCCCCCCAGACTACTCTACACAGTACCAGATATAGACAGAGGAGTGGTTAAAGAACTGGACCCCCCCCCCAGACTACTCTACACAGTACCAGATATAGACAGAGGAGTTGGTTAAAGAACTGGACCCCCCCCAGACTACTCTACACAGTACCAGATATAGACAGAGGAGTTGGTTAAAGAACTGGACCCCCCCAGACTACTCTACACAGTACCAGATATAGACAGAGGAGTTGGTTAAAGAACTGGACCCCCCCAGTCTACTCTACACAGTACCAACGTAATGGTGATGTTTGTCAGATACAGGTTAAATCAGGGTTATATCCGTCTGTGCTGTTGAAACGTACTTCCTTTATATCAGGTTTCTGTTCCGTGTTTCTAGCTGAAAACAGCTTCATCAGGATGTCTGCAGACGGAGATGACAGAACTACATTCTTACATTGAGTACAGATTACATTCCTCTCTGGCCTATCAGAGATCACCCTGCCTAGACCATGTATCATAGGGGGGGGAGTTTGTTTTTGCGTCACTGGGTTTTGGCGAAGATTTCACTTCAGGACCATGTGGGGCGGTCTAAAATGTGCACGCTTCGCCCAACCGGGCGATCCAAAACAAACAGGGCCATGCTATCAGGTACAGTAGAATAATATCTGTATCCAAAACAAACACGGTCATACTATCAGGTACAGTAGCATAATATCTGTATCCAAAACAAACACGGTCATACTATCAGGTACAGTAGAATAATATCTGTATCCAAAACAAACAGGGCCATGCTATCAGGTACAGTAGAATAATATCGGTATCCAAAACAAACACGGTCATACTATCAGGTACAGTAGAATAATATCTGTATCCACGGGTAAGCATGTCCTCTCTGAAACTCAGGGCCCAACACTCACCTACGACCGTAGAGTTTCTCCAGGTAAGCCAGGAATTTGCTGTACCTGCAATTGTTCAATGAACACACATAAAAGCAACTGACATGTATTGCCTCACATTTGTGCAGGTAAAACAATTCTGTTCTGTGAATACCAGTATTGAAGAGTTCACTTTTGTTACATTACATTTTTAGTCATTTAGCAGACGCTCTTATCCAGAGCAATTAGGGTTAAGTGCCTTGCTCAAGGGGCACATCGACAGATTTTTCACCTAGTCGGCTCGGGGGATTAGAACCAGCGACCTTTCGGTTACTGGGCACAACGCTCTTAACCACTAAGCCACCTGCCGCCTCACGTTACATCATGTGAGGAGGACAATTTAAGGTCTTGTTCTTGTTATTCTACACTGACATAACTTTCCTCTGCACTGACCTGACTGCAACTGGGTTTGACAACGGCCAGATGATGGGAGTGTGTTTCACCTTGCCCATATCCCATCTTAGCATAAAGCATGTCCTTGACAATGCTAAAGAGGGCCCGTCTGTCCTTCATCTCAACGCCATGCTCTTTGCTCCATAGCCACCTCCAGACTGCTTGGAGCAGGTGAAAAACACAGAGGAGGAGGGGGGTTGCCTCCGGGGGAAGGCCTAATGCTCCTCTCTCTGCCTCGCAGTCGTCGGGGCCACTGCCTGACCTCTGACCTCTCCCAGCAAATGCATCCTCCGCCCAATATCTCCTTCAGGAGCGCTGAAGGCCCTCAAAAAAAATGGGTGGCCTCATCTTCTGACTGGGTGGAAAGATGATCCGAAGAGGAAAGACCACCTGCACATGTGTGCGTCAATAGTAAAACAACACACTCTGCAGTTCTCTCTGTCCGGATGTTTCCGGACGAATCGATGAAACATGGCTCCCCACTGTGTTTTTAGCTGATGGACCCGTTTCGTAAAGGGGGGGGGGGGGGAGCATATGGCCACGAGAGGAGTTCCACCTGAAGATGTTTGCTATCACAGGTGTTGCTGCGTTTAGATCTATCTGCCTCTCTAGTGCTGACGTCATGAAAGGCCCACTCCGCTCTCCATACTCTTTCTCTCTTTTTAAAGGGCTTTCTGATACAATCTGTGCCAAATACATGGTGAAAATGTCAAATAAACCTTGTCTCTTAAAAAAATATATATTCTACAGAAGCTTATTTTTTAAACATTTAATTTTGGCTCTGTAGTTTCCCAGGATTTGCAATCTTACACTGTATATGATGTGAAAATACACTGTTATCGCCACTTTCCTAAACACAGATAATATATGAGATGTATGTGGGTGAGACCAATGTATCTGAAACGTGTGTATCATGAATGGCTTTGATCATTTCTCTAGGGAGCAGCATTTCTCACACACGGAACCATCCCCTGTGAGTCCACAGCAAAAACACTGGTCTCACTCACTACTGTATATATAGACTCATATAGTACTGTATATATAGTCTCATATAGTACTGTATATATAGCCTCATATAGTACTGTATATATAGCCTCATATAGTACTGTATATATAGCCTCATATAGTGTATATATACCCTCATATAGTACTGTATATATAGTCTCATATAGTACTGTATATATAGCCTCATATAGTACTGTATATATAGCCTCATATATTACTGTATATATAGCCTCATATAGTACTGTATATATAGCCTCATATAGTACTGTATATATAGCCTCATATAGTACTGTATATATAGCCTCATATATTACTGTATATATAGCCTCATATAGTACTGTATATATAGCCTCATATAGTACTGTATATATAGCCTCATATAGTACTGTATATATAGCCTCATATAGTGTATATATAGCCTCATATAGTACTGTATATATAGCCTCATATAGTACTGTATATATAGTCTCATATAGTACTGTATATATAGCCTCATATAGTACTGTATATATAGTCTCATATAGTACTGTATATATAGCCTCATATAGTACTGTATATATAGCCTCATATAGTACTGTATATATAGCCTCATATATTACTGTATATATAGCCTCATATAGTACTGTATATATAGCCTCATATAGTACTGTATATATAGCCTCATATAGTACTGTATATATAGCCTCATATATTACTGTATATATAGCCTCATATAGTACTGTATAAATAGCCTCATATAGTACTGTATATATAGCCTCATATAGTACTGTATATAGCCTCATAGTGTATATATAGCCTCATATAGTACTGTATATATAGCCTCATATAGTAATGTATATATAGTTCTCATATGTATGTATATTAGCCTCATATAGTACTGTATATAGTCTCATATAGTACTGTATATATAGCCTCATATAGTACTGTATATATAGTCTCATATAGTACTGTATATATAGCCTCATATAGTACTGTATATATAGTCTCATATAGTACTGTATATATAGCCTCATATAGTATGTTATTACTGTATATAGCCTCATATAGTACTTTATATATGCCTCATATAGTACTGTATATATGCCTCATATAGTAATGTATATATAGTCTCATATAGTACTGTATATATAGCCCATATAGTACTGTATATATAGCCTCATATAGTGTATATATAGCCTCATATAGTACTTTATATATAGCCTCATATAGTACTGTATATATAGCCTCATATAGTACTGTATATATAGCCTCATATAGTACTGTATATATAGCCTCATATAGTACTGTATATATAGTCCTCATATAGTACTGTATATATAGCCTCATATAGTACTTTATATATAGCCTCATATAGTACTGTATATATAGCCTCATATAGTACTGTATATATAGTCTCATATAGTACTGTATATATAGCCTCATATAGTACTGTATATATAGTATCATATAGTATTGTATATATAGCCTCATATAGTACTGTATCTGTGTAAAAACAGTTCCCACTGCCATAGAGAGCACACAGGCCAATCTAAATGACCTTTAAATATGTTTAAGAAAGAGAGAAGATGATGTTGGTGCTGGGAATAAGGCATACGTCCCGGTGTCTGGACAGAGAGCTCTATTTGCAGAGGCAAATATGTCATTATCCCCCCATGTTCCATCCAAAGCTGATGAAGGGGAGTGCCCAGTCTCAAACAGCCTTGACAAGGTCTCTGTGGCTTTGGCCCCAACATCCCTGGGGGTTGAAGTGATCGTGGTTGTGGACATCGGACCGGATACACCGGGGAAAGATGTGGGTCCTCGCTTCCTAGAACAAACATTTCATTGTCTTCAGCTAAATCAAAGTTGGAGAATGATTAACCACAATGGGCAGGCTTGTATATGTCAATAAACCATTCACACCATTCTCCTCAGCCTCCCCCTTTCTGGTGACACGGCGTATCAGAGTGATTCTCATTTTGGATGGACAGCAAGTGTTTTTTTTATGTTCCCTTGTCGTCTGCAGTGGGGGGGGGGGGGGGGGGGGGCACCTGTAATCAGCCTAAACACGAGGTGTATTGTATTTATTATCAGTCTGCATACCTTACATTTGCTCTATCCCGCTGACGAAAATATCATTTTACTCACTTCAATCATTACCTTGAAAATCAGAGCAACTTAAACAATTTTATAGAAATGATTAGCTAATAAATATTTGAGAGATTCACGAATAAATAAGCGTATGCTTTTACCTGATAATAGACTACTAATGATACTATAAAGAACTTTAAAAGCCGAGCTAGTAACGCTAAGTAGCCTAGGTTAACTCAGCCGACCTTCCATTGAGGGAATTCAGCAGAGAGACTCAGATACATTTTTACAACTCATTGAAACCCTGAAAATAAACAGTATGAAAATGTATGCACTCACTAACTGGAAGTCACTCTGGATAAGAGCGTCTGCTAAATGACGTAAATGAATAACGGGGCGTGGTTTTGTGCTTAACTGCGTTGGGAAAAAGAAACACGCGGGAGACTGGACTCTATTAAATCCGTATTGCGGAAAAAAATCAGCCTTACAGCCTGATTGTAATTTAAAAGGCAATGTTCCCGCGTTAGCGGAAACTGCATTCACGGTAAACGCTGCATATGTTGGCTCGAATCGTGAATTTCCTTTCAATATCCATCTCGCAATCTGTAACGCTTCAGGCATACAGATTTGAATAGAGCCCTTTCTTTCTTTTCATACAGTTCCATCTTCGTTAGTCAGCACCTCTGCAAACATTTGTGCGTCAGCGCATGCTTTTGACTTCTTCTACCGTCCTGATATGACTCCCTTTAGCCAACAGGACTCCAGTCCGGCCATAGACAGGTGTTACGTTGCCCCCTAGTGGATCAAAGCAGCCAGTGCAACACATTCCGAATATTACGGAATAACAGGGCCTTTCAAAATGACAATCACATTTCACGTGTACACATACCTTGCAGATGTTATCGCAGGTGCAGCAAAATGCTTATGTATCTAGCTCAAACAGTGCAGGGTCTTGATCTTCTAGATGGTAGCGGGGTGGACAGGCCGTGGCTCGGGTGGCTGAGGTCCTTGATGATCTTCTTGGCCAGGGTTACTCAAGTACTATTTGAGAACGTTCGGTCACACAAATTTCCTAGGTGGCAAAGGTCCGTATGGATAATATCATTTCATCGGCGTAGTAATAAACCCCCACATCGCAACCCCCATGCGACCCCAAACTGTTCACACCCCTCTCGTTGGCGGAGAGAAAATCTTGCAGTTTTAAAAGCAAATTTCCCGCAATTCTACACATTTTGCATGGGGAAGAATTTTCTTTGACGTTTTAAAGCTAATTTCCTGCAATTCTACATATTCTTCCATGTCTTGTGTGTGTTTATATGATGCCAGGGTTGAAGCCCAACTTCTTTTTTTGGGGGCGGGGGGCCCGCAGTCCGTATTGACCCCATTCTGGGTCCATATCCAGTCCGCAGTCCGCCAGTTGACAATGGGGGCTCTTGACCATAGAATACAGGAGGCCTACAGCCGTAAATACAACATTAATAGAATGCTGCCTACCTTGACTTGTCTCCATCTGGTGTTCATTCAAATGATTTAGAAAAAAAGTTCACAGAAACCCGTCTTCATCCACTCATCCATTGTTTATTAAATATGCATTGGAATATGAACCTTTGTGTGAACGCTTATAGCACGTCATAGCTCTTTATAACACGTCATAGCTTCTTATACCACGTCACAGCTTAGAACACAGATCTTTATAACACGTCATAGCTCCTTATAACATGTCATAGCTTCTTATAACACGTCATAGCTTCTTATAACACACTGTGCAGGTCCTTCTCTGTGAGGGGGGAGTGTTGGGGGAGAGAGGGGTCAAGGCTGGTGCTGGGGTGGATGTCTAACGAGGATGCTACCTGTCAGCTGACGTGTGCTGGTGGACGTTCTGGTTTAAAATGGCTGCCGTGCGTTGGGTGGATGTCTAATGAGGATGCTACCTGTCAGCTGACGTGTGCTAGGTGGACGTTCTGGTTTAAAATGGCTGCCGTGCGTTGGGTGGATATCTAATGAGGATGCTACCTGTCAGCTGACGTGTGCTAGGTGGACGTTCTGGTTTAAAATGGCTGCCGTGCGTTGGGTGCGCGTGGCATCAGAGCCTTCTATTGGCCATAAAGTGCCCTGGGTGTCGTCCCCCAGGTGGGTGTTACTGGTAGCTACGGGTGGTTGGGGTGAGACTCCTGTCCCCCCTGCCTCCATTATAAACACAAAGCCTACTGAGCAGAGGGGACAGCACTACATTATCAACCCACTCCATTCCAATCCCTTATGAACCGTTATAGCATAGAGATCGATTGAACACTAGCGGTAAAGTCACCTTTGTTCACCAGATCCGTTCTGCCAAGCCCAGTGCTGGCTGGGAGCTGTTATCCTGGGGGAAGGAAGAGCTTAGCAGTGAAACAGCCCGGGGGGTCTCCCTAGCAGCTGGTCTGTGGAGGGTTATTGATCAGAACCAAGCTGATACAGTATTATAGATAGGCAGACACCAGAGGCAACATGAACTGATCTTAAAGGACAGTTCCTGCCCCTTTTTCCCACCCCTAACAGCTAAGGTTAGGCCCGGTGGATGGCAAGCTGATCCTAGATCACCCATGACAGTGGCCAAGATGAACACATCGGGTAAAGAAGGACAGGTGAAGGACCAGGACACGATCATGTCTTTTTAATACACAACAGACACTTCTCCAGTCCACACCTGAGGGTTACACTACACAACAGGGTCGTTCAGCTAGCCAGCTTTAACTTTCAGAAACAAACCGGAAATAACCGCTGCTGTTCCGCTTGTTAAAACAGTCTTATTATGGATAACATTCCCAGAAGTGTAGAAGAACCTGAAGCAGGATTGGTTGATGATTAGGGACTCCAGTCCTGTCCTGCTACACACTGTCTATGGAGTTACAAATAAACATTTACTAAAAGAAATGCACTGGACATAATGCTGATCCTAGGTCAGTTCTCTAGAGCTTGTTGATTGGCCACAGTTAGACAGTCCTGCTTGGTGATCAGCCAGTTAGACAGTCCTGCTTGTTGATTAGCCAGTTACTGTCCTGCTTGTTGATTAGCCAGTTAGACAGTCCTGCTTGTTGATTAGCCAGTTAGACAGTCCTGCTTGTTGATTAGCCAGTTAGACAGTCCTGCTTGTCGATTGGCCACAGTTAGACAGTCCTGCTTGTTGATTAGCCAGTTACAGTCCTGCTTGTTGATTAGCCAGTTAGACAGTCCTGCTTGTTGATTAGCCAGTTAGACAGTTCTGCTAGTTGATTATCCAGTTACAGTCCTGCTTGTTGATTAGCCAGTTAGACAGTCCTGCTTGTTGATTAGCCAGTTACAGTCCTGCTTGTTGATTAGCCAGTTGACAGTCCTGCTGTGATTAGCCAGTTAGACAGTCCTGCTTGTTGATAGCCAGTTAGCAGTCCTGCTTGTGATCAGCCAGTTAGACAGTCCTGCTTGTTGATTATCCAGTTTCAGTCCTGCTTGTTTATTAGCCCGTTAGACAGTCCTGCTTGTTGATTAGCCAGTTAGACAGTCCTGTTTTGATTAGCCAGTTTCAGTCATGCTTGTGATTAGCCCGTTGACAGTCCTGCTTTTTGATTAGACAGTCCCGCTTGTTGATTAGCCAGTTAGACAGTCCTGCTTGTTGATTAGCCAGTTTCAGTCCTGCTTGTTGATTAGCCCGTTAGACAGTCCTGTTGTTGATTATCCAGTTAGAAGTCCTGCTTGTTGATTAGCCAGTTGACAGTCCCGCTGTTGATCAGCCCGTTAGACAGTCCTGCTTGTTGATTAGCCAGTTAGACAGTCCTGCTTGTTGATTAGCCAGTTAGACAGTCCTGCTTGGGATTAGCCAGTTAGACATCCCTGCTTGTTGATTAGCCAGTTAGACAGTCCTGCTTGTTGATTAGCCAGCTAGACAGTCCTGCTTGTTGATTAGCCAGTTACAGTCCTGCTTGTTGATTAGCCAGTTAGACAGTCCTGCTTGTTGATTAGCCAGTTAGACAGTCCTGCTTGTTGATTAGCCAGTTAGACAGTCCTGCTTGTTGATTATCCAGTTACAGTCCTGCTTGTTGATTAGCCAGTTAGACAGTCCTGCTTGTTGATTAGCCAGTTAGACAGTCCTGCTTGTTGATTAGCCAGTTAGACAGTCCTGCTTGTTGATTATCCAGTTACAGTCCTGCTTGTTGATTAGCCAGTTAGACAGTCCTGCTTGTTGATTAGCCAGTTAGACAGTCCTGCTTGTTGATTAGCCAGTTAGACAGTCCTGCTTGTTGATTAGCCAGTTAGACAGTTCTGCTTGTTGATTGGCCACAGTCCATTTTGCTTGTCGATTAGCCACAGTTAGACAGTTCTGCTTGTCGATTAGTCTCTTCCGAGTCCCCAACAACCGGATGTTCTGGTTTTCAGGGGGAAATGGAAAGAGAGCCTGTGACGCTACTTCCGCTTTTGGACATTAACAAGGAGACACTCCATCTTAACTCCTCCTCCACATTTACTGGATTGGTTGAACAGTGCAGAAGAGAACCTCCCCCAACAGTTATTTTTTCTTCTAGTTAAGACCAGTATGTAGGGGATCTAGTTTCAGGCCTTTCTTTTACGCCTGCTACGTTAAAGGTTAGCCACAGTTAGACAGTTCTGCTTGATGATTCGCCACAGTCCGTTCTGCATGTTGATTGGACACAATTAGACAGTTCTGCTTGTTGATTGGCCACAGTTAGACAGTTTTGACAGGCAGCTGTACCTTCGCTATGAATTGTCTGGTCTGTCAGTTTTCCCGGTCTGTCAGTTTTCCCGGTCTGTCAGTTTCCCGGTCTGTCAGTTTTCCCGGTCTGTCAGTTTTTCCAGGTCTGTCAGTTTTCCCGGTCTGTCAGTTTGTCCGGGTCTGTCAGTTTTCCCGGTCTGTCAGTTTTCCCGGTCTGTCAGTTTTCCCGGTCTGTCAGTTTGTCCGGTCTGTCAGTTTGTCCGGTCTGTCAGTTTTCCCGGTCTGTCAGTTTGTCCGGTCTGTCAGTTTGTCCGGTCTGTCAGTTTTCCCCGTCTGTCAGTTTGTCTGGTCTGTCAGTTTTCCCAGTCTGTCAGTTTTCCCAGTCTGTCAGTTTTCCCAGTCTGTCAGTTTTCCCGGTCTGTCAGTTTTCCCGGTCTGTCAGTTTGTCTGGTCTGTCAGTTTTCCCGGTCTGTCAGTTTGTCCGGTCTGTCAGTTTGTCCGGTCTGTCAGTTTTCCCGGTCTGTCAGTTTTCCAGGTCTGTCAGTTTGTCCGGTCTGTCAGTTTTCCCGGTCTGTCTGTCTGTGCCCAGTGTTGATTCTGACTCTCTCCAGATATCTTGTCTTGAGCCGTGACAACCTGTGGAGAAGATAAGAGGCCACGTGTTAGAGATGGGCTGGAATAGCCAGCACTTACTATAGGACTGTATGCTAATGTATGAATGCACTTACTATAGGACTGTATGCTAATGTCTTATGAATGCACTTACTATTCGACTGTATGCTAATGTCTTATGAATGCACTTACTATAGGACTGTATGCTAATGTCTTATGAATGCACTTACTATAGGACTGTATGCTAATGTATGGATGAATGCACTTACTATAGGACTGTATGCTAATGTATGTATGTATGAATGCACTTACTATAAGACTGTATGCTAATGTATGTATGAATGCACTTACTATAGGACTGTATGCTAATGTATGTATGTATGAATGCACTTACTATAAGACTGTATGCTAATGTATGTATGAATGCACTTACTATAGGACTGTATGCTAATGTATGTATGAATGCACTTACTATAGGACTGTATGCTAATGAATGTATGGATGAATGCACTTACTATAGGACTGTATGCTAATGTATGTATGTATGAATGCACTTACTATAAGACTGTATGCTAATGTATGTATGGATGAATGCACTTACTATAGGACTGTATGCTAATGTATGTATGGATGAATGCACTTACTATAGGACTGTATGCTAATGTATGTATGAATGCACTTACTATAGGACTGTATGCTAATGTATGTATGAATGCACTTACTATAGGACTGTATGCTAATGAATGTATGGATGAATGCACTTACTATAAGACTGTATGCTAATGTATGTATGATGCACTTACTATAGGACTGTATGCTAATGAATGTATGGATGAATGCACTTACTATAGACGGTATGCTAATGTATGTATGAATGCACTTACTATAGGACTGTATGCTAATGAATGTATGGATGAATGCACTTACTATAAGACTGTATGCTAATGTATGTATGAATGCACTTACTATAGGACTGTATGCTAATGAATGTATGGATGAATGCACTTACTATAAGACTGTATGCTAATGTATGTATGAATGCACTTACTATAGGACTGTATGCTAATGAATGTATGGATGAATGCACTTACTATAAGACTGTATGCTAATGTATGTATGAATGCACTTACTTAGTGGACTGTAATGCTAATGACATGTATGGATGAATGCACTTACTATAGACTGTATGCTAAGTATGTATGAATGCACTTACTATAAGACTGTATGCTAATGTATGCATGATGCCTTACATATAGGACTGTATGGCTATGTATGTAAACTGCACTTACTATAGGACTGTATGCTAATGAATGTATGGATGAATGCACTTACTATAGACTGTATGCTAATGTATGTATGAATGCACTTACTATAGGACTGTATGCTAATGAATGTATGGATGAATGCACTTACTATAGACGGTATGCTAATGTATGTATGATGACCTTACTATAGGACTGTATGCTAATGATGTAGGATGATGCACTTACTATAAGACTGTATGCTAATGTATGTATGAATGCACTTACTATAGGACTGTATGCTAATGAATGTAGGATGATGCACCTTACTATAAGACTGTATGCTAATGTATGTATGAATGCACTTACTATAGGACGGTATGCTAATGAATGTATGGATGAATGCACTTACTATAGACTGTATGCTAATGTATGTATGAATGCACTTACTATAGGACTGTATGCTAATGATGTAGGATGAATGCACTTACTATAAGACGGTATGCTAATGTATGTATGAATGCACTTACTATAAGACTGTATGCTAATGTATCATGGAATGCACTTACTATAGGACTGTATGCTAATCCTCTACAACATAGAGGATAGTCAGGGATGTTGCAGTGTCAACCTCTACAACATAGAGGATAGTCAGGGATGTTGCAGTGTGAACCTCTACAACATAGAGGATAGTCAGGATGTTTGCAGTGTGAACCTCTACAACATAGAGGATAGTCAGGGATGTTGCAGTGTGAACCTCTACAACATAGAGGATAGTCAGGGATGTTGCAGTGTGAACCTCTACAACATAGAGGCTAGTCAGGGATGTTGCAGTGTGAACCTCTACAACATAGAGGATAGTCAGGGATGTTGCAGTGTCAACCTCTACAACATAGAGGATAGTCAGGGATGTTGCAGTGTCAACCTCTACAACATAGAGGATAGTCAGGGATGTTGCAGTGTGAACCTCTACAACATAGAGGATAGTCAGGGATGTTGCAGTGTCGACCTCTACAACATAGAGGATAGTCAGGGATGTTGCAGTGTGAACCTCTACAACATAGAGGATAGTCAGGGATGTTGCAGTGTGAACTCTACAACATAGAGGCTAGTCAGGGATGTTGCAGTGTGAACCTCTACAACATAGAGGATAGTCAGGGATGTTGCAGTGTCAACCTCTACAACATAGAGGGTAGTCAGGGATGTTGCAGTGTGAACCTCTACAACATAGAGGATAGTCAGGGATGTTGCAGTGTCGACCTCTACAACATAGAGGATAGTCAGGGATGTTGCAGTGTGAACCTCTACAACATAGAGGCTAGTCAGGGATGTTGCAGTGTCAACCTCTAAAACATAGAGGATAGTCAGGGATGTTGCAGTGTGAACCTCTACAACATAGAGGATAGTCAGGGATGTTGCAGTGTGAACCTCTACAACATAGAGGATAGTCAGGGATGTTGCAGTGTCAACCTCTACAACATAGAGGATAGTCAGGGATGTTGCAGTGTGAACCTCTACAACATAGAGGATAGTCAGGGATGTTGCAGTGTCAACCTCTACAACATAGAGGACAGTCAGGGATGTTGCAGTGTGAACCTCTACAACATAGAGGATAGTCAGGGATGTTGCAGTGTGAACCTCTACAACATAGAGGATAGTCAGGGATGTTGCAGTGTCAACCTCTACAACATAGAGGATAGTCAGGGATGTTGCAGTGTTGACCTCTACAACATAGAGGATAGTCAGGGATGTTGCAGTGTCAACCTCTACAACATAGAGGATAGTCAGGGATGTTGCAGGGTTGAGATGAGGGGCCCAACCCAATTCACCCACAACCCTGGCATCACTGCAGCAGCAAACTGTAATCATATCATCATTCTGTCCTTACTTTTTCACCCTGCAGCCAATGTTGCTCCAAGCCAACACGAATCTACTCTTGGAGTTTCCAGTCTCAGTCTCTCCCCACATCATCATCATCACCACCACCACAGGCCGGTAGAAGTCCAGTTCGCCTCCCCGGGGGAGCAGGCCAGTGAAGCGGCGCATCTCTCGGGCCTCTCTAGCCTTGGGGGGCCCCCCAGCTCACTCCGGGTAACTGTCGAACACATCCTGTTCTGTGTCCGTGTCGTAAGGGACAGAGGCCGGGTCTGATAGCACCCCTAGGTCCACCAGCGCCTGGTCCATATCCTCCGGTAGAAACACTATCCCCACGTTCAGGACGATGTATTCCATCAGAAAGGCGTAGTACAGGATCAAAACGTTAACAAAAAACAGGCCCAGGTGAAACATATAGGGAAGTTCGTTGAGGAGCGATCCCCGCCGAAATCTAGTCGAGCGTAAGTTGAGTGTGTTATAGAAAACTTAAAACGGAAAAGTTTAGCTCAGCTAACTGTGTTGCTAAGGAGCAGATAAAGGAAAGGCAGCTTCACATCACAGCACTAGCAGTAACATGGACGGTGTATTTGGAGTGGCCATTTACGGCCGCGACTTCAGTGATTGAGTCACTGGCAGCTCCAGAAATAAACTTATTCGTCCTGAAATGCCAGCGTTGCAATATTACACCTATCTAGTTATTCACATTAGCTAGGAGGCACACAAAACAACCTATAAAAAAAACAACAACCTTCAGTTCGATACCGGTAGTTAATGTAAACAGTGTTAACTCGACGCATTCTTGATATTCGCTGAGGTGAGAAGAACTTTTGCGGTATCTGCAACATGCCAGCCCCCCTGCCCCTGGCTAGGTAACGGCTAAAAACAGTTGAACGTGGTTAGCTATTACCGGCCAACAACTATAGCGTCATTTTCTATTCTATTATACAGTAATATGTTCTGTCGATGGAAATAAATTCGATAAATCAGACCTCCCCCGTTGCATTTTCTCTTAACTGCATCAAAACAGTCCGACACTATTGTCTAAAACAGTACAATACGTAAAATAGCCTAAGCATTTGATTGGTTTCACCACAAGCATACCGTCGTCTGAATGGTCAACTGAGACACCGATCACATTGATCCCGCCTTTTCATTGGTGGGAGTTACGTTGCGTTTTACATCGATGGCTCCTCGCATTGGCATTTTGATCGGCTGTGGTGTTTCCCCGTTGTAGGATGAAGACAAATCAACGTCACCTGAATTAAATCATCGTTGAACATTTACTGTCGTTTTTTTTCTTCTCCAAAGACTTTTAGGGGATTTGTAGTTTTTTTTGTAATTGGCGTGTAATGAAATTGTGCTATGGAATCTCAACGAAAAAACTACAAGTCCCAAACTCCCTGGAACTAAACCTGTTACGTAACGCATTATTCCTCGCTAGCTACTTCCGAATGCCCCTTCTCGCTTAGTTAGCCAGAGCTATTTTGTTAGCTATATCTTGGACATCTGTACGGGATAGTGGGCGCAATGGATTAATATAACCAGCAAAAAACTATCTGGCAGTAGCATCAGAAGCGTTTTAAGTGCAACTATGTTCGGTCGGTCACGGAGTTGGGTGGGAGGTCAGGGGAAAACAAAAAATATTCATTCCCTGGACCATCTCAAGTAAGTAGCTAGCATGATTGATAACTCCCTAAGGTTACCTGGGCTGGGGTGTATTCATTACGCCGCTTCTGTTGAAAAACGTTACTTAAGCGGAAGCAAAATTAACGTAATGGGGAGGGACCTACCTGAATTTGTCCAATTAAAATGATCGTTTCAGTTGCAAAACGCAACTGTTTGGACTAATGAGTACACTGGCTGTGTACAACCCGTAGCTAGTTAGCCAGCTAACGCCAGAAAGCCTACTCGCTAGCATACCTAGCTAGTTAACAAGATAGCCAGCTAGCTAATCCAGTTAGCTATGCCTGATCTGGCAACTACTAGCTAGCTAGTACTGTAAACCAAAGACGTTAGCTACCTACTGTAGTTGCCTTGTCAGAACTGTATGAACAATGTCAGTCATATATGACAGCTACTAGCTAGCTAGCTAACGTTAGCTAGCTACTTGATGGGTGTCATTTGTTGATAACAGCTAGATCTACTAACGTTAGCTAGCTACTTGATGAGTGTCATTTGTTGATAACGGCTAGATCTACTAACGTTAGTTTATGAGCGCATACCATCCTGTCTATGTGTTGGTAGGCTAGTCATATTCCGTTTTTCCAGAGTGGGTGCGCCAGTTGAAATTGACAGTGTAGTATAGCAACCACACGTTTTACTGAAAAGCAACCTGTTTTCTAACATTATCCATCTCCTCTCTCCCTTCCTTTCCTTCCCTTCTCCTCCCTTCTCCTCCCTCCTCCTCTCCCTCCCTCCTCCTCTCTCCTCCCTCCTCTCCCTTCCTCCTCTCCCCTCCCTCCTCTCTCCTCCCTCTCCCTCCCCTCTCCCTCCCTCCTCTCTCCTCCCTCCTCCTCTCCCACCGACTCATCCGACCACGCCTGCCTCATCCATCCCTCCTCTCGAATCCTCCCCACACCCACGCTCCCTGACTCCCTCCGTCCTCCTACCTCCCACCTCGCTCACTCTCCCTCCTCACGAGACCTCCCTCACCCATCTCTCTCTCCGTCCCTCCACCCTCCTGCCTCTCCCCTCCCTCCTCTCGTCCCCTCGCTCCTCTCCCTCCTCCTCCTACTCTCCTCCCCCGCCTCCCTCCCTCCTCTCTCCGATCCGCCTCCTCCTCATCAACACCTCTCGCCGTCCCCTCCTCCTCCTCACCCTCCCTCTCTCACCCATGTCCTAACCATGGCACCCTCCCCTGGCACTCTCCTCCATCACCTCCCTCTTCCTCCTCCGTCCTCTCCTCCTCCTCCTCCTCTCCCTCCCTCCTCTTCCTCCTCCTCCTCCATCCGATCCTCATCTCACCTCCCTCCTCTCTCCCTCCTCTCCCTCCTCCGCTCCTCTCCTCCCTCGTCTGCGCCCCCGTTCCCCTTCTATTTATATGTAACCCATGTCCTTACTAAGAACACGACAGTAACAGACAGCAACAGGAACTTGCTGGTTGAGACCATCCGCTCCATCACTGAGATACTCATCTGGGGGGACCAGAACGACAGCTCTGTCTTCGAGTAAGACTTTAACCATGACCCCTAACCCCTGACCCGGTCTCTAACCCGTCACTGGGGAGAGCAGGGGGGCGTATGTGTCAAGCGTATCAGAGTAGGAGTGTTGATCTAGAATCAGGTCCCCCCCCCCCCCCCCCCGTCACTGTAATTGTATTCATGGTGATCTAAAAGGCTGATCCTAAATCCTACTCAGAGAAAGTCGATACATACGGCTCCAGATCCTACTCAGAGACACTCGATACATACGGCTCCAGATCCTACTCAGAGACACTCGATACATACGGCTCCAGATCCTACTCAGAGACACTCGATACATACGGCTCCAGATCCTACTCAGAGACACTCGATACATACGGCTCCAGATCCTACTCAGAGAAACTTGATACATACGGCTCCAGATCCTACTCAGAGACACTTGATACATACGGCTCCAGATCCTACTCAGAGAAACTTGATACATACGGCTCCAGATCCTACTCAGAGAAACTTGATACATACGGCTCCAGATCCTACTCAGAGAAACTTGATACATACGGCTCCAGATCCTACTCAGAGACACTTGATAGGGCTCCCGAGTGGCGCAGCGGTCTAAGGCACTGCGGCTGTATCGCAACCGGCCGTGATTGGGAGTCCCATAGGGCAGTGCACAATTGGCCCAGCGTCGTCCGGGTTTGGCCGGTGTAGGCCGTCATTGTAAATAAGAATTTGTTCTTAACTGACTTGCCTAGTTAAATAAAGGTAAAATAAAAATAAATAAACATACGGCTCCAGATCCTACTCAGAGAAACTCGATACATACGGCTCCTGAATGACAGCTGTGTGTTTGAGGAAGGTCTTTAAACACCGTCTCCATCAACCATAATAGCCCTAGTATAACATGAATAGACCTAACCCTGTCTACTCTACTCCTCTCTATTGTACTATACTCTATTTTATTCTATTCTACTCTATTGTAATGTACTCTGCTTAATTCTACTATATTCTACTCTCTTCCTCTCTATTGTATTCTATTCTACTCTGCTCTACTCTATTCTACTCTACTCTACTCTATTCTATTCTACTCTACTCTACTACTCTACTCTACTCTACTCTATTCTAACTCTACTCTACTACTACTCTACTACTCTACTCTACTCTACTCTATTCTACTCTATTCTATTCTATTCTACTCTACTCTACTCTACTCTACTACTCTACTCTACTCTACTCTACTCTATTCTATTCTATTCTATTCTATTCTATTCTATTCTACTCTACTCTACTCTACTCTACTCTACTCTACTCTACTCTACTCTACTCTACTCTATTCTATTCTACTCTATTCTATTCTACTCTATTCTATTCTATTCTACTCTATTATATTCTACTCTACTATATTCTACTCTCTTCCTCTCTATTGTACTCTATTCTACTCTATTCTACTCTATTCTACTCAACTATATTCTACTCTACTATATTCTATTCTACTCTACTCTATTCTACTCTACTCTATTCTACTCTGTTCTACTCTGTTCTATTGTATTCTACTCTGTTCTATTGTACTGTATTGTACTCTCCTCTACTCTGTTCTCAGCTTCTTCCTGGAGAAGAATATGTTTGCGTTCTTCCTGAATATCCTTCGTCAGAAGTCAGGTCGTTACGTCTGTGTCCAGCTGCTCCAGACCCTCAACATCCTGTTTGAAAACATCAGCCACGAGACGTCGCTCTGTGGGTACACACACACCATGCACACACACCGCACCACACCATGCACACACACACACACACACACACACACACACACCCGCACCACACCACACCATGCACACACACACACACACCGCACCACACCATGCACACACACACACACTGGCCACCTGTGGTTTAGATTCCCCAGAGTTTCAATCAGTCTGAATAAGATATTTCTGTGGTATAACTGTTTCCCCCCTCATCTCTCCTCCTCTAGATTACCTGCTGTCCAACTCCATCATATAACTGTTTCCCCCTCATCTCCCCTCCTCTAGATTACCTGCTGTCCAACAACCACGTCAACTCCATCATATAACTGTTTCCCCCCTCATCTCCCCTCCTTTAGATTACCTGCTGTCCAATAACCACGTCAACTCCATCATATAACTGTTTCCCCCCTCATCTCCCCTCCTTTAGATTACCTGCTGTCCAACAACCACGTCAACTCCATCATATAACTGTTTCCCCCCTCATCTCCCCTCCTATAGATTACCTGCTGTCCAACTCCATCATATAACTGTTTTCCCCCCTCATCTCTCCTCCTATAGATTACCTGCTGTCCAATAACCACGTCAACTCCATCATATAACTGTTTTCCCCCCTCATCTCTCCTCTAGATTACCTGCTGTCCAACAACCACGTCAACTCCATCATATAACTGTTTTCCCCCTCATCTCCCCTCCTCTAGATTACCTGCTGTCCAACTCCATCATATAACTGTTTCCCCCCTCATCTCTCCTCCTCTAGATTACCTGCTGTCCAACAACCACGTCAACTCCATCATATAACTGTTTCCCCCCTCATCTCCCCTCCTATAGATTACCTGCTGTCCAATAACCACGTCAACTCCATCATATAACTGTTTCCCCCTCATCTCCCCTCCTATAGATTTACCTGCTGTCCAACTCCATCATATAACTGTTTTCCCCCCTCATCTCTCCTCCTATAGATTACCTGCTGTCCAATAACCACGTCAACTCCATCATATAACTGTTTTCCCCCTCATCTCTCCTCTAGATTACCTGCTGTCCAACAACCACGTCAACTCCATCATATAACTGTTTCCCCCCCCTCATCTCCCCTCCTCTAGATTACCTGCTGTCCAACAACCACGTCAACTCCATCATATAACTGTTTTCCCCCTCATCTCCCCTCCTCTAGATTACCTGCTGTCCAACTCCATCATATAACTGTTTTCCCCCTCATCTCTCCTCCTCTAGATTACCTGCTGTCCAACAACCACGTCAACTCCATCATATAACTGTTTTCCCCCTCATCTCTCCTCCTCTAGATTACCTGCTGTCCAACTCCATCATATAACTGTTTTCCCCCCTCATCTCCCCTCCTCTATATTACCTGCTGTCCAACAACCACGTCAACTCCATCATATAACTGTTTTCCCCCTCATCTCTCCTCCTCTAGATTACCTGCTGTCCAACAACCACGTCAACTCCATCATCGTTCACAAGTTTGACTTCTCAGATGAAGAGATCATGGCGTACTATATCTCCTTCCTCAAGACCCTGTCACTCAAACTGAACAACCACACCGTACACTTCTTCTACAACGAGGTGAGGGGGGGGGGGGGCTGAACAACCACACCAGTAAGCTGTGGTAGGTTGTGAGTCAGTCAGCTGTGGTAGGTAGGTAGTGAGTCAGTCAGCTGTGGTAGGTAGGTAGTGAGTCAGTCAGTCAGCTGCGGTAGGTAGGTAGTGAGTCAGTCAGTCAGCTGCGGTAGGTAGGTAGTGAGTCAGTCAGTCAGCTGTGGTAGGTAGGTAGTGAGTCAGTCAGTCAGCTGTGGTAGGTAGGTAGTGAGTCAGTCAGTCAGCTGCGGTAGGTAGGTAGTGAGTCAGTCAGTCAGCTGTGGTAGGTAGGTAGTGAGTCAGTCAGTCAGCTGTGGTAGGTAGGTAGTGAGTCAGTCAGTCAGCTGTGGTAGGTAGGTAGTGAGTCAGTCAGCTGTGGTAGGTAGGTAGTGAGTCAGTCAGTCAGCTGCGGTAGGTAGGTAGTGAGTCAGTCAGTCAGCTGCGGTAGGTAGGTAGTGAGTCAGTCAGTCAGCTGCGGTAGGTAGGTAGTGAGTCAGTCAGCTGCGGTAGGTAGGTAGTGAGTCAGTCAGTCAGCTGCGGTAGGTAGGTAGTGAGTCAGTCAGTCAGCTGTGGTAGGTAGTGAGTCAGTCAGTCAGCTGTGGTAGGTAGGTAGTGAGTCAGTCAGTCAGCTGTGGTAGGTAGGTAGTGAGTCAGTCAGTCAGCTGTGGTAGGTAGGTAGTGAGTCAGTCAGTCAGCTGCGGTAGGTAGGTAGTGAGTCAGTCAGCTGCGGTAGTTAGTGAGTCAGTCAGTCAGCTGTGGTAGGTAGTGAGTCAGTCAGCTGTGGTAGGTAGGTAGTGAGTCAGTCAGCTGTGGTAGGTAGGTAGTGAGTCAGTCAGCTGTGGTAGGTAGGTCGTGAGTCAGTCAGCTGTGGTAGGTAGTTAGTGAATCAGTCAGCTGTGGTAGGTAGGTAGTGAGTCAGTCAGCTGTGGTAGGTAGGTAGTGAGTCAGTCAGCTGTGGTAGGTAGGTAGTGTTTCCAGTCAGCTGTGGTAGGTAGGTAGTGAGTCAGTCAGCTGTGGTAGGTAGGTAGTGAGTCAGTCAGCTGTGGTAGGTAGGTAGTGAGTCAGTCAGCTGTGGTAGGTAGGTAGTGAGTCAGTCAGCTGTGGTAGGTAGGTAGTGAGTCAGTCAGCTGTGGTAGGTAGGTAGTGAGTCAGTCAGTCAGCTGTGGTAGGTAGTGAGTCAGTCAGTCAGCTGTGGTAGGTAGTGAGTCAGTCAGCTGTGGTAGGTAGGTAGTGAGTCAGTCAGCTGTGGTAGGTAGGTAGTGAGTCAGTCAGCTGTGGTAGGTAGGTAGTGAGTCAGTCAGTCAGCTGTGGTAGGTAGGTAGTGAGTCATCAGTCAGCTGTGGTAGGTAGTGAGTCAGTCAGCTGTGGTAGGTAGGTAGTGAGTCAGTCAGTCAGCTGTGGTAGGTAGTGAGTCAGTCAGTCAGCTGTGGTAGGTAGGTAGGTAGTGAGTCAGTCAGCTGTGGTAGGTAGGTAGTGAGTCAGTCAGCTGTGGTAGGTAGGTAGTGAGTCAGTCAGCTGTGGTAGGTAGGTAGTGAGTCAGTCAGCTGTGGTAGGTAGGTAGTGAGTCAGTCAGTCCGCTGTGGTAGGTAGTGAGTCAGTCAGTCAGCTGTGGTAGGTAGTGAGTCAGTCAGCTGTGGTAGGTAGGTAGTGAGTCAGTCAGTCAGCTGTGGTAGGTAGTGAGTCAGTCAGTCAGCTGTGGTAGGTAGGTAGTGAGTCAGTCAGTCAGCTGTGGTAGGTAGGTAGTGAGTCAGTCAGCTGCGGTAGGTAGGTAGTGAGTCAGTCAGCTGTGGTAGGTAGTGAGTCAGTCAGTCAGCTGCGGTAGGTAGGTAGTGAGTCAGTCAGCTGTGGTAGGTAGGTAGTGAGTCAGTCAGCTGCGGTAGGTAGGTAGTGAGTCAGTCAGTCAGCTGTGGTAGGTAGGTAGGTAGTGAGTCAGTCAGCTGCGGTAGGTAGTGAGTCAGTCAGCTGTGGTAGGTAGGTAGTGAGCCAGTCAGCTGTGGTAGGTAGGTAGTGAGCCAGTCAGCTGCGGTAGGTAGGTAGTGAGTCAGTCAGCTGTGGTAGGTAGGTAGTGAGTCAGTCAGCTGCGGTAGGTAGGTAGTGAGTCAGTCAGCTGTGGTAGGTAGGTAGTGAGCCAGTCAGCTGCGGTAGGTAGGTAGTGAGTCAGTCAGCTGTGGTAGGTAGGTAGTGAGTCAGTCAGCTGCGGTAGGTAGGTAGTGAGTCAGTCAGTCAGCTGTGGTAGGTAGGTAGGTAGTGAGTCAGTCAGCTGTGGTAGGTAGTGAGTCAGTCAGCTGCGGTAGGTAGTGAGTCAGTCAGCTGTGGTAGGTAGTGAGTCAGTCAGCTGCGGTAGGTAGGTAGTGAGTCAGTCAGCTGCGGTAGTTAGGTAGTGAGTCAGTCAGCTGTGGTAGGTAGGTAGGTAGTGAGTCAGTCAGCTGCGGTAGGTAGTGAGTCAGTCAGCTGTGGTAGGTAGGTAGTGAGCCAGTCAGCTGCGGTAGGTAGGTAGTGAGTCAGTCAGCTGCGGTAGGTAGGTAGTGAGTCAGTCAGTCAGCTGTGGTAGGTAGTGAGTCAGTCAGCTGTGTACAGCACTGTGAGTTGCTGAGCTGTTAGGTTGTTATTACTCGGAGAATGCGTCTGAGTTGGCACCCTGTTCCCTACACGGTGCACTGCTTTCCACCAGAGCCCTGTGGCCCAGATGCACTATATAGGGAATGGGGTGCCGTTCTGGACACACCAAGCAACAGTCTGTTCTTTACTGTGAGGTTGAAGAGGAGCCTTACCATCCCTACCATGCTCCCGAGTGGCGCAGTGGTCTAAGGCACTGCATCGCAGTGCTAGCTGTGCCACTAGAGATCCTGGTTCGAATCCAGTCGTAGCCGGCCGCGACCGGGAGACCCCATGGGGCGGCGCACAATTGGCCCAGCGTCGTCCAGGGTATGGGAGGGAATGGCCGGCAGGGATGTAGCTCAGTTGGGAGAGCATGGTGTTTGCAACGCCAGGGTTGTCGGTTCGATTCCCACGGGGGTCCAGTATGAAAAAAATTAAAATAATAATAATGACGTATGCATTCACTAACTGTAAGTCGCTCTGGATAAGAGCGTCTGCTAAATGACTAAAATGTAAAATGTATAAATGTATAAGTACATCTTTTAACTCTTTTAACATTTCAAAGTTTTAACCTTTTTACAGCTTGGAATTTTTTTATGAAGTTACACGTGTCTCTATAAGCATTCCGACCGGCTGGTTAGTTCTCCGGACTCAACTCTTAACAGCGCTCTTCTCGTCTCTATGGCAACCTAACCTATCGCCTCAGTGACGCTAACTTCCTGTGTACCCAACAGTGGTTTCCTGTGTCAGAACCAGGGTGTGTTCACTCAGTGGTGTGAAACATTCCAAACGGTACAGATATAAATAAAATGAATAGAACTGACGTGATTTACTACATTACCTCAGTCTGTATGCATCCCCCCAAACCTAACTCAGTTGGTAGACCAGTGTTTAACTACATTACCTCAGTCTGTATGCATCCCCCCCCAAACCTGACTCAGTTGGTAGACCAGTGTTTAACTACATTACCTCAGTCTGTATGTATCCCCCCAAACCTGACTCAGTTGGTAGACCAGTGTTTAACTACATTACCTCAGTCTGTATGCATCCCCCCCAAACCTGACTCAGTTGGTAGACCAGTGTTTAACTACATTACCTCAGTCTGTATGCATCCCCCCCAAACCTGACTCAGTTGGTAGACCAGTGTTTAACTACATTACCTCAGTCTGTATGCATCCCCCCAAACCTGACTCAGTTGGTAGACCAGTGTTTAACTACATTACCTCAGTCTGTATGCATCCCCCCCCAAACCTGACTCAGTTGGTAGACCAGTGTTTAACTACATTACCTCAGTCTGTATGCATCCCCCCCAAACCTGACTCAGTTGGTAGACCAGTGTTTAACTACATTACCTCAGTCTGTATGCATCCCCCCCAAACCTGACTCAGTTGGTAGACCAGTGTTTAACTACATTACCTCAGTCTGTATGCATCCCCCCAAACCTGACTCAGTTGGTAGACCAGTGTTTAACTACATTACCTCAGTCTGTATGCATCCCCCCCAAACCTGACTCAGTTGGTAGACCAGTGTTTAACTACATTACCTCAGTCTGTATGCATCCCCCCCAAACCTGACTCAGTTGGTAGACCAGTGTTTAACTACATTACCTCAGTCTGTATGCATCCCCCCCAAACCTGACTCAGTTGGTAGACCAGTGTTTAACTACATTACCTCAGTCTGTATGCATCCCCCCTCAAACCTGACTCAGTTGGTAGACCAGTGTTTAACTACATTACCTCAGTCTGTATGCACCCCCCCCAAACCTGACTCAGTTGGTAGAGCGTGTCGCTTGCAACGCCAGGGTTGTGGGTTCGATTCCCACGGGGGAACAGTACGAAAAAGTATGGAAATGTATGCACTCACTACTGTAAGTGGCTGTGGATAAGAGCGTCTGCTAAATTACAGAAATGTAAAATGTACTGCCCTATATACATTTTTTAAAAACATTTTTTAGTCATTTAGCAGATGCTCTTATCCAGAGCGACTTACATGAGCAATTAGGGGTTAAGTGCCTTGCTCAAGGGCACATGGACAGATTTTTCAACCTAGTCAGCTCGGGGGGATTAGAACCAGCGACCTTTCGGTTACTGGGCACAACGCTCTTAACCACTAAGCTACCTGCCGGACCAAACAGGGAGTAAAGGGACCTTTGGGACACGACCCTTGACCTTTTGACCTTTGTTTCAGCACTAGACCTCGTCTTTGGCTTCTGTGTATGGGGAAAAGTTACTGGTGTACTGTCAATGGTAGCCCCTCTTAGCCTGATTCCCCCTTTTCTTCCTGTACCGTGCACTTGAACATTCGCCCGTCACGGATTTAAAAGCATCGGATTGGTGGAAGCATTGGCTGGAGTTTCCACCGTTGTTAAGTGCATGATGGGAAGTGGGCAAGTGTAAACTTTTGGGGAGAAAGGAATTGGGCTGATACTCCTCTGTTCCCTGTGACCTCTCTAGCTGACCCCTGACATTTGACCTATGACCCTGGCTGTGATTGGCTGGAGGTCTCAGGGAATGAGGGAGAGCTGGGTGGAGGGACACCCCCCCCAGAGAGACAGAGATCAGCTGCCTGTAGACCTGCTATAACAACCTGCCACCTAAGGCCTGCGAAACTTAACACTTTCAATCCATCCTTATTAAGTCACTACAGTACGTTGAAGTAGATTCCAGATTTCCTGCTTATTCCATCGTGATTCCAGGAATCTGGAGTTCTGACAATCTAAAGTGCTACTAGAAATAGAAAGGGTTGCCCTATTTCTAACTACAAAATGTTGCCCTGTAGCTAACTACAGCACGTTGCCCTGTAGCTAACTACAGCACGTTGCCCTGTAACTAACTACAGCACGTTGCCCTGTAACTAACTACAGCACGTTGCCCTGTAACTAACTACAGCACGTTGCCCTGTAACTAACACGACGTTGCCCATATCAGTTGCCCTTACTAACTACAGCACTCCTGACGTAAATACAGCACGTTGCCCTGATCAACTAACCGTTGCCTTAACTCCTACACACGTTCCGAACTACACGTTCCTAACTACAGCACGTTGCCCTGTAACTAACTACAGACGTTGCCCCATAGGAACTAGCCTGCCCCTAAGAGGTAGGGAGGGCTAGTCACCTAGAGTTGGGGGGTAATCCCATAGAGGTATGGGTTTAAGTCCCCTAGGTGGGGGTAAGGCCTAGTCCCCTGAAAAGTACAGGGTAATCCCTAACGTAGTGGAGTCCCCGTAGATAAGCGTGTCAGTCCCTAAGTAGAGTTGCCTGTCCCCTAAGTAGAGTAGTGCCCTAGATGAGACAGGGGAGTCCCCTAGGTAACTAGCAGGCCTGTCCCACTAGAGGTTGGGGTAGGGCCTATACCACAGAGGCGGGGTATAATCCAGAGTTGCGTGTAATCCCTAGGAGGTTGCGGGTAAGACTAAGTCTTCCTGAGGTAAGAGGCAGCTGCCCCTAGAGGTAGGGGGTAAGGCCTGCCCTAGAGAAGGGCATGGCCCTAGTACCCAGCAGGTAGGGGGTAAGGGCTAGACCCCTGTACGAATAGGGAAGGGCTAGTCCCTAGGAGTAGGGGACGGGCTGTATCCCCTAAGAGTTGCGTAAGGCTAGTCCCAGAGTAGCTGGGTAACGCAGTTCCCCTGGTAGGTAGGTAAGGGCCACCCTGGAGGTAGGGGGTAAAGGCCTAGTCCCAGTGCTGTAAAGGGTAAGGGCTAGTCCCTTATGGGTAGGGTAAGGGCCTAGTCCCCTAGAGGTAGGGTAAGGCCAGTCCCCTAGGTAGGGGAGGCTGCCCTAAGGGGTAGGAGAAGTGGCTAGTCCCCTACAGTATTGCCGGGTAAGGGCTACGCCCTAGCCCGTAGGGTAAGGGCTAGTCCCCATGAGGTAATGGTAAGGCCGTCCCCTAGAAGTAGGACGGGCCCTGTATACCCTAGGAGGTGCGGTAAGGGCTATCCCCGTGCCTGTAGGGGTAAGGGCATGCCCTAATAGAGGAGTGGGCCGTAATACCCTAGAGGTTGGGGTAGGGCCTACGTCCCCTGGAGGTAGGGTAATACGGCCTGTCCCTGGAAGTAAGGGTAAGGTGCCTGTCCTAATAGGAGGCGAAGGCCCTAGTCCCCTAGGGAGGGTTAAGGCTAATCCCCTAGAGTTGCCTGGGATCAAGGCCTAGTCCCCTAGAGGTAGTGTACAGCACGTCCCCCTAATAGAGGTGAGGCCTAGTCCCCAATAAGCGGGGCCCTGGCCTAACCCTAGAGGTGCGGGGTAGGCTAGCCTTAGGAGGGGTAAAACTCAAGTTCCCCTGTACAGGTAGAGGACGTGCCCTGTCCCCTAAGAGGTTGGCCCTATCCCCTGCGTAGTATGGATAAGGGCTTGGCCTTACTAGATAGGTTGCTCTGTACTCCTGTGTACCCCTTGCTGTCGACTGCGACTCCACTGTACCCCCCTCCAGCCTCCCAACCCTGACACTAAGATTTCTGCCCTGAGAGCCATTAAGTTCATTACCCACCAATAAGCACGGTCCGCATCGCATAACCAGCATTCACTGAAACGTCACACAGGTGTCTCACACGCAACACACCACACCAACTCACCAACACACACACCCACAGCACTACAGGCACCGTTGCACCTTGCTAATGGCCAGCTGTATCCTCCCCTACTACATGCCGTTCCTGTACTTCTTCTGTATTCCCTGACTGCCTCAGCATTGCCCTGTAACTAACTAACACAATACTGTCAACAAACAGCCTGTTGCCTGTCTACGTCGCCTTGTTGTCTGAATAGTATGTGTTATTATAATATGGACACCCTATCTTGATGTTCCACGTTCCTGTATTAACTGTCTTCCTCGTGCCTCCCTGTCTCTCGCCTCTCCCTTTACTCTCCACTTTCTCCCTTTACTCTTCCCTTGCCCTTACTTTCACTCGCCTGTTTCCTTAACTCTCGTCCTTCCTTTTCTCTCCTCGCCTTGCCCTTTCTACCTGTCACTTGCCTGTCTCTCACACTTTTCCCTGTCCTACTCTGCCTTCCTGTACTCTCCCAGCATCTTCCCTTACTCTTCCGCCTTTGCCCTGTACTACTACCCTTTCCTGTCTAACTACTCACTTTCCCTTACTCTCGCCGTTCCCTGTCCACCGCTCTTCCTTACTTCTCTTTCTGCTCCCGTCCCTTTCCCTTTCTCTTCGCCGTTCCCTGTACTCTCTCGCGTTCCCTGTCCTCCTCTGCTCTTCTGCTCTGTCTCCCTTATCTCTTCTGTCTCCTTTCCTCTCTGTCTTAGGTTCGCCTTTTGTTCCTCTGTCGTTCTCTCCTTTCGTCGGGTATGCCTTGTTCCTTCGGTTGGTGCTCTGTCCCCCTTCGTGGGTAAAGGGCCTGTCCCCTAGGGGTAGGGGTAAGGGCCTATCCCTAGCAGTAGGGGTAGGTGGCCCGTCCCCTATGGAGGTAGGGGTAAGGGCCTAGTCCTAGAGTAGGGGGTAAGGCCTATTTTCCCCCAGAGGTAGGGGGAAGGGCTATCCCCTAGGAGGTAAGGGGGGAAGGCCAGTCCCCTAGGGGGTAGGGGGTAAGGGCCTAGTCCCCTAGGGGGTAGGGGGTAAGGGCCCAGTCCCCTAGGAGGTAGGGGGTAAGGGCCTAGTCCCCTAGGGGGTAGGGGGTAAGGGCCTAGTCCCCTAGGAGGTAGGGGGGAAGGGCCTTCCCCTAGGAGGTAGGGGGTAAGGGCCTAGTCCCCTAGGAGGCAGGGGGTACCCCTGGGGGGGGTAAGGGCCTATCCCCCCAAGGTGGGGGGTAAGGGGCTAGTCCCCTAGGAGGTAGGGGGTAAGGGCCTAGTCCCCTAGGAGGTAGGGGGTAAGGGGCCCAGTCCCCCGCGGTAGGGGGGAAGGGGGTATCCCCTGGAAGGTTTGGGGGGGAAGGGTATCCCTAGGAAGGGGGGAACCCCCTTTTTAAGGGGGGGTAAGGGCCTATCCCCCCAGGGAGGGGGTAAGGGCCTGTCCCCTAAGAGGTGGGGGTAAAGGGGTCCCCCCAGGAGGGGGTAAATCCCCTAGGAGGTGGGGGGTAAGGGGCCCCTCCCTGGAGGTAGGGGTAAAGGGGCCCACCCCAGGGGGGTAGGGGGTAAGGGCCTAGTCCCCTAGGAGGTAGGGGTAAGGGGGGAGCCCCTGGAGGGGGGGGTCCCTTCCCCAGGGGGGGGGGGGTAAAGGGCCTAGTCCCCCAAAAATAAGGGTTTTCCCCTAAGGAGGGGTAAGGGCCTACCCCAAAGGGGGAAAAGGGCCAAATCCCCTACGTAGGGGGGGGCTTTTCCCCGGGGGGGGTAACCCCCCCAAATACCCCCCAAAAAAACCCCCCAAAAAAAAAACCAAACCCCCAAGGAAAAAAAACCCCCCAGAGGGAAAAAAAAAAAAACCCCCCCCCCAAAACCACCCCAGATATAACAAACCCCCAAGGGTATAAAACAACCCCCAAAAACCACCCCAAAAAGGGGGAACTACCCCACAAAAAACCCCACCCCAAAAGGGCCCACCCCCAGGGGTAACCCCTGGAGGAGGGGACCTATCCCCTGGGAGGTGGGGTAAGGGGGGAGTCCCCTGAGGTGGGGAAAAGGGCCTATTTCCCCCTTTGGGGGGGTTGGCCGTCCCCCGTGGGGGGTAAGGGTTCCCCTAGGGGTGTAGGGGTGGGTATTAAAAGGGTGGGGGGAAGCCAAACCCCTAGGAGTGGGGGAAGGGTCTTTTCCCTAGGGTTTTTTTCCTGTCCCCTGGGGGGTATTTGGCCTTCCCCTTTTTTCCCCGTCCCCTGGGGGGGGGTTCCTTTTCCCCAGGATTACCCTTTTTTCCCCTGGGTTTCCTTCCCCTGGGTTTAGGGGGTAAGGGGCCTTCCCTGTTTCCCCGTCCCCCAATGGGGATTTCTGTCCCCCCTTTTCTTCTCTTTATTGGGGGTCTTCTCTCGTGACCCCTTTTCTCTGAGCTACTCCCCCCCTCTCTTCCTCCCAACCACAGCACTAAATTTTTCCCTTCCGGGGCCCTTTCCCCAATTAACTTTCCCTCCTCCCTTTTTCCCTGCTCTACTTTTCTCCCCCCCCCCTCAATACCCCCCGTTCCCCCCGCCCCGCCCCGCCCCCCAAAACCCCTTCCCCCCCACCTTCCCCCCCCCTATCCCACCCCCCCCCCCCCCCCCCCCGTATCCCACCCCCCCCCCAAACCCCGCCCCCCCATCGGGCTTCCTCTGCTCCCTTTTTTTCCTCCTCCCTGTCTTTCCCCTGTCCTCGGCCCCGTCTTCCCTGTCTTTTTCCGGTCCTTTTTCCCGCTCCAAACCAAACGTAAAAAAGGGCTGGCTGTTTCTTCCCCTTCCTGGGGTTTTCCTGGGGGTTTGGGTTTGGGGGAAATTTAAAACCCAAAATTTTACCCCCCCCCCCCCCCCCCCCCCCCCCCCCCCCCCCCCCGGTTTTTTTTTTTTCCCCCCCGGATGCTGGCCACTGGCACCCCATCAGTCTACCCCACACACACACACAAATATTACACACACACGCGCCATAAGTTCAACAACACACACACCCAACACAGCCCACACACACAGCCACACACGAACACACATCAACCACACACTCTACAAGGCTATCCACACCACACACAACCACCACACACACACTAACACACCACACACACACACACACACACACACACAGCACTACTAGGGGCTGTAACCTCTGCGATGGCCAGCTGCTATTCCTCCTCCTCTGTCTGTCCGGCTGTCCGTCTGTCTGTCTGTATAGTCTCAACTGACTGTCCTGTATGTGATCCTGTCTAACCAGGTAACACTAATACTGTCAACAACACACTGCTCTGTGTCTGTCTGTCTGTCTGTCCATGGTTGTCCATGATGATGGTAGTAGTGGTTATTATTAGGGTAATGTTACAGACCACCTATTCTGCTTTAATGTTCTCACTGTTCTGTACTAGTTGTCTTCCTGTCTCTCCCTGCCTCTCCCTGTCTCTTCCTTCTCTTCCTTCCTTTCTCTTCCTTTCTCTTCCTTTTCTCTTCCTTTTCTTCCTTTTCTCTTCCTGTCTCTTCCTGTCTCTTCTTTCTCTTCTGTCTCTCTGTCCTTCTCTTTCCTTCCTGTCTCCTGTCTCCTTTCCTTCCTTTCCTTCCTTTTCTCTTCCTTTCTTCTGTCTCTCCTGTCTTCCCTGTCTTCCTCTCTTCCTTTTCTCTTCCTTTCTCTCTTCCTCTCTCTTTCTCTTCCTTCTGTCTCTTTCCTTTTCCTTCCTTCTCTCTTTTCTTCCTGTCTCTCCTTTCTCTCCTGTCTCTTCCTTTTCTCTTCCTGTCTCTCCTGTCTCTCCTTTCTCTTCTCTCTTCCTTTCCTTTTCTCTTCTGTCTCTCCTTCTCTCCCTGTCTCTTCCTTTTCTCTTCCTTCTCCTCCCTTCTCTTCTTTCTCTCTTTCCTTTTCTCTTCCTTTCTCTTCCTTTTCTCTTCCTTTCTCTTCCTGTCTCTCCTTTCTCTTTTCCTTCCTTCTTTCCTTTTCTCTTCCTTTCCTCTTCCTGTCTCTCCTGTCTCTTCCTGTCTTCTTTTTCTTCTTTCTCTTTTCTTCTTTCCTTTTCTCTTCCTTCTTCTGTCTCCTGTCTCTCCTGTCTCTCCTGTCTTACTTTTCTCTCCTGTCTCTCCTGTCTCTTCCTTTCTCTTCCTGTCTCTTCCTTCTCTTCCTGTCTCTTCCTTCTCTTCCGTCTCTTCCTGTCTCTCCCTGTCTCTCCCTTCTCTCCCTGTCTCTTCTTTCTCTCCTGTCCTTCTGCTCTCTTCTCTCCGCCTTCCTTTCTCTTCCTGTCTCTTCCTTTGTCTCTTCCTTCTCTTCCTGTCTCTCCCTGTCTCTTCTTGTCTCTTCCTTCTCCTGTCTCTTCCTTTCTCTCCCTCTCCCTGTCTTCGTCTTTTCTCTCTTCCTGTTTCTGGTCTCTTTTACTTCTTTCTATTCCTCGTTTTCATCCGGCATCCCATCTCCATTTCGGAATTCCTGTTTTTTCCTTCTTTTCCTCCCTTCTTTCTTTGCTTGCTCTGCCTGGTCTCTTCTTTTCCTTGGCTTCTGTCTCTCCTTTGCTTCCTGTCCTCCTGTCTCTTCCTTTTCTCTTCCTGTCTCTTCCTTTTCTCTTCCTGTCTCTCCCTGTCTCTTCCTGTCTCTTCCTGTCTCTTCTGCTCCACCATTCCGGGTGGCGCTTCTCGGCTGTTGCCTGGGGGGCCTGGGGGACCTGACTTTTAAAATTCAACGGTTGGGCAGAAATCCCGGGAGGGGTCGGGATCCCCTCTGGGGAAAACCCTGGAAATTTTGGAGGGTTCCGTTTTTGGGTTGGGGCCCCTGTCCCTGGGGGGGGGGGGGACTTGGGGCTCTGGGGACTTGGGCTCTGGGGCTTGGGCTCTGGGGACTTGGGGCTCTGGGGACTTGGGGCTCTGGGGCTTGGGGCTCTGGGGACTTGGGGACTTGGGGCTCTGGGGACTTGGGGACTTGGGGCTCTGGGGACTTGGGGCTCTGGGGACTTGGGGACTTGGGGCTCTGGGGACTTGGGGCTCTGGGGACTTGGGGCCTTGGGGCTCTGGGTGCTTGGGGCTCTGGGGCTTGGGGCTCTGGGGGCTTGGGGCTCTGGGATGCTTGGTGCTCTGGGGACTTGGGCTTTTGGGGACTTGGGGCTCTGGGCTTGGGGCTCTGGGACTTGGGCTCTGGGGGCTTGGGGACTTGGGGCTCGGGGGGCTTGGGGCTCTGGTGCTTGGGCTCGGGGGACTTGGGACTTGGGGCTTGGGGATTTTGGGGCTCTGGGGATTTGGGGGCTTCCTGGGGCTTGGGGCTTGGGGCTCTGGGGACTTGGGGCTCTGGGGACTTGGGGCTCTGGGGACTTGGGGACGGGGGGGCTTGGGGCCGGGGACTTGGGGTTTCTGGGGATTTGGGGGCTCTGGACTTGGTGCTCTGGGACTTGGGCTCTGGGGCTCTGGGGACTTGGGCTCGGGGGACTTGGGGAACTGGGGCTTGTTGGTTTCTGGGGTGGTGCTTTGGGGATTTGGGGGCTCTGGGGACTTGGGGCTCTGGGGACTTGGGGCTCTGGGGACTTGGGGCTCGGGGCTGGGGCTCTGGGGACTTGGGGCTCTGGGGACTTGGGGCTCTGGGGACTTGGGCTCTGGGGATTTTGGGGCTCTGGGCTCTGGGGACTTGGGGCTCTGGGGACTTGGGGCTCTGGGGACTTGGCTTGACATGGCTGACCAAGGTGTCTGAGCAGCACTGCCTTGCTGATAAACTATGCACTACTCAACGTGCACGCCAGACAGAGCGTTATTTTCACTAACATATCAAATCTGTGGTCAGGGTAGTGTTGTTGGCCTGTCTGTCTGTGTCTGCAGCCCTAGCATATATGTGAACTTAAGCATGAAGACCTGTGTGTTAACATTTTAACTGGAGTGTGTATCTAACTGTTAGCTGAAGAGTTGGTCTATTTAACCATGTATTCGCTGGGTGGGTTGTTTAAATGTGGGGTAAGCCTTTCTGTCTTAACAGGATTAAATCGACTGTTCTGTGTGTCTAACTGCTAGTAATGGTGGCGTTAGTGTATATAACCTCCCTACCCTGGACCCAGACCTGCTGTTTAGTTCTGTTTGACCCTACACAGACACCGTACTACCCTGGACCCAGACCTGCTGTTTAGTTCGGTTTGACCCTACACAGCCACCATACTACCCTGGACCCAGACCTGCTGTTTAGTTCTGTTAGACCCTACACAGCCACCGTACTACCCTGGACCCAGACCTGCTGTTTAGTTCTGTTTGACCCTACACAGCCACCGTACTACCCTGGACCCAGACCTGCTGTTTAGTTCTGTTTGACCCTACACAGCCACCGTACTACCGTTAACCTTATGTATGTCTTCCCTGCATACCTCTCCCATCCCCTCCCTTTCCGTCCCTCTTCGATGTACTTCCCACCTCCCTCCTCCCTCCCCTACCCCCCTTCTCCCCTCCTCTCACACATCCCCCCTCCTTTCCCTCCTCTCTCCCTCCTCCCTCCCTCCTCCCCCTTTCCTCCCTCCCTCCCTCCCTCCCTCCCTCCCTTCCCTCACCTTACCCTTCCGTCCCCTCCCTCTCCCCCTCCCCCTCTCTCCTCCTCTCTCTGTACCCCCCGTGGGCCTAACTCCAGTCTCATGTAAGTCTAATTAAGAAATGTACCTCACTGGATGTATGTGTGTTTATAGTCATGGTTAATGTTATTAATGATGTGATTGACTGGGCTTATCATTTAAATGTGTAAACTGACCTGCATGCTTTTTTTGGGGTTTCTGTGTAATTCAAACCCATCATTTTAAGTCAACTATTATAATACTGATATACAGTATAATAATACAATTTTGCTAAGAGGTGAAACATTCCTGAATTTGAACGCCATCCTCTGAACACTCCGTACAACCGTTGGTGATGAGTATTCAGGATGTTCAGAATGTTATGATGAACGTCCACAACGTCTTCGCATTGAAACCAGCTGCATTGAAAAACTGCAATGTCTTCTTAATGACTGGAGTTGGCCTACCATGATGAGACACGTCAGAAATCATCGTTACTAGTTAGCAGCTAATCCATGAGACTAACCTCCCCTTCCTCCCACCCTGATGTTCTCCTTCTCAATCTCTCTTTTAGAGTAGAGTCCTCTATATCAGTCTCTTTTTAGAGTAGAGTCCTCTATATCAGTCTCTTTTTAGAGTAGAGTCCTCTATATCAGTCTCTTTTTAGAGTAGAGTCCTCTATATCAGTCTTCTTTAGATTTAGGAGTCCCTTCTATCAGTCTCCTTTTTAGGAGTTGTAAGTCCTCTATCGTCTCTTTTTAAGAGTTGAGAGTCCTCTATATCAGTCTCTTTTAGAGTAGAGTCCTCTATATCCGTCTCTCTTTTTAGAGTAGAGTCCTCTTATATCAGTCTCTTTTTAGAGTAGAGTCCTCTATATCAGTCTCTTTTTAGAGTAGAGTCCTCCTACTCGACTATCCAAACCCGTCCCAGTCGGTCCTCTGATTCCTAGTTTAGCGTTTGGCCGTAGCGATGTGGATGGGTAGCCAGCCAACCATTTAACCCTTTAACAACATCTCTCTAGCCTGGAGATGACATGTTGATACTGCTATGTCCTGCACTCCTGGAGAGAACAGCTTTAGCCGCTACATCGCTATACTCGTATCCACTCCTGGAGAGAACAGCTTTAGCCGCTACATCGCTATACTCGTATCCACTCCTGAGAGAACGCTTTAGCCGCTACATCGCTATACTCGTATCCATTCCTGGAGAGAACAGCTTTAAACCGCTACAAACGCTATAAATCGTATCCACTCCTGGAGAGAACAGCTTTAGCCGCTACATCGCTATACTCGTATCCACTCCTGGAGAGAACAGCTTTAGCCGCTACATCGCTATACTCGTATCCACTCCTGGAGAGAACAGCTTTAGCCGCTACATCGCTATACTCATATCCACTCCTGGAGAGAACAGCTTTAGCCGCTACATCGCTATACTCGTATCCACTCCTGGAGAGAACAGCTTTAGCCGCTACATCGCTATACTCGTATCCATTTTATGCTACTACATTCACACACACAATACTCAGCAATGGGTTCACTCAATAATATATGCTTTGTATATATGAATATATATATATTGCTTAATCTTATTATTGATTGATTGTTGTATTGGTTGGGTGATTTGTTGTATTGGTTGGGTGATTTGTTGTATTGGTTGGGTGATTTGTTGTATTGGTTGGGTGATTTGTTGTATTGGTTGGGTGGTTGGATAGATTGGTTAACTTTTTTAATTTATTGGATCCCAGCATCCTTTTGTTATTTGACCTAAACCTCTCTGTATATTAGTGCTGAGCGATTAACTGACATTTCACGTTTTTTTTCCGATTATGGAACAACTAATAGACCGACGCCGGTTCAATTACTTGAATTCCATTTAGTTCATCATCGTAGTCCTCTGTAGCTCAGCTGGTAGAGCACGGCGCTTGTAACGCCAAGGTAGTGGTTTCGATCCCCGGGACCACCCATACACAAAAAAAAAATGTATGCACGTATGACTGTAAGTCGCTTTGGATAAAAGCGTCTGCTAAATGGCTTATAATAATAATAATAATAATAATAATAATATATTTATTTTTTTTGTGAGCTCAAACGGCCATTTCAAGTCAGGAACTATGTGGGACGCTGGGCTGAAGGGAGATGTAGTTTTCATTAAGCAAATATTGAACCTAGTTCAGCGCAGAAATTTGGTAATTAACTACAATGACCATAATCCATTTGAG
>LR778259.1:63585768-63615768 GCA_902810595.1 Coregonus sp. 'balchen' | reverse complement strand
TTAAGGTCCTGGAGTGGCCTAGCCAGTCTCCAGACCTTAATCCCATAGAACATCTGTGGAGGGAGCTGAAGGTTCGAGTTGCCAAATGTCAGCCTCGAAACCTTAATGACTTGGAGAAGATCTAAAAAGAGGAGTGGGACAAAATCCCTCCTGAGATGTGTGCAAACCTGGTGGCCAACTACAAGAAACGTCTGACCTCTGTGATTGCCAACAAGGGTTTTTCCACCAAGTACTAAGTCATGTTTTGTAGAGGGGTCAAATACTTATTTCCCTCATTAAAATGCAAATCAATTTATAACATTTTTGACATGCGTTTTTCTGGATTTATTTGTTGTTATTCTGTCTCTCACTGTTCAAATAAACCTACCATTAAAATTATAGACTGATCATTTCTTTGTCAGTGGGCAAACGTACAAAATCAGCAGGGGATCAAATACTTTTTTCCCTCACTGTACATACTGTTACAAACTAGATCAATACATGCTGTTACAAAGTTGATCAATACATACTGTTACAAACGTGATCAATACATTACATACTGTTACAAACTAGATCAATACATTACATACTGTTACAAACTAGATCAATACATTACATACTGTTACAAACTAGATCAATACATTGCATACTGTTACAAACTAGATCAATACATACTGTTACAAACTAGATCAATACATACTGTTACAAACTAGATCAATACATTACATACTGTTACAAACTAGATCAATACATACTGTTACAAACTAGATCAATACATTACATACTGTTACAAACTAGATCAATACATACTGTTACAAACTAGATCAATACATTACATACTGTTACAAACTAGATCAATACATTACATACTGTTACAAACTAGATCAAACATTACATACTTTACAAACTAGATCAATACATACTGTTACAAACTAGATCAATACATTACATACTGTTACAAACTAGATCATATCATACTGTTACAAACTAGATCAACATACATTGTTACAAACTAGATCAATACATACACTGTTACAAACTAGATCAATACATTACTACTGTTACAAACTAGATCAATACATTACATTACAAACTAGATCATACATACTGTTACAAACTAGATCAATACATTACATACTGTTACAAACTAGATCAATACAACAACTGTTACAAACTAGATCAATACATTACATACTGTTACAACAACTAGATCAATACATACATGTTACAAACTAGATCAATACATACAACTGTTACAAACTAGTCAATACATTACATACTGTTACAAACTAGATCAATCATACATATGTTACAATAACTAATTACATACTGTTACAAACTAGATCAATACTTTACTGTTACAAACTAGATCAATACATACTGTTACAACTAATCAATACACGTTACAACTAGATCAATACACACTGTTACAAACTAGATCAATACACACTGTTACATAATGTTACAAACTAGTAATACAATTACATACTGTTACAAACTAGATCAACTACATACTGTTACAAACTAGATCAATACATACACTGTTACAAACTAGATCAATACTCACTGTTACAAATAGTCAATAATACGTTACAAACTAGATCAATAATTACATACTTACAAACTAGATCAATACATTACATACTGTTACAAACTAGATCAATACATCACTGTACAAACTAGATCAACAATTTTACAACTAGATACAACAATTACAATACATTACACACTGTTACAAACTAGATCAATACACACTGTTACAAACTAGATCAATACATTACATACTGTTACAAACTAGATCAATACACACTGTTACAAACTAGATCAATACATTACATACTGTTACAAACTAGATCAATACATTACACACTGTTACAAACTAGATCAATACATTACATACTGTTACAAACTAGATCAATAACATACTGTTACAAACTAGATCAATACACACTGTTACAAACTAGATCAATACATTACATACTGTTACAAACTAGATCAATACATTACATACTGTTACAAACTAGATCAATACATACTGTTACAAACTAGATCAATACACACTGTTACAAACTAGATCAATACATACTGTTACAAACTAGATCAATACATTACATACTGTTACAAACTAGATCAATACATACTGTTACAAACTAGATCAATACATACTGTTACAAACTAGATCAATACATTACATACTGTTACAAACTAGATCAATACATACTGTTACAAACTAGATCAAAACATTACATACTGTTACAAACTAGATCAATACATTACATACTGTTACAAACTAGATCAATACATTACACACTGTTACAAACTAGATCAATACATTACATAGTGTTACAAACTAGATCAATACATACTGTTACAAACTAGATCAATACATACTGTTACAAACTAGATCAATACACACTGTTACAAACTAGATCAATACATTACATACTGTTACAAACTAGATCAATACATTACATACTGTTACAAACTAGATCAATACACACTGTTACAAAACTAGAATCAATACATTACATACTGTTACAAAACTAGATCAATACATTACATACTGTTACAAACTAGATCAAAACATTACATACTGTTACAAACTAGCTCAAATACATTACATAACTGTTACAAACTTAGATCAATACATTACCACACTGTTACAACTAGATCAAAAACAGTTAACATACTGTTACAAACTAGATCAATACATTACACACTGTTACAAACTAGATCAATACAATACACACTGTTACAAACTAGATCAATACATTACATGCTGTTACAAACTAGATCAATACATTACATACTGTTACAAACTAGATCAATACATACTGTTACAAACTAGATCAATACATTACATACTGTTACAAACTAGATCAATACATTACATACTGTTACAAACTAGATCAATACATACTGTTACAAACTAGATCAATACATTACATACTGTTACAAACTAGATCAATACATACTGTTACAAACTAGATCAATACACACTGTTACAAACTAGATCAATACATTACATACTGTTACAAACTAGATCAATACATTACATACTGTTACAAACTAGATCAATACATTACATAGTGTTACAAACTAGATTAATACATTACATACTGTTACAAACTAGATCAATACATTACATACTGTTACAAACTAGATCAATACATTACATTCTGTTACAAACTAGATCATTACACACTGTTACAAACTAGATCAATACATTACATACTGTTACAAACTAGATCAATACATTACATACTGTTACAAACTAGATCAATACATACTGTTACAAACTAGATCAATACATTACATACTGTTACAAACTAGGTCAATACATACTGTTACAAACTAGATCAATACATACTGTTACAAACTAGATCAATACATACTGTTACAAACTAGATCAATACATACTGTTACAAACTAGATCAATACACACTGTTACAAACTAGATCAATACTGTCAATGGAAGGGGAAAAAAAAGTGCAGTGTGTTAATGTAAGACTGATGCATGATGGGAGATGCCCTCCCCTCCCCCATCCAGGCATCGGAACAGGGGGAAGCTGAGTGACTTGGTAGCAGAACATCTTGATCATCTCCACTACCTCAACGATATCCTCACTATCAATTGTGAGTTCCTGAACGATGTCCTGACAGACCACCTCCTCAACCGCCTGTTCCTACCCCTCTATGTCTTCTCTCTGGTCTGCCCTGAACAGGTAGGTGGAGGGGGGTGGGTGGTTGGGGGTGGTTGTGGGGGTGGGTGGTTGTGGGTAGGTGTGGGTGGTTGTGGGTGTGGGTGGTTGTGGGTAGGTGTGGATGTACAGCTGGTGTGGGTATGTATGTGTACCGGTGTAACCAATACTATGTGTACCTGACATGTTGTCTTGTCTGTTGCAGTCTGAAGATCGTAAGATCAACCCTCAGGTGTCCCTTAACCTGCTGTCACAGGTGTGTACCTGCGCACACACACACGCACACACACACACACACACACACACACACACACACACACACACACAATGACACCTCACCACACCTCACCACATCACACCAGACCACACCTCACCCCACCCAACCACATCACACCAGACCACACCTCACCCCACCTAGGTGTTCTCATATCCTACAACTGGTAATCTCTGGCTGAGTATTTCAAGGAGCTGTCTGCTTCAACAAAAACACGTGAGTGTACCCCCCCCCAACACCACGAACACACACACCCACCCAGACCCCGGGAACCACACTCACCATCACTTACCAGATCACACCAAACACGGGTGTGGTGGGGTGGGTTGAAGTGGTGTTGGATGTAGGGTCAGGTGTTCCGAGGATTTGGTCGTTGATCTTTGTGTGGTAGTGTGCAGTACCACTGATGGTATGTCAGTTACCGTTTAACATACTTGTGTACCCGACATGTTGTCTGTCATTTGCAGTCTGAAGATCGTAGATTATCAACCCTCAGGGTCCCTTAACCTGCTGTCACAGTTGTGTACCTTCACACACAACAGCATTACCAAGACACTACACTGACACACCACACACACATACCACACACATGACACCTCGTACACACCACCACAGACACCATCAGACAACACTCACCCACCTGCAAGCACATCACCTTATACACTACACCTCATTCCACCCAGATGGAACAAAGAAATACTTGTTCAACCACTGAGTTACATGTTGAACTTATTTGTTGGTGGGTCTGGACTTCCTCTACTGTATTGTTTTCATACCATTACGAACCCTGGTCAACTTCTGCTGTATTCATCCACTTCAAACGGAGACCTTTCTGTCTTCACAACAACCACAAAACAACCGTGAGTTGTTAACATACATCACAACCCACAACAACACAAGAACACACACCACAACAGACATCAAACACATCTATCAACACACATGAAGACATTACCAAAACATACACATTCAACCACATGAGACGATACACTTAGACATCACACACTGACACCACATAAGACACATACCATCACACTACATACATCACACCACTGAAGCACATTACCACTAGACTCTACACCACGTTATCACACCCACATGAGACATACCATCATACAACTGATCACACCACATAACATACCATGACATACATCTACAACCACTAGACATTACCAAACATACACATTCAACACACATGCAGCACTACCATAACTCATTACATCTGTTCACCACGAAGACTTACCATTCATCATTCATCACCACGAAGACATTACCATTCATACATTATCTGTTATTCAACCCACATGAAGACATTACCATTAGATACATTATCTGTTATTCAACCCACATGAAGACATTACCAGTTAGATACATTACATCTGTTATTCAACCCATGAAGACATTACCATTTAGATACATTATCTGTTATTCAACCCACATGAAGACATTACCATTCAGATACATTATCTGTTATTCAACCCACATGAAGACATTACCATTTAGATACATTATCTGTTATTCAACCCACATGAAGACATTACCATTTAGATACATTATCTGTTATTCAACCCACATGAAGACATTACCATTTAGATACATTACATCTGTTATTCAACCCACATGAAGACATTACCATTCAGATACATTATCTGTTATTCAACCCACATGAAGACATTACCATTTTAGATACATTACATCTGTTATTCAACCCACATGAAGACATTACCATTCAGAAACAGTGCTATGAAAAAGTATTTGCCCCCTTTCTAATTTTCTCAATTTTTGCATATTTGTGATACTGAATGTTATCAGATCTTCAACCAAAACCTAATATTAGATAAAGGGAACATAAGTGAACAAATAACACAACAATTACATATTTATTTCATAAACAAAGTTATGCAACACCCAATTCCCCTGTGTGAAAAAGTAATTGCACCCTTACACTCAATAACTGGTTGTGCCACCTTTAGCTGCAATGACTCCCACCAAATGCTACCTGTAGTTGTTGATCAGTCTCTCACGTCGCTGTGGAGGAATTTTGGCCCGCTCTTCCATGCAGAACTGCTTTAACTCAGCGACATTTGTGGGTTTTCAAGCATGAACTGCTTGTTTCAAGTCTTGCCACAACATCTCAATTGGGATTAGGTCTGGACTTTGACTAGGCCATTCCAAAACTTCCAATTTGTTGCTTTTTAGCAATTTTCATGTAGACTTGATTGTGTGTTTTGGATCATTGTCTTGCTGCATGACCCAGCTGGGCTTTTAATTACTTTTTCACACAGGGGAATTGGGTGTTGCATAACTTTGTTTATGAAATAAATATGTAATTGTTGTGTTATTTGTTCACTTATGTTCCCTTTATCTAATATTAGGTTTTGGTTGAAGATCTGATAACATTCAGTATCACAAATATGCAAAAGTAGAGAAAATTAGAAAGGGGGCAAATACATTTTTCATTTACATTTACGTCATTTAGCAGACGCTCTTATCCAGAGCGACTTACAAATAGGTGCATTCACCTTATAGCCAGTGGGATAACCACTTTACAATTTATTTATTTTTTTGGTGGGGGCGGGGGGGTAGAAGGATTACTTTATCCTATCCCAGGTATTCCTTAAAGAGGTGGGGTTTCAAATGTCTCCGGAAGGTGGTGAGTGACTCCGCTGTCCTGGCGTCGTGAGGGAGCTTGTTCCACCATTGGGGTGCCAGAGCAGCGAACAGTTTTGACTGGGCTGAGCGGGAACTGTGCTTCCGCAGAGGAAGGGGAGCCAGCAGGCCAGAGGTGGATGAACGCAATGCCCTCGTTTGGGTGTAGGGACTGATCAGAGCCTGAAGGTACGGAGGTGCCGTTCCCCTCACAGCTCCGTAGGCAAGCACCATGGTCTTGTAGCACTGTTTCTGAATGGTAATGTCTTCATGTGGGTTGAATAACAGATAATGTATCTGAATGGTAATGTCTTCATGTGGGTTGAATAACAGATAATGTATCTGAAATGGTAATGTCTTCATATGGGTTTGAATAACAGAAATGTATCTGAAATGGTAATGTCTTCATGTGGGTTGAATAACAGATAATGTATCTGAATGGTAATGTCTTCATGTGTTTGAATAACAGATAATGTATCTGAATGGTAATGTCTTCATGTGGGTTGAATAACAGATAATGTATCTGAATGGTAATGTCTTCATGGGTTGAATAACAGATAATGTATCTGAATGGTAATGTCTTCAGTGGGTTGAATAACAATAATGATCTGAATGGTAATGTCTTCATGGGTTGAATAACAGATAATGTATCTGAATGGTAATGTCTTCATATGGGTTGAATAACAGATAATGTATCTGAATGGTAATGTCTTCATGTGGGTTGAATAACAGATAATGTATCTGAATGGTAATGTCTTCATGTGGGTTGAATAACAGATAATGTATCTGAATGGTAATGTCTTCATGTGGGTTGAATAACAGATGTAATGTATCTAAAATGGTAATGTCTTCATGTGGGTTGAATAACAGATGTAATGTATCTAAAATGGTAATGTCTTCATGTGGGTTGAATAACAGATAATGTATCTAATGGTAATGTCTTCATGTGGGTTGAATAACAGATGTAATGTATCTAAATGGTAATGTCTTCATGGGGTTGAATAACGATTATGTATCTAAATGGTAATGTCTTCATGTGGATTGAATAACCATAAGTAATTGAATATCTTTATTCAATGGTAAGACTCCTGATCTGTTGTTCAACCCACATGAAGACTACCATTAGATACATTAATCTGTTATTCAACCCACATGAGACATTACCATTCAGATACATATCTGTTATCAACCCACATGAAGACATACCATTAGATACATTACATCTGTTATTCAACCCACATGAAGACATTACCATTCAGATACATTATCTGTTATTCAACCCACATGAAGACATTACCATTCTAGAACATTAATCTGTTATTCAACCCACATGAAGACATTACCATTTAGATACATTACATCTGTTATTCAACCCACATGAAGACATTACCATTCAGATACATTATCTGTTATTCAACCCAATGAAGACATTACCATTCAGATACTTACTCTGTTTAACCATGAGACATACCATTTATAATCATTCATTTTATTCACCCCCATGAAGACATTACCATTCAGATACATTATCTGTTATTCAACCCACATTAAGCATTAACCCATTCAGATACATTATCTGTTATTCAACCCACATGAAGACATTACCATTCAGATACATTATCTGTTATTCAACCCACATGAAGACATTACCATTCAGATACTTATCTGTTATTCAACCCACATGAAGACATTACCATTCAGATACATTATCTGTTATTCAACCCACATGAAGACATTACCATTCAGATACATTATCTGTTATTCAACCCACATGAAGACATTACCATTCAGATACATTATCTGTTATTCAACCCACATGAAGACATTACCATTTAGATACATTATCTGTTATTCAACCCACATGAAGACATTACCATTTTAGATACATTACATCTGTTATTCAACCCACATGAAGACATTACCATTCAGATACATTATCTGTTATTCAACCCACATGAAGACATTACCATTCAGATACATTATCTGTTATTCAACCCACATGAAGACATTACCATTCAGATACATTATCTGTTATTCAACCCACATGAAGACATTACCATTCAGATACATTATCTGTTATTCAACCCACATGAAGACATTACCATTCAGATACATTATCTGTTATTCAACCCACATGAAGACATTACCATTCAGATACATTATCTGTTATTCAACCCACATGAAGACATTACCATTCAGATACATTATCTGTTATTCAACCCCACATGAAGACATTACCATTCAGATACATTATCTGTTATTCAACCCACATGAAGACATTACCATTCAGATACATTATCTGTTATTCAACCCACATGAAGACATTACCATTCAGATACATCTGTTAATCAACTGGCAGTGTTAAGCTCTGCATCATCATTTGTTTTGGGAGCGGCCTCTCGCTGGTGAAGAACATGTGACTTTGGCTTGCGTGTGTCAGCGTGTGTGTCTCTGTGTGTGTGTGTGTGTGTGTCTGTGTGTGTGTGTGTGTGTGGTCTGTGACTATAATTATTTTCTGAGCGTGAGTGATTTACCAGAAAATGCTCGCTGCATGCTGCAGACACACACACACACACACACCACACACACACACACACACACACACACACACACACACATACACACACACACACACACACACACACACACACACAGACACACACACACACACACACACACACACACAGACTTTCAACGACAACAAAACATGGTAGCTAGAATGTGGTGCAGTTAAAAGTGGAGAATTGGTTGTGTGGGTGACTGTACGTCTCAAATAGGTGGTGTCTTATTCCAGACATACACTATACAGTGCATTGGGAAAGTATTCAGACCCCTTGACTTTTTCCACATTTTGTTACGTTACAGCCTTATTCTAAAATTGATTAAATTGTTTTTTTCGACCTCATCAATCTACACACAATACCCCATAATGGTTGGTTTTTGCTCTGACATGCACTGTCAACTGAGGGACCTTACATAGACAGGTGTGTGCCTTTCCAAATCATGTCCAATCAATTGAATTTACCACAGGTGGACTCCAATCAAGGTTGTAGAAACATTTCAAGGAATGATCAATGGAAACAGGATGCACCTGAGCTCAATTACGAGTCTCATAGCAAAGGGTCTGAATACGTACGTAAATAAGGTATTTCAGTTTTTTATGTGGAAAAAGTCAATGGGTCTGAATATTTTCCGAATGCACTGTATATATACAGAAGTATGTGGACACACCCCTTCAAATTGCTGGCAGTAGAATGGCCTTACTGAAGAGCTCAGTGACTTTCAACGTGGCACCGTCATAGGATGCCACCTTTCCAACAAGTCAGTTCGTCACATTTCTGCCCTGCTAGAGCTGCCCCCGGTCAACTGTAAGTGCTGTTATTGTGGAGTGGAAACGTCTAGGAGCAACAACGGCTCAGCCGCAAAGTGGTAGGCCACACAAGCTCACAGAACGGGACCGCCGAGTGCTGAAGCGCGTAGCGCGTAAAAATCATCTGTCCTTGGTTGCAACACTCACTGCAGAGTTCCAAACTTTCTCTGGAAGCAACGTTCGTCGGGAAGAACTGTTCGTCGGGGCTTCCATGAAATGGGTTTCCATGGCCGAGCAGCCGCACACAAACCCTAAGATCACCATGCGCAATGCCAAGCGTCGGCTGGAGTGGTGTAAAGCTTGCCGCCATTGGACTCTGGAGCAGTGGAAACGCGTCCTCTGGAGTGATGAATCACACTTCACCATCTGGCAGTCCGACGGACGAATCAGGGTTTGGCGGATGCCAGGAGAACGCTACCTGCCCCATGCATAGTGCCAACTGTAAAGTTTGGTGGAGGAGGAATAATGGTCTGGGGCTGTTTTTCATGGTTCAGGTCCCTTAGTTCTAGTGAAGGGAAATCTTAACGCTACAGCATACAGTGAGGGGAAAAAGTATTTGATCCCCTGCTGATTTTGTACGTTTGCCCACTGACAAAGAAATGATCAGTCTATAATTTTAATGGTAGGTTTATTTGAACAGTGAGAGACAGAATAACAACAACAAAAATCCAGAAAAACGTTATAAATTGATTTGCATTTTAATGAGGGAAATAAGTGTTTGACCCCCCCCTCAATCAGAAAGATTTCTGGCTCCCTCTTAAAGGGAGTGCTCCTAATCTCAGACTTGTTACCTGTATAAAAGACACCTGTCCACAGAGCAATCATTCAATCAGATTCCAAACTCTCCCCATGGCCAGACCAAAGAGCTCTCCAAGGATGTCAGGACAAGATTGTAGACCTACACAAGGCTGGAATGGGCTACAAGACCATCGCCAAGCAGCTTGGTGAGAAGGTGACAACAGTTCGTGCGATTATTTGCAAATGGAAGAAACACAAAAGAACCTGTCAATCTCCCTCGGCCTGGGCCATCCAGGCAAGATCTCACCTCGTGAAGATGCAATGATCATGAGAACGGTGAGGAATCAGCCCAGAACTACACGGGAGGATCTTGTCATGATCCAAGACCATCTGGGGACCATAGTCCCACCAACGAAAAGAATTGGTAAACACACTACGCCGTGAAGGACATGAAAATCCTGTCAGCGCCCGCCAAGGGTCCCCCTGCTCACATCTGAATGTATTCACCAGAGGAGAACTGGGTGAAGAGTGTTTGTGGGTCAAGATGAGACCCAAAATGGAGCTCTTTGGCATCAAACTCAACTCGGCCGTGTTGCAGGAGGGGGGAATGCTGCCTTATGACTCCCAAGAAACACCATCCCCACCGTCAAACATGGAGGTGGTAAACATTATGCTTGGGGGTGTTTTTCTACTAACGGGGACAGGACAACGTCACTGCAATCCCAAAGGGACGATGGACGGGGCCAATGTACCGTCAAATCTTGGGTGATGAACCTCCTACCTCAGCCATTGGCATTGAAAATGGGTCGCGGATGGGGTATTCCAGCATGACAATGACCCAAAACACACGGCCAAGGCAACAAAGGAGTGGCTCAAGAAGAAGCACATTAAGGTCCTGGAGTGGCCTAGCCAGTCTCCAGACCTTAATCCCATAGAAAATCTGTGGAGGGAGCTGAAGGTTCGAGTTGCCAAACGTCAGCCTCGAAACCTTAATGACTTGGAGAAGATCTGCAAAGAGGAGTGGGACAAAATCCCTCCTGAGATGTGTGCAAACCTGGTGGCCAACTACAAGAAACGTCTGACCTCTGTGATTGCCAACAAGGGTTTTGCCACCAAGTACTAAGTCATGTTTTGCAGAGGGGTCAAATACGTATTTCCCTCATTAAAATGCAAATCAATTTATAACATTTTTGACATGCGTTTTTCTGGATTTTGTTGTTGTTATTCTGTCTCTCACTGTTCAAATAAACCTACCATTAAAATTATAGACTGATCATGTCTTTGTCAGTGGGCAAACGTACAAAATTAGCAGGGGATCAAATACTTTTTTCCCTCTCTGTACAATGACATTCTAGACGATTCTGTGCTTCCAACTTTATGGCAACGGTTTGGGGGAAGTTCCCTTTCCTGTTTCAGCATGCCCCCGTGCACAAAGCGAGGTCCAAACAGAAATGGTTTGTTGAGATTTGGGATGAATTGGAACGCCGACTGCGAGCCAGGCCTAATCGCCCAACATCAGTGCCCGACCTCACTAATGCTCTCGTGGCAGAATGGAAGCAAGTCCCCATCAGCAATGTTCCAACATCTAGTGGAAAAGCCTTCCCAGAAGAGTGGAGGCTGTTATAGCAGCTAAGGGGGGACCAACTCCATATTAATGCCCATGATTTTGGAATGAGATGTTTGACCAGCAGGTGTCCACATACTGTTGGTCATGTTGTGTAAGTCCTGTACTACTGAAATAAAACCAATAACTCTGTTACTGTTAGTCAATGGAAGACTGTTCTGTAGTGGGGTCCTATTAAAACGGTTACTGTTAGTCAATGGAAGACTGTTCTCCCGAGTGGCGCAGTGGTCTAAGGCTGTGCCACTAGAGATCCTGGTTTGAATCCAGGCTCTGTCGTAGCCGGCCGCGACCGGGAGACCCCATGGGGCGGCGCACAATTGGCCCAGCGTCGTCCAGGGTAGGGGAGGGAATGGCCGGCAGGGGATGTAGCTCAGTTGGTAGAGCATGGCGTTTTGCAACGCCAGGGTTGTGGGTTCGATTCCCAAGGGGGGCCAGTATGAAAAATTATAAATAGATAAGAGCGTCTGCTAAATGACTAAAATGTAAAACTGTTACTGTTAGTCAATGGAAGACTGTTTTAGAGTAAAATGTCCCTGGTGTTTTGGGGGATGTGATGGAATAACCTCCTTATCTCTTCTAGATATTATTTACATGGACAAGAAAAACAAATTCAGCTGTAAAAAATCACCATTCAAATCATCTGTATCTTCCTTGTTTAGAAAACGGTCCTCCTTTTCATCCTGTCAGGAAGTGTATTAATGGATGAATGGATGTTCTCATTACTGCTGCTGACTTCCTGGTCCTCTGTAGCTCAGCTGGTAGAGCACGGCGCTTGTAGCGCCAAAGGTAGTGGGTTCGATTCCCCGGGACCACCCATATACAAAAAAATTATGCACGCATGACTTTAAGTCGCTTTGGATAAAAGCGTCTGCTAAATGGCATATAATAATAATAATTATTATTATTATTATTATTATTATTATTATTATTATTTATTATTATTATTATTTACTTCTTAGAAGGCATGTTGGTTGATTACTGCTTACTGGCACACACACATACACACATTGTACATACTCGCATACGTACACACACACACACACACACACACATACACACATTGTACATACTCGCATACGTACACACACACACACACACACACATACACACATTGTACATACTCGCATACGTACACACACACACACACACACACACATACACACATTGTACATACTCGCATACGTACACACACACACACACACACACAACACATTGTACATACTCGCATACGTACACACACACACACACACACACACACACATACACACATTGTACATACTCGCATACGTACATACACCACACACACACACATTGTACATACTCGCATACGTACACACACACACACACACACACACATTGTACATACTCGCATACGTACACACACACACACACACACACACACACATACACACATTGTACATACTCGCATACGTACACACACACACACAAACACACACACACACACACCACACACACACACACACAGACATTGTACATACTCGCATACGTACACACACACACACACACACACACACATTGTACATACTCGCATACGTACACACACACACACACACACACACACACACATTGTACATACTCGCATACGTACACACACACACACACACACACACAAACACACACACCTGTGTGTATGGTAACGTTGGTCTTACATGATACTAAGCTACAGGGCTGTTTTGCGAGCACAGACTGGAATATGTTTCGGGATTCATCTTGAGTTTTACCATATCGACGACATCGTCCACACGGTGACTATACGTTCGTACAGCGCGTTCTGAAAAATATTCAGACCCCGTCCTTTTTCCACATTTCGCTACGTTACAGCATTATTCTAAAATTGATTAAACAAAATTTTTTCCCTCATCAATCTACACACAATATCACATAATGACAAAGCGAAATCAGGCAAATGTATTAAAAATAAAAAAAACGCATACCTTATTTACGTAAGTATTCAGACCCTTTGTTATGAGACTCGAAATTGCGCTCAGGCGCATCCTGTTTCCAATGATCATCCTTGAGATGTTTCTACAACCTTGATTGGAGTCCACCTGTGGAAAATTCAATTGATTAGACATTATTTGGAAAGGCACACACCTGTCTATATAAGGTCCCAAAGTTGACAGTGCATGTCAGAGCAAAAACCAAGCCATGAGGTCGAAGGAATTGTCCGTAAAGCTCAGAGACAGGATTGTGTCGAGGCACAGATCTGGGGAAGGGTACCAAAACATTTCTGCAGCGTTGAAGGTCCCCAAGAACACAGTGGCCTCCATCATTATTAAATCCCTCTCTCCCTCCCTCCCCCATCCCTCTCTCCCTCCCTCCCTCCCCCATCCCTCTCTCCCTTCCTCCCTCCCCCCGTCCCTCCCTCTCTCCCTCCCTCCCTCCCCCCGTCCCTCTCTCCTTCTGTCTCTCCAGGTGAGCGCAGGCGTGCGTCGGTTCACCAAGCCTCCCGAGTCTCTGGAGCGGTCTCTGGAGCTGTCCTGCAATCGGGGGCGCAAGCGAGCCCAGAAACGGCCCAACTACAAGAACCTGGGAGAGGAGGAGGAGGAGGAGGAGAGGCCGGGGGGAGGAAGAGAGGAGGGCTTGGAGGATGGAGAGAGGGAGAAGGCTCCAGGTACAGAAGGGAGTAGTAAAGGGATCGGCAGGACTAGTGGGGAGATGGAAGGTGAGTGTGTCTGTGTGTACAGGACAGGACAACTACATATCCCATCACCACCCTGGGATTACCTACCCAGCAGCCAGTGCGGCAGTGGCCCTCTTCTCCAAAACTGTCACCCTCTGAAATAAATTATAAAACAGATCCATAGATTTAAAATTCGAATCAAATTCATATGAAACTGTAGATCAGTGTCTCTCTGTCTCCCCCCTCCTTAAAGACTGAATAAATAGGACCGTTTTATCATCTGAACACTAAAATCCAGTTTGGAGACCAGGCCTGCCTTCTCTCTGTGAATGCCTGTCACTCACCTGGTCTCCATGGTTACAACTGTCACTACCACAGTCTCCCATGGTTACGCCTGTGTCTACCCCGGTCTCCATGGTTACACCATTCATCCGTCTCCACTCGTACCCTGTTCTCCTTTATATTATTGGAACGCCGAATGCGAGCAGGCCTAATCGCACCAACATCAGTGCCCGACCTCACTAATGCTCTGTGGCAAGAATGGAAGCAAGTCCCCATCAGCAATGTTCAAACATCTAGTGGAAAGCCTTTACCAGAAGAGTGGGAGGTGTTATAGCAGCTAAGGGGGGACCACACTCCAATATAATGCCCCTGATTTTGGAATTGAGATGTTGACCAGCAGGTGTCCACATACTGTGGTCATGTTGTGTTAAGTCATGTACTACTGAAATAAAACCAATTACCTAGGTTACTGTTAGTCAATGGATGGACTGTTCTGTAGTGGGTCCTATTAAAACGGTTACTGTAGTCAATGGAAAGATGGCTCCCGAGTAACTACCAGTAGTGGCGAGTGGTCTAAGGCTGTGCCAATAGAGATCCTTGGTTTGAGATCCAGGCTCTGTAGTAGCGCCGCGGACCGGGAGACCCCATGAGGGCGCGGCGAACCAATTGGCCCAGCGTGTCCACGGGTAGTGGAGGGGAATGGCCCGGCAGGGATGTAGACCCTAGTTGATAGAGTCATGCGTTGCAACGACAGGGTTGTGGGTTCGATTCCCAGGGGGGCCAGTAGAAAAATTATTAAATAGAATAAGGCGTCTGCCTAAATGACTGAAAATGTAAAAACATGTTACTGTTAGTCAAGGGAAGACGTTTTTTAGCGTAAAATGTCCCTGGTTTGGGGGATGTGATGGAATAAACCTCCTTAGCTCTTCTAGATATTATTGAAAGAGGACAAGCAAAACAAATTCAGCTGTAAAAAAATCACCATTCAAATCATCTGTATCTTCTGTTAGAAAACGGTACTCTCCTTTTCATCATGTTCAGGAGTGTAGTAAGGATGAATGGAGGTTCTCAGTACTGCTGCTGGACTGTCCGGTCACTCTGTAGCCCAGAGGGTAGAAGCAAGGCGCGCTGACTAGCGCCAAAGGTAGTGGGTTCGCTTCCGGGACAATCCCCTATACAAAAAATTATGCAAGCATGACTTTAAGTCGCTTTGGATAAAAGCGTTTCATGCTAATGGCATATAATAATAATAATTATTATATTATTATTATTATTATTATTATATTATTATTTTTTATTATTATTTATTTACTTTCTTAGAAGGCATGTGGGTTGATTACGCTTCTGGCACACACACATACACACATGTACATACTCGACAACGTACACACACACACACACACACACACAACACACCATTGTACATACTCGCATACGTACACACAACATCACAAACACAACAAAGGCATACACACATTGTACATTACTCGCCTACGTCACACACACACAAACCCACACACACATACAGCAACATTGTACATACTCGCCTACGTACACACACACACACACACACACATACACACATTGTACAATACTCGAACCATACGTACACACACACACACACCACACACACACACATTACAAACATGTAACATACTCGCATGTACGACACACACACAAACACACATTGTACATACTCGCATTAAGTACACACACACACACACACACACACACATGGTACATACTCGCATACGTAAACACACACACACCACACACACACAAACATACACACATGTACATACTTGCCATTACGTACACACACACACACACCACACACACACACACAACACACACACACACACACACACAGGACATTGTACAGACCGCATAAGTTACACACAACACACACACACACACACACTTTACTACTCGCATACGTACACACCACACACACCACACACACACACACACATTGTACATACTCGCTACGTAACACACACACACAACCACACAAACACACCACACCTTGTGTATGGTAACGTTGGTTCTTACATGATCTTAAGCTACAGGGTGTATTTGCGAGCACAGGACTGGAATATGTTTCGGGATAGGAGTCATCTTGAGTTTTACCATATCGACGACATCGTCCACACCGGTTGACTATACTTAGTACGCGCGTTCTGAAAAATATTCAGACCCCGCCTTTTCCACATTTCGCTACGGTTACAGCATGATTCTAAATTGATTAAACAAATTTTTTTTTCCTCATCAATCTACAACAATATGCCACTAAGACAACGCGAATCAGGCAATGTATTACAAATAAAAAAAACGCATACCTTATTTCGTAAGTATTCAGACCCTTTGTTATGAGACTCGAAATTGCGCTCAGGCGCATCCTGTTTCCCAATGATCATACTTGCGATGTTTCTAAACCTTGATTGGAGTCCACCCAGTGGAAAATTCAATTGATTAGACATTATTTGGAAAGGCACACACATGGCTATATAAGTCCCAAAGTGACAGTGCATGTCAGAGCAAAAACAAGCAATTGAGGTCGAAGGAATTGTCCCCCGGATAAAGCTCAGAGACAGGATGGTGTAGAGGCACCAGATCTGGGGAAAGGGTACCCAAAACATTTCTGCAGCGTTGAAGGTCCCAAGAACACCGTGCTCCATCATTATTAAATCCCTCTTCCCTCCATCCCCCCATCCCTCTCTCCCTCCTCCCTCACCCAATCCCTCTCTCCCTTCCTCCTCCCCCAGTCCCTCCCTCTCCCCTCTCTCCCTCCCTCCTCCCCCCGATCCCTCTCTCCTTCTTGTCTCTCCAGGTGAGCGCAGGCGTGGCGCGGTTCACCCAAGCCTCCCGAGTCTATGGAGCGTCTCTGGAGCTGTACTTGCAATCGGGGGCGAAAGGCGACAGGCGCAGCCCAGAAACAGAAACGAGCCCAAACTACAAGAACCTGGGGAGAGGAGGAGGAGGAGGAGGACGAGGCCGGGGGAGGAAGCGAGGAGGGCTTGGAGGATGGAGAGAGGAGAGGAAGCTCCAGGTAAGAAGGGAGTGTAAAGGGATCGGCAGGACTAGTGGGGAGAGTGGAAGGTGAGTGCAACGACGTGTGAGTGGTACAGGAAAGGACAACTACATATCCCATCACCAACCCTGGGATTAACCTACCCAGCAGCCAGTGCGGCAGTGGCCCTCTTCCCAAATACTGTCACCCTCTGAAAGAAATTATAGTGACAGATCCATAGATTTAAAATTCGAATCAAATTCATATGAAACTGTTAGTCAGTGTCTCTCTGTCTCCCCCTCCTAAAGACTGAAATAAATAGGACCGTTTTATCATTGAACACTAAAAATCCAGTGGCGGACCAGGCATGCCTTCTCACTCTGTGAATGCCGGTCACCACTGGTACCATGGTTACAACGGTCACTACCACAGTCCCCATGGTTACGCCTGTGTCTACCCCGGTTCCATGGTTACACCAAGTATCATCCTGTGACTCCTCACCTCCGCTGTCTCTCAACTGCTCCTGGTTGTTTCAAAATCAGTAGCTTATAATAATTAGTATCCCCCAAGCTTATAACAGGCTGTTGTTGTTGTAGTGGGTGAGAAAAGGCTGTGTTGTATAATGTAGAGGTTGTGATAACAGGCTGTGTTGTTGATGTAGCGGGGTGTGATATTTGTGACAAACAGGCTGTGTTGTTGTAGCGGTGTGATAACAGGCTGTGTTGGTTGTTTGTTTGTAGGGATGTGGATACAGGCTGTGTGTTTAGCGGTTTGTGATAACAGGGCTGTGGTGTTGTAGGGGGCGGTGTGATTGTGATAACAGGCTGTGTGTTTGTAGCGTTTTATGTGATAACAGGCTGGGTTGTAGCGGTGGTGATAACAGATGTGGGGTGTAGCGGTGTGATAAAGGATGTGTTGTTTGTAGCGGTGTGATAACAGGCTGTGTTGGAGCGCTTGTGGTGGGTTTGTGATAACAGGCATGTTGGTGTTGTAGCGGTGTGATAACAGGCTGTGTTGTTGTAGCGGTGTGATAACAGGCTGTGGTGTTGTAGCGGTGTGATAACAGGCTGTGGTTTTGTAGCGGTGTGATAACAGGCAGTGTGTTGTTGTAGCGGTGTGATAACAGGCTGTGTTGTTGGTGTAGCGGGTTGTGATAAAAGGCGGTGTTGTTGTAGACGGTCTTTGTGATAACAGGTATGTGTTGTTGTAGCGGGGGGTGTGCATAACAGGCTGTGTGCTGTAGCGGTGTTGAAACAGGCTTTGTTGTGTTTTTGTAGCGGTGTGAGAAAAGGCTGTGGTGTTGGAGCGGTGTGGGATAACAGGTGTGTGTTGTTGTAGACGGTAAACTTCTGTTGTGATAAAAGGATTTGTGTGTGTAGACGGTGTGGATAAACAGGCTGGTTGTTGTAGCGGGGTGATAACAGGATGTGTTGTTGTTAGCGAGTGAAACAGGCTGTGGTGTTGTAGCGGTTCACACCTCAGATGATAAAAGACTGTGTTGTTGTAGAGGGTGCTGTGATAAAAGGATGTGTGTTGCTGTAGGGTGCATAAGTGAGAAAAAGGATTGTATTAGTATCGCTAGCCGGGGTGATAAAAGGAGGTGTGGATGTAGCGGCTTGTGATAACAGGAGTGGTGTTGTAGACGGTTGTGATTGATAACAGGATTGTGGGTGGTTGTAGGCGGGCAGTGAAACAGGGCCTGTGTGTGTTGTAGCGGGTGGTGATTAACAGGATGTGTTGTTGTAGCGGTGTCGTTATGTGTTGAGATTCATCAAGGGGTGTTGTAGCGGTTTGTCCGTGTAACAGGCTGTGTCTGTGCGGTGTCTGATAACAGGCTGTGTGTTGTAAGCGGGTGATAAAGGTGTGTGTTGTAGCGGATGTGTGTGTGATAACAGGCTGTGTGTGTAGCGTATGGTGATAAAAGGATTGTGTGTTTTGCGGATTGGTTTGGTGTGATAACAGGAGGTGTTGTTATGTAGAGGTGATGATAACAGGATGTGGTGTGAGAGGTGTGGATGTGATAACAGGCTGTGTTGTATTTTTGTAGACGACGTGTTGTGATAAAAGGCTGTATGTTGTAGCGGTGTTGTGTATTGTGACCCAGGTGATAACAGGCTGGGTGTTGTAGCGGTGTGATAACAGGCTGTGTGTTGTAGCGGTGTGATAACAGGCTGTGGGGTTGTGTTTGTAGCGGTGTGATAACAGGCTGTGTTGTTGTAGCGGTGTGATAACAGGCTGTGTTGTTGTAGCGGTGTGATAACAGGCTGTGGTGTTGTAGCGGTGTGATGTGTGACTAACAGGCTTTGTGTTTTGTTTTTGTAGCGGTGTGATACCCCCCCCATTTTTAGATGAGATTGTTGTTGTGGTTGTAGCAGGGTTTTGTGATGATACAGGCGTGTTGTGTTGTAGCGGTGTGGAAACCGGCTGTGTGTTGTGCGGGTGATAACAGGCTTGTGTTGTAGCGGATTGTAACAGCTGGGTGTTGTTGTAGCGGGGTGTGATAACAGGGTGTGTGGTGTTTGTGTAGGGTGGTGTGTGTGTGGTGTGTGGATCACAGGTGTGGTGTTGTACGGTGTGCTAACAGGCTGTGTGGTAGAGGTTTGTGATACAGGCTGTGGTTGTTGTAGCGGTGTGGGTGATAACAGGCTGTTGGACGTTTGTAGCGGTTTGTGTGTGCTGTTGTGAGTGTCGATAAAAGGCTGTGTGTGTGAGCGGTTGTGATACAGGCTGTGGTGTGTACGCAGGGTGATAACAGAGTGTGTTGTAGCGGGTGATAACGGAGTGTTGCTTGTAGAGAGGTGATAAAAGCTGTGTTGTGTATGTGAGGGGTGCCTGGGTTGTGATAAAAGGCTGTTGAGTTGTAGCGGTGTGTTGTGTGTGAACAGGCTGTGGGTTTGTAGAGGTGTGTGTGGTGATAAAAGGCGTGTGTTGTAGCGATGTGAGAAAAGCTGTGGGTTGTAGCGGTTTGGGATAAACAGGCTTGTGTGTCTCCACTCTGTAGCGGATCGTGTTGGTTGATAACGGCTGTGTGTGGTAGCGTGTGATAAAAGGATGTGTGTTGGTAGAGGTTGTGAGTGTTGTGAAACAGGCTGTGTGTGTTGATAGAGGTGTGATAACGGCTGTGTGTTGTAGCGGCTGTGATCACAGGCTGTGTGGTTGAGCGGGGTGATAACAGCTGTGGTGTTTGTGCTGTGGCTGTGATAAAGGCGTGTGTTGTGTAGCGGTGTTGTTGATAACAGGCTGTGGGTTGTAGCGGTGTGATAACAGGCTGTGTGTTGTTGTAGCGGTGTGATAACAGGCTGTGGTGTGTTGTAGCGGTGTGATAACAGGCTGGTGTGTTGTAGCGGTGTGATAACAAGGATGTGCTGTTGTAGCGGTTGGCGTGTGCGTGTGATAGTGATAAACATGCTGCCTGTATGTTGTAGCGGTGTGTGATAAAGGCTGGTGTGGTAGCGGTTGTGATAACAGCTGTGTGGTCTTGTAGCGGGTGTGAAACAGGCATGTATGTTTGTAGCGCGCTGTGGATCATGGGCGGTGATAACAGCTGGTGTAGCGTGTGTGCCTTGTGTGATAAAACAGGCTGTGTTGTTGTAGAGGTGTGATACAGGCGTGTGTTGTTTGCTGCGTGTGTGATAACAGGCTGTGTGGTGTAGCGGTGTGATAACAGGCGTAGTGTAGCGGGTTGCTGTGGTGTGTGATAACAGGCTGTGGTGTTGTCGGGTGTGATAAAAGGCTGGTGTTGTAGCGGTGTGTGTGGATGTGTGATAACAGGCTTGTGTTGTTATGTAGCGGGTGTGTTCTGTGATAACAGGCGGTTGTTGTTTGTAGCGGTCAGTGATAACAGGATGTGTGTTGTGCGCGTGTGATTTAAAGGGTGGGTTCGTAGCAGGTGTGATAAAAGGATAGGTGTTGTTTAGAGGTGTGATCATTTCCACCGTCTCCTGTGGCTGATAAAAGGCTTTGTGTGTGTGAGGATTGTGATAAAAAGGGCTTTTGTGTGTCTGTAGCGGTGTGATAACAGGCTGTGTTGTTGTAGCGGTGTGATAACAGGCTGTGTGTGTAGCGGTGTGATAACAGGCTGTGTTGTTGTAGCGGTGTGATAACAGGCTGTGTGTGTTGTAGCGGTGTGATAACAGGCTGTGTGTAGCGGTGTGATAACAGGCTGTGTGGTAGCGGTGTGATAACAGGCTGTGTTGTTGTAGCGGTGTGATAACAGGCTGTGGTGTTGTAGCGGTGTGATAACAGGCTGTATTGGTGTAGTGGGTGATAAACAGCTGTCGGTTTTGTAGCGGGTGTGGATTAAACAGGCTGTGTTGTTGCTAGAGGGGTTGTGATAAAAAGGATGTGTGGTGTTGTTGTAGCAGGTGTGATAACCAGGCTGTGTGTGTAGCGGTGTGATTTTGTTGATAAACAAGATGTGTTGATTGTAGTGGTTGTTATACATGCTGAGGTTTGTAGCGGGTGTGATAACAGGCTGTGTGTTTTGTATCGGTGTTGTGATAACAGGATGTGTTTTGTAGCGGTGTGATACAGGCTGGGTGTGTTGGTTAGTGGTAGGGGTGATAAAAGGATGTCGTGTCTTTGTAGAGGATTGTGATACAGGAATGTGTGTTGTGGTAGGAGCCTTGCCATTGGCTGTGAGTGATCAAGGATGTATGTGTTGTAGCGGTGTGTTGTGGATAAAAGGCTGTGTGTTGTGTCAGCGGTGTGTGATGTGATAACAGCTTGTGTGTTGTTTGTAGCGGTGTTGTGATAAAGGCTGGTGTGTGTAGTGGTGTGATAACAGGCATGTTGTGTTGTAGCGGTGTGATACAGGCTGTGTTGTTCTGAGCGGGTGTGTGATAACAGGATGTTTGTTGTAGAGGTGTGATCTGTGTGTGATAACAGGCTTGTGTTGTTGTAGAGGTGTGATAACAGGCGGTGTTGTAGGGGTAGCGGTGTGATAACAGGCTGTGGTGTGTAGCGGTTTGTGGATAACAGGCTGGGCTGTTTGTAGCGGGTGAGACAGGCTGTGGTGTTGTAGCGGTGGTGATAAACAGGCTGTATGTTGTAGTGGTGTGATAACAGGCTTGTGTCGTAGCGATTGTGTGATGTGTGATAACAGGATGTGTTGTTGTAGAGGTTGTCGATAACAGGATGGTGTTTTGTAGGGTGTGATAACAGGCTGTGTGTTGTAGCAGGGTGATAACAGGGCTGTATTTGTTGTAGAGGTTGTGGTGTCGTGTGATGTGATAACAGGCTGTGTTTTGTGTAGGGTGTATAACAGGCTGTGTTTTCTGTAGCGGCTGTGCTGTGTGATAACCAGGCTGTGTGTTGAGCGGTGTGGATAACAGGCTGTGTGTTGTAGCGGTTGTGATAACAGGAGGTGTTGTTGTAGTGGTGTGATGAACAGGCGTGTTGTTGTGCGGGTGTGGATAACAGGGGGTGTTGTTGTAGTGGTGTGATAACAGGCTGATTGTGTTGTTGTAAGTTGTGATAAAACAGGCTGTGGGTTTAGCGGGGTAGTGTGATAACAGGCTGGGTGTTGTAGGGTGTGATAAAAGCTTGAGTTGGCGCGGTCGTGATAACGGCTGTGTGTTGTAGTGGTGTCGATAACAGGACTTTGTGTTGTTGTAGCGGTGTGGGGTGATAACAGGATTGTGTGTTGTAGCGGTTGTGATAACAGGCTGATGTGTGTAGTAGCGGTGTGATAACAGGCTGTGTGGGTGTAGCGGTTGTGATAAAGGCTGTGTGTTGCTAGCGGTTGAAACAGGGTGTGTGTTGTAGCGGCTGTGTGATAACAGGCTTGTGTGTTGTAGCGGGTGTGTAACAGGATGTGTGTGTGCTGTGTGTTGTAGTGGTGTGATAACAGGCTGTGTGTTGTAGCGGTGTGATAACAGGCTGTGTGTTGTAGCGGTGTGATAACAGGGCTGTGTTGTTGTAGCGGTGTGATAACAAGGCTGTGTGATCTGTTAGAGGTGTGGTGTGTGGTTGTGTGTGAATGCTGATAAAGGCTGGGGTTGTAGCGGTGTTGTGAAACAGGCTGTGTGTGGTTGTCGCGGTGTGATAACAGGCTGTGGTTTGTAGAGGTCTGTGATAAAATCAGGCTGTGTGTTGTGTTGTAGCGGTTGTGATAAAAAAGGCCACTGTGTTGTTGTATAGCGGTGTGATAACAGGCTGTGTTTGTTGTAGCGGGTGTGATAACAGGATGTTATGTGTATTTTTAGCGGTGTTGTGATAAACAGGCTGTGTTGTGTAGCGGTGTGTGTGATAACAGGCAGTGTGTTGAGCGGTGTGTAACAGGATGTGTGTTGTAGAGGCCTGCTGATAACAGGATGTGTGTATGAGCGGTCTTGTGTGTGATAACAGGCGGGGTGTTGTAGCGGTGTGATAACAGGCTGGGTGTTGTGTAGCGGCTGTGATTGATAACAGATGTGTGTTTGTAGCGGTGTGTGTGATTAACAGGCGTGTGGGGTTGTAGCGGATGTGATAACAGGCCGGGTGTGTGTTTAGCGGTGGTGATAACAGGGCGTGGGTGTAGCGAGGTTGATTTGTGATAAAAACAGGTGTGTTGTTGTAGTGGTTGATAACAGGCGTGTTGTTGTACGCGGTGTGATAACAGGCTGTGTTGTTGTAGTGGTGTGATAACAGGTTGTGGTGTGTAGTGGGTGTGATATACAGGCTGTGTGTCCCCTTGTAGCGGTGGTGATAACAGGCTGTGGTGTGGTAGGGTGTGATAACTAGGCTGTGTTCTGTAGCGGTGTGGATAACAGGCTGTGTGTGTTGTAGCGGTATGTGTGATAACAGCTGTGTGTTGTACGGTGTGAAACAGGCTGTGTGTTGTAGGTGTGATAACCGGCTGTGTGTATGTAGCGGTAGTGATAACAGGCGTGTGTTGATAGAGGTGTGATAACAGGCTTGTGTGTGTAGACGGTGTTGATAACAGGCTGTGTGTTGTAGCGGTTGGGATAACAGGCTGTGTGTTGTACGGTGTGAAACAGGCTGTGGTTGTAAGACGGTCGTGATAACAGGCTGTGTTTTTGTAGCGGTGTGATAACAGGGTGTTGTTGTAGCGGTGTGATAACAGGCTGTGTGGTTGTAGCGGTGTGATAACAGGCTGTGTGTTGTAGCGGTGTGATAACAGGCTGTGTTGTTGTAGCGGTGTGATAACAGGCTGTGTTGTTGTAGTGGTGTGATAACAGGCTGTGTTGTTGTAGCGGTGTGATAACTGTGTGTTAATAACTCTGTGTGTTCCAGAGATAGAGATGGTAGTGATTGAGAAGAGGAAGCGTCAGAGACGTCAACGGTGACGGAACTGAACATCACAGATGAGGAGAAGACTGCTGCTGCTGCTGCTTCACACACACAGAGGAACAGGTACAACACACACAAAACAAAAAACACACAAACAAAAAAAAAAAAAAAATAAAAGGAAAAGGGAAAAAAAAAAAAAACGAACAAGGAAAATGGTACAAAAAAAAAAACAAACAAACAAACAAACAAAGAAAAGGTATAAAAAAACAAACAAACAACACCCAAAAAAACAATACACAGACGGAACAGGTACACACAAACACCACACAAACCACAAACCCAAACACACAAAAAACCAGGAACAAGGTACACACACACCACACAAACACACACACAGGAACAGGTACACACACACACACACACACACACACAGGAACAGGTACACACACACAAACCACACCACACACACACACACAAACACACACAACAGAACAGTACACACACACACACACACACACCACACAGAGGAACAGGTACACACACACACACACACACACACACAGAGCGAACAGGTGCACACACACACATCACACAAACCACAACACACACACACACACACACACAGAGGAAAAGGTGCACATACACACACACACACACACACACACAAACAGGGAAAAAGGTACACACACCACAGGAAAAACAGGTACACACAAACACACACACCACACACACACACCACACACAACACACACACACACACACCACCCACAGGAAACGGTACACCACACACAGGAACAGGTACCACACAACACACACACACAGGAACAGGTACACACAACAACACACCACAGGAAAAACAGTTACACACACAACACACACCCCACAGGACAGTTACAACACACACACAGAGGAAAAGGTTACACACACACACCACACACACACACCACCCCCCCACACAACACAGGAGGAAATAGGTACACACACACACACCACACACACACCACACCACCACAACAGGAACAGGTAACACACACACCACACGGAAACAGGTACACACACACACACACACACACACAGGGAAACAGGTACACAACAAACACAAACACACACACACACACACCACACACACACACACACAGGAACAGGTTACACACACACACACACACACCACACCACAGAGGAAACAGGTACACACAACACACCACACACACAACACACAGAGGAACAGGTGCACACACACACACACACACACACACACACACACACACAGAGGAACAGGTGCACAATAACACACACACACAACACACACACACCGGGAACAGGGTACACACACACAGGAGGAACAGGACACACACACACACACACCACACACCACCACACACACAACACACACACCACACACACACACAAACAGGAACAGGTACACCACACACAGGAACAGGTAACAAACAAAAAAAAAAAAAAAACAAAGGAAAAGGTAAAAAAAAAAACAAAAAAAAAACAAAAAAAGAAAAAGTTAAAAAAAAAAAAAACAAAAAAAAAAAGAAAAGGTAAAAATAATCTTAACCCTCCGTCGCTAACGTCCGGGGGCTTCCCCACTTTACACACACAAAGAGGAACAGGTACACACACACACACACACACACACAACACACACACACACTCCAACACGCAGATGGTTAGTCCGTATCTACAGCGCAGAGCCGTGTATATCTGGAGAGTTGGGTGTCTACAGCAGAGCCGTGTATATCTGGAGAGTTGGGTGTCTACAGCAGAGCCGGTATATCTGGAGAGTTGGGCCGTGTTTTGGAAAGGCCACCAGGTTAGGGATGGGATCCACATTGGCTGGATGAAAAATGGGAGGAAGGGTGTCGTGGAAATTCTAATCAAGTGAGCGAGAGGAGAGAGAGAGACTGTCATTTCTTCAAACAATTTAATCTTTATTTGATATCGATTTCGTTATTGCAATAATGGAGCTGGTCAACGACCCCACCCGTAGGTGATTCGCCGAGAGCGCAACAAACAGGAAATGCTGACGTCTTTATATAGAGGATCTAAACATGCTTTAGTCATGGCTGGTTCCACCCCTCCCTGGCAGATCAGGGCATCATAAGCTACCTTTATTATTTTCTTTTTCCTGTTTTTTTACCTTTATTTAACCAGATTAAGCCAGTTGAGAACAAGTTCTCATTTACAACTGCGACCAATGGCCAAGATAAAGCAAAGCAGTGCGATATTAAACAAACAAACAACACAGAGTTACAGCGGGGAAAAAGTCATTTAGTCAGCCACCAATTGTGCAAGTTCTCCCACTTAAAACAGATGAGGAGCCCTGTATTTTCAGCATAGGTAAACGTCAACTAGACAGGACAAAATGACGGAAAAAATCCAGAAAAAATCACATTGTAGATTTTTATGAATTTATTGCAAATTATGGTGGTGATGGAAAATAAGTATTTGGTCCATAACAAAGTTTTCAATACTTTGTTATATACCCTTTGTTGGGCAATGAACAGGTCAAACGTTTTCTGTAAGTCTTCACAAGGTTTCACACACTTGTTGTGGGTATGTTGGCCCATGCCTCCATGCAGATCTCCTCTCGAGTAGTGATTTTTGGGGCTGTCGCCTGGGCAACACGGACTTCAACTCCCTACCAAGCATTTCGATTTGGGGGTCTGAGATCTGGAGACTAGCTAGGCCATCCAGGACCTTAAAATGCTTTTACGAACCCACTCTTCTTTGCCCAGGCGGTGGTTTTTTTTTGGGGGGATCTTGTATTTGAAACCCCCAGAAATTTTATCTTCAAGGGGCCCTTGGAGGAAGGAGTTTTTCACTAAAAAACTCCGATACATGGCCCCATTCATTCTTTCCTTTACACGGATCGTCGCCCGGTCCTTTTGCGAAAAACACCCCAAAAGATGATGTTTCCACCCCCTCTTCACATAGGTAGGGTTTTTTGGATGCAATCAGCTTTCTTTTCCCCCAAAAACCCCGTGATTGGTTTTTACAAAAAGTTTATTTTTGGTTTTCATCCCATATGAATTCCCCAATACTTCGGGAATCATCCAAATGACTCTAGCAAACTTTCAGACGGGCCGGGACAGTACTGGTTTAAGCGGGGAAATGTTTGCACTGCAGGATTTGATCCCTAGCGGCGTAGTGTTTTAAATGTTTGTGGGGCTTGTTCTTTGGCCCCAGTCTCGCAGGTCATCATACGTCCCCCCGGGTTTTTTGGTTCGGGGGTATTTGCTCCCCGTTCTTGTGTCTTTTTTCCCCCCACGGGGTGAGATTTGGGGGAGCCCCAGATCGAGGGGGATTTCGTGGGCTTGTATTTTTCCCTTTTTAAAATTTTCCCCACAGTTGATTCTTCAAAACCCAAGCTGCTTACCTATCAGATTCAGTTTCCCCCTGGTGCAGGTTTCAATTTTTTTTCTGGTGCCCTTTTACAGCTCTTTTGGGCTGGGGGCCCTTTGTGGAGTTGGAAAATGTGATGTTTGAGGTTGTGGGCGGGTTTTTATACGATAAAAAAAACTCAAACAGGTGCCCCATACCGGTAACGAGTGGAGGACAAGACCTCTTAAAAGGAAATTTTCAGGTTGTGAGACCGAAAAGCTTGTTTTTTAGGTGACCCAAAATTATTTTCCACCTCATTTTCAAATAAAATTCTTAAAAATCCTCAATTTTTATTTTTTGGGTTTTTTTTTTTTTAATTTTTTTTCTCATAGTTGAAAGTGTACCTTGATGAAATTTTCAGGGCCCCTTCATCTTTTTAAGGGGAGAAAATTGCACAATTGGTGGCTGACTAAATATTTTTTTCCCCACTGTACATATGGGGGAAAAAAAAACACAAAAATCAAAAAAAAACAACAGAAAAATTTTCGTTGGGTGCGAAATTTGAAGTTATGGAGGAAGGCAATAAAAAGGTATGGGGGAAAAATAGTTACAATTTTGTTTAACACTGGAATATAGATGTGCAAACAATTTTCTTGGTCTATTGTAGGGGGTCAAGTGTATGGGTCTATGTTGGGTCAAAAAGGTATGGGGGCATAGTGTAGGGGGGTATAGGCATGGGGCCGTGTATGGGGTCATAGGTATGGGGTATAGTGTATGGGGCCATAGTGTATGGGGGGATAGTGTATGGGGTCATAGTGCATGGGGGCCTTATGGGGTCAAGTGTATGGGGTCTTGTGCATGGGCCCTAGTGATGGGGTCATAGTGTATGGGGTCATAGTGTATGGGTCCAAGGGGGATGGGGCATAGTGTATGGGGTCTAGTGTATGGGGTCATAGGCATGGGGCCATAGGTTGGGGTCATAGGGTTTTGGGGCATAGTTTATTTGGGGCATAGGTAGGGGGTCATAGTGTATGGGGTCATAGTGCACAAAAAAAATGAAACTTTAGTTCCGTTCCCTTCCAGTTCGAGCTAGCCTTGTGTACCTATATCTCCCAAGCGTGCCTTGAAAGATTTTACATTACTTTAGTCATTTTTTGCAGAAC
>LR778259.1:63548016-63585668 GCA_902810595.1 Coregonus sp. 'balchen' | reverse complement strand
AGCGCACTGTTCCTGTATGAGGCTCTGTCCATGGTGTGAACTCGGCATCCTTCAGACATACACCTATGCCCCATGCCTCTCACGGGCTGTCAGGCCTGCCTGTCGGAGAGAACCCAAGACCTAGGCCTACCTTCTCCAAAAGTGGTCTTCCCGGGTCTCTGAATGGACACCAGTCTCAACGTCAACAGTGAAGAGGCGACACCCCCGGGATGCTGACCTTCTAGGTAGAGTTGCAAAGAAAAAGCCATATGTCAGACTGCCCATCTTTAATCTTTTCTTTTTAATTGGCCAGTCTGAGATATGGCTTTTTTCTTTGCAACTCTGCCTAGAAGGTCAGCATCCCGGAGTCGCCTCTTCACTGTTGACGTTGAGACTGGTGTTTTGCGGGTACTATTTAATGAAGCTGCCAGTTGAGGACCTGTGAGGCGACTGTTTCTCAAAGTAGACATTCTAATGTATTTGTCCTCTTGCCCAGTTGTGCACCGGGGCCTCCCACTCCTCTTTCTATTCTGGTTAGAGCCAGTTTGCGCTGTTCTGTGAAGGGAGTAGTACACAGCGTTGTACGAGATCTTCAGTTTCTTGGCAATTTCTCGCATGGAATAGCCTTCATTTCTCAGAACAAGAATAGACTGACGAGTTTCAGAAGAAAGTTCTTTGTTTTTGGCCATTTTGAGCCTGTAATCGAACCCACAATTGCTGATGCTCCAGATACTCAACTAGTCTCAAGAAGGCCAGTTTTATTGCTTCTTTAATCAGCACAACAGCTGTGCTAACATAATTGCAAAAGGGTTTTCTAATGATCAATTAGCCTTTTAAAATGATCAACTTGGAATAGCAAACATAACGTGCCATTGGAACACAGGACTGATGTTTGCTGATAATGGGCCTCTGTACGCCTATGTAGATATTCCATAAAAAATCAGCCGTTTCCAGCTACAATAGACATTTACAACATTAACAATGTCTACAATGTATTTCTGATCAATTTGATGTTATTTTAATGGATAAAAAAATTGCTTTTCTTTCGAAAACAATGACATTTCTAATAGACCCCAAACTTATGAACGGTAGTGTATGTACCAACATGTTAACTTTGGTCTTGGTGGTAATGGTTCACAGGGGAATTGCCTCCGGGTACCTGGTGGTATAGTCTACCACCACTAGGATATGTTGGTATCCTCGCCCAGACTTTGGGACAGGTCCAACAAGGTCTATCCTCTCAAATGGGGTCTCAATGATGGGTATCGGAATGAGAGGAGCTCTGGTACGCCCTACTGAGGCAGTGGGACACACCTCCGACAGTAGCCGTGCGACGGCCGTCTAGATTCCAGGCCAGAAAAAAAAAGTCTGTATGATTCGTTCCCTTTGTCTTTTCCTCGCCCAGATGAGCGCCCAAGACGTGAGAGTGGGCCAGCTGGAGAACAACTGGAACACACACTTTGGGCACTAGGAGCTGGGATACAAGGTCTCCCCCTACTAGGAGCTGGGATACAAGGTCTTCCCCTACCTAGGAGCTGGGATACAAGGTCTCCCCCCTACCTAGGAGCTGGGATACAAGGTCTTCCCCTACCTAGGAGCTGGGATACAAGGTCTTCCCCTACCTAGGAGCTGGGATACAAGGTCTTCCCCCCTATTTAGGGGGTTTGGGGATAAAAGGGGTCCCCCTACCTAGGGGGTTGGATCCCAAGGTTTCCCCCCTATTTAGGAGCTGGGGGATAAAAGGGTTTCCCCCCAAACCAGGAGCGGGATACAAGGTTTTCCCCCAAATTAGGAGCGGGAAAAAAGGTTTCCCCTACCTGGGGAGTGGGAAATGGATAAAAGGTTTTCCCCAAACCTAGGGGGGATTGGGGGGATACAAGGTTTCCCCCTACCTAGGAGGGGGATAAAAAGGTTTTTCCCCTCCCTTGGGAGCTGGGATAAAAGGGGTTTTCCCCCAAACCTAGGAGGGGGAAAAAGGGTTTCCCCCTACCAGGAGCTGGGGATACAAGGTTTCCCCTACCTGGGGGAAGCGGGTTTACAAGGTTTTTCCCCTACCTGGGGAGCGGGATACAAGGCTTTTCCCCCTCCCTAGGAGCGGGGATACAAGGTCTTTCCCCTACCTAGGAGGGGGGATAAAAAGGCCCTTCCCCCAGTGGGAGCGGGGAAAACAAGGTCCCCCCCTACCTGGAGTGGGATACAAGGTTTTCCCCCTACCTAGGAGCGGGGATAAAGGTTTTCCCCCTAGCTAGGAGCTGGGTTTCCCGGTGGGGAGCTGGGTTTAAAAGGGGCCCCCTTCCCTAAAGGCAAAGGAGCTGGGTTTACAAGGCTAAAGGAGGGGGGAACAAGGTCTTCCCCTACCTAGGAGCGGGGGTTAAAAGGTAGGGTGGGAACAAGGTTTTACCCTCCTGGGAGCTGGGATACAAGGTTTCCCCTCCCTAGGGGGGATAAAAGGTATTCCCTTCCCTAGGAGCTGGGATACAAGGTTTCCCCCAAACAGGAGTGGGATAAAAGGTTTTCCCCCTATTTAGGGCTGGGAACAAGGTTTCCCCCTTTTAGGAGGGGAAAAAAGGGGTCTTCCCCAAAGGGGGAAAAGGCTGGGGGATCCCAAGGCCCCCCCCCTAGCTGGGCTGGGATAAAAGGGTTTTCCCCATATAGGGGGGGCCTGGGGGGTTTAAAAGGTTTTCCCCCTACCTGGACGGGGAAAAAAAGGGTTTTTCCCCCTACAGGGGGCTGGGATAAAAGGGGTTTCCCCTCCCTGGGAAAGCGGGATACAAGGTCTTCCCCTATTAGGGGGGTTTGGGGATAAAAGGGTTTTTCCCCTATGGGAGCGGGGGATACAAGGTCTTCCCCACCTAGGGGGGGGATAAAAGGGTTTTCCCCCATACCTGGGGAGCTGGATACAAGGTCTTTCCCCCTCCCTGGGAGCGGGGAAATAAAAGGGGTTCTTAAAACTTCCCCTAGGAGCGGGATAAAAGGTCTTCCCCCCCTTAGGAGGGGGGGGATAAAAGGGGTTTTCCCCCTTTTCCCAGGAGTGGGATCAAGGTCTTTCCCCTCCCTTAGGAGCTGGGATAAAAGGGTTTTTCCCCCCTAGCGGGGAGCTGGGATAAAAGGGTTTTCCCCCTTTGGGCTAGGAGTGGGATAAAAGGTTCCCCCTCCCAAGGAGCGGGGGATAAAAAGGGCCCCCCCGGGAGCTGGGATACAAGGTTTTCCCCCTATAGGAGCTGGGAAAAGGTTTTCCCCTAGCGGGAGCGGGGGGATCCCAAGGTTTCCCCTATAGGAGCTGGGATCAAGGTCTTTCCCCCTACCTAGGAGCGGGGGTTTACAAGGTTTTCCCCAAAGCTGGGAAGGGGGAACAAGGTTTTAAGGGAGCGGGGAAACAAGGTTTCCCCCCCTGGGAATAAGGGGGGCGGGGGATACAAGGTTTTCCCATAGCAGGAGCGGGATAAAAGGATTAGGAGCTGGGATAACAAGGTCTTTCCCCTTACCTAGGAGCTGGGATAAAATTTTTCCCCCCTCCCTAGGAGCTGGGGGAATAAAAGGGTTTTCCCCCTAGCTGGGGAGGGGGATAAAGGTTTCCCCATTTTAGGAGCGGGTAAAAAGGTCTTCCCCTACCTGGGGAAGGGGGATAAAAGGGTTTTTTCCCCCCTAGCTGGGGACCCGGGGTTTCCCAAGGGTTTTTCCCCTCCCTTAGGAAGGGGAAAAAGGTTTCCCCTACCTAGGAGCGGGGAACAAGGTTTTCCCCTGGGAGGAGTGGGTTTTAAAGGTTTTAGGGGGCGGGAACAAGGCCCTTCCCCCTAGAAGGACCCGGGAAATAAAAGGTTTTCCCCCTAGCTGGGGAAGCGGGATACAAGGTTTTCCCCCTATTTAGGAGCTGGGATAAAAGGGTCTTCCCCTAGCTAGGAGGGGAAATTAAAGGTCCCCCCCTTAGTGGGGAGCTGGGGAAAAAGGTTTCCCCTAAAAGGGCGGGATAAAAGGGGTTTTCCCCTAGCTAGGGCGGGATACAAGGTTTTCCCCCCCAGCTGGGAGCTGGGTAAAAGGGTTTCTTCCCTACAGGGCTGGGGTACAAGGTTTCCCTAGCTGGGGGAGCTGGGATAAAAGGGTTTTCCCCCCTACCTGGGAAAGCGGGGATACAAGGTTTTCCCCTACCTGGGAGTGGGATAAAAAAGGGGTTTTTCCCCTAGCTAGGAGTGGGTTTACAAGGTTTTCCCCTACCTAGGAGCGGGAAAAAGGGGTTTCCCCCTACTAGGGCGGGGATAAAGGTCTTCCCCAAAACTAGGAGTGGGATACAAGGTTTTTCCCCTACCAGGGCGGGGGTACAAGGTTTTTCCCCCCTACCTAGGAGCGGGGATACAAGGTTTCCCTATTAGGGCGGGGATACAAGGTTTTCCCCCAAATTTGGGGAGATGGGTACAAGGTTGGGGGGGCCCCCCGGGCTGGGAGCTGGGAAAAAGGCTTCCCCTACAGGAGCGGGTTTAAAAAGGTTTTCCCCCTAGCTAGGAGAGGGTTAAGGTTTCCCCCTACCTAGGGGGCTGGGAACAAGGTTTTCCCCCTGCTAGGGCGGGGAAAATAAAAAGGGGTTTTCCCCCTAGCTGGGAGTTTGGGGAAACAAGGTTTCCCCTCCTGGGAGCGGGAACAAGGTTCCCCTACCTGGGAAAGCTGGGTTTACAAGGTTTTCCCCTAGTAGGAGCTGGGTAAAAAGGTCCCCCTATTTGGGAGCTGGGATACAATTTTCCCCCCTTTAGCTAGGAGTGGGGGATAAAAGGTCCCCCAACCTAGGAGCGGGGAAATACAAGGTTTCCCCCTACTAGGAGGGGATAAAAAAGGGCCTTCCCCTACCTTTAGGGGAGGGGGATAAAAGGGGTTTTCCCCTAGTAGGAGTGGGATACAAGGTTTTTCCCCCAGCTAGGAGGGGGTTTAAAAGGTTTTTCCCCAAAATAGGAGCTGGGATAAAAGGTCTCCCCCAGCTGGGAAAGCTGGGTTTACAAGGCCCCCCCCCCCCTAGCTAGGAGGGGATACAAGGTCTTCCCCTACCTGGAGTGGGTTTACAAGGTTTTCCCCCCTACTAGGAGCTGGGATACAAGGTCTTTCCCCCTACCTGGAGTGGGATAAAGGGTTTTCCCCTAGCTAGGAGTGGGAAAAAGGTTTTCCCCCCTATTAGGGCTGGGTTTAAACAAGGTTTTCCCCCTATTTGGGAGCTGGGATAACAAGGCCCTTCCCCTACCTGGGGGAGGGAATTAAAAGGGTTTTTCCCCCAAATAGGGCGGGATAAAAGGTTTCCCCCTATAGGGGGGGGAAAAAAGGGGTTTTCCCTAGTGGGGGAGCGGGGTTTACAAGGTTTTTCCCCCCCCTAGCGGAGCGGGGAAAAAAGGGTTTCCCCTAGCTAGGAGCTGGGGATACAAGGTTTTTAAGGGGGCTGGGGGATAAAAGGGTCCTCCCCCTAGCTAGGAGCGGGGAAAATAAAGGTTTTCCCCAATAGGGAGCTGGGAACAAGGTTTTCCCCTAGTGGGAAAGCGGGGAAATACGGGGGGGCTTCCCCTAGTGGAGCTGGGTAAAAGGTTTTTCCCCTGCTAGGAGTGGGAAAAAAGGCCCCCCCCCTCCCTAGGAGGGGGGATAAAAGGTCCCCCTAGGGGGCGGGGATACAAGGTTTCCCCCTAGCTGGAAAGCTGGGTTTAAAAGGCCCCCCCCAAATGGGGGTTTGGGGATACAAGGTTTCCCCTACTGGGGAGCGGGGGGATACAAGGTTTTCCCCCCTCCCTAGGAGCGGGGGAACAAGGCCCCTTCCCCTCCCTTGGGAAAGCGGGGGATACAAGGTCTTCCCCACCTAGGAGTGGGATACAAGGTTTTCCCCAGTTAGGGCGGGGTTTACAAGGTTTCCCCACCAGGAGTGGGATAAAAGGGTTTCCCCCCTACTAGGAGCTGGGATAAAGGTTTCCCCCTCCCTAGGAGCTGGGATCCCACGGGTCTTTCCCCTTAGCTAGGAGCGGGATACAAGGTTTTCCCCCTAGCTAGGAGTGGGAACAAGTTTTTCCCCCTCCTAGGAGCTGGGTTTACAAGGTTTTCCCCCTTACCTAGGAGTGGGGAACAAGGTTTCCCCCAAACCTAGGAGCTGGGTTTACAAGGTTTTCCCCCTAGTAGGACCCCGGGATAAAAGGGTTTCTTCCCCTCCCTTAGGGGGGTTGGGCCTTCCCCAAACAAGGGGGGAAAAAGGTTCTGCCCCGTAAATAAAACTTCCCCGTTAGAGGGGGTTTCCAATGCCCCCCTGGAAAGCTTGGGGATACAACCCCCCCTAATAACTGGGTCCAAGGCCCCCTAGGGGTTTCCCCAACCCGGCAACACCACGGGCCCAATGGGCCGGTTAAAACATTGCTTAAACTATTTTTTGGGGGCCCCTAATGGTTGGAAAACCCAAAAGGGGTAACTACCTTTCGGGTCCAATGGCCTGGTACCCAATGGTAACTCCCCTGGGCCCAAAAGGGGCCGGGGGTACCCAACTGGCAATCCCCTCGGGTTTCCCAATGGCCTGGTCCCAAAACGGGAACTACCATCAGGTCCAAGGGCCCGGGGTACCCAACGGGGCAAAACCTACCATCAGGCCTAATGGCCTGGTCCCCAAATGGCTAAACTACCATGGGGTCCAATGGCCTGGAAACCCACGGGCAAAAATACCATCAGGTCCTAAGGGGCCTGGAAACCAAAAGGGGCTAAAAAAATAGGCCCCAAGGGCCCGGTACCCAAACTGGTTTAAATACCATCGGGCCTTTAAGGGGCTGGAACCAAAAATGGCTAAAACCATAAGGTCCAATGGGGGGGGAACCCAAACCCTGGCAATTTCCCATCAGGTCCTAATGGCACCGGGGGACCCAACTGGCAACTACCATCAGGTCCTAAGGGCCTGGTCCCCAAAACTGGCAAAACCCCAAATTCAGGCCCCAAAGGGCCTGGTCCCCAAACTGGCTAACACCCCGGTCCAAATGGTCTGGCCCCCAATTGGCAAATACCATCGGGTTTCTTTGGGCCCTTGGTACCCAATGGATAACTCCCAATTCAGGTCCTAATGGCCCGGGGAAAACCCAAGGGCTAACCCCCTTTAGGTCCTAAGGCCGGGGTTCCCCAAAGGGCTAACACCTTTAGGTCAAGGGCCCTGGTACCCAAGGGCAATTTTCCATCAGGTCCTAATGGGGGGTCCCAAAAACGGGCCGAACCCCTTTCGGGGTTCCTAATGGCCCGGAAACCCAACGGCTAACTCCCATAAGGCCCAAAGGGCCTGGTCCCCAAAAGGGTTAACTCCATGGGGCCTAAGGGCCTGGTACCCAAGGGCAACACCATAAGGTCTAAGGGGCCGGGTTTCCCCAAAAAGGGAAAAAATCCCTTTCGGTCCTAAGGGCCCGGTACCCAAATGGCAAAATCCCCTTTCAGGCCCAATGGCCTGGAAAAACCACGGGCCCAACTACCATCGGTCCTAATGGCCGGGGTAAACCAACGGGCAACTCCCCAATCGGGGGGTTCCCCTACGGGCCCCGGGGTCCCCAAAACTGGCTAACTACCATCAGGCCCCTAATGGCCTGGTCCCCTTTGGGTAACTCCCATCAGGTTAATGGTTGGTCCCCAAACTGGCAAACCCGCCCAATCAGGCCTAATGGCCTGGGTCCCCAAAGGGAAACTACCATCAGGCCTAATGGCCTGGTCCCCAAAAGGCTAACACCATAAGGTCCTAATGGCCTGGTACCAAACTGGCTAACTACCATAAGGCCCAAAAGGGTCTGGGCCCCAAAAATGGTTTAACCCACCTCAGGGTCCAAAAGGGCCTGGTCCCCAAAACTGGAAAACCCTACTTTCGGGTTTCCTAATGGCCTGGTAAAAAAATGGAAAACCTACCACAGGTCCAAAGGCCGGGGCCCAAAAATGGCAAAACCATCAGGTCCTAAGGCCGGGTACCCACTGGCAAAATCCCAATCAGGTCCAAAATGGTTTGGTACCCAACTGGCAAAAATCCCCTCGGTCCTAATGGCCGGGTTTCCCTACGGCTAACACCATCGGGGCCCCTAAGGGGCCGGGGGTCCCCAAAGGGAAAACTACCATCAGGTCCTAAGGGCCCGGGTTTCCCCCCAAATGGCTAACTACCATCAGGGCCCCTAAGGGGCCGGGCCCCCAAATGGCTAACTCCCAAAACCCGGTCCTAATGGCCTGGTCCCCAAAACTGGCTAACTACCATAAGGCCCTAATGGCCGGGTTTCCCCAAAAATGGCTAACTACCACCGGGCCCCTAATGGTGGGCCCCCCAAACGGCTAACTACCATTCGGGTTTCCTAATGGCCTGGTACCAATGGTTTAACTACCATCAGGTCCTAAGGGCCCGGGGGCCCCCCAAATGGCTAACTCCCAAATCGGTCCAATGGCCGGGTTTTACCCACTGGTTTAAGGGGAACATAGCCCCTAAGGGGCCGGGGTACCCAATGGCAAAAGCCCCTCGGGTTTTCCTTTAAGGGTCTGGAAACCCTACTGGGCAAAACTACCTCGGGTTCCTAAGGGCCTGGTCCCTACTGGCTAACTAAAATCAGGCCTAAGGGCCCCTTTACCCCCCCCGGCTAACTCCCCTAGGCCTACATTGGTTCTGGTACCCAATGGCAAAACTACCATAAAGGCCCCTAATGGCCGGTCCCAAACTGGCTAACTACCTCAGGCCCTAAGGGGCCTGGTACCCAACTGGCAACACCTTTTCAGGTCCTAAGGGCCCTGGTCCCCAAATGGAAAAATACCATAAGGTCCAAGGGCCCGGGGCCCCCCCAACTGGCTAATTTCCCAAATCGGGGCCCAAAGGCCCGGTCCCCAATGGCAAAACTCCCATCAGGTCGCTAAGGGCCCGGGTCCCCAAATGGAAAATAAATAAAAGGGTTCCAAAAGGGTTGGACCAAACGGTAACTACCATAGGTCCTAAGGCTTTGGGTACCCCAATGGAAAACCCTAAAATCAGGCCCTAATGGGGAAACCACAACTGGCTAACTCCCATCGGGTTCCTAATGGTCTGGTACCCAATGGCTAATACCATCAGGTCAAATGGCCGGGTTCCCCAAAAATGGCAAACCCGGCCCATCGGGCCCTTTAATGGCCTGGTACCCAACTGGCTAATACCATCAGGCCCTAAGGGCCCTGGACCCTAGGGCCAAACTCCCTTTTCGGGTTTCCTAATGGTTGGTACCCAAATGGTAATACCATCAGGTCCTAATGGTTTCCCCGGTTTTACCCAAGGGGAAGACCTTTCGGGGTCCAATGGCCGGGGTCCCCCAAACGGGCCCAACTCCCAAATTCGGGCGTTTAATGGCCGGGTCCCAAAAGGTTTAACTCCCCAAAAGGTCCAAGGTCGGGGTCCCCAACTGGTAACTCCCAATCAGGTCCAAATTTGGTTGGTACCCAACTGGCAAAATACCATCGGGGTCCTAATGGTCGGTACCCAACTGGCAAACTACCACAGGCCCAAAGGGGCCGGGGTCCCAAAGGGTAACAAAAAAATCGGGTTTCCTAATGGTCGGGTTTCCCCAAAACTGGCTAATCCCATCGGGCCTAATGGTTGGTCCCCAACTGGAAAAATACCTCAGGGCCCAAAATGGTCTGGTACCCAACTGGCAACACCATGGTCCTAATGGCCTGGTCCCCCAAATGGCAACTACCTTTTTAATTTCCTAAGGTTTCTGGTCCCAAAAGGGGCAACTCCCCATCAGGCCCTAATGGTTTGGTCCCCCAACCAAAGGGGCAAAAAATTTCCCAAGGCCCCAAAGGGCCCCCTGGTCCCCCAACGGGGTTTAATTACCATCAGGCCCAAATGGCCTGGTCCCCAAAACTGGCAAATCCATCAGGTCCTAATGGCCGGGGTCCCCAAAATGGCTAACTACCATCAGGCCCCCCCCCTAATGGCCTGGTCCCCAAAGGGGAAAAACTCCCAATAGGTCCTAAGGGCCCTGGTACCCAACTGGCAACGCCCATCGGGCCCAAATGGGGGGGTAAAAAAATGGCTAATACCATCAGGTCCAAATTTGGCCTGGTCCCCAAAATGGCTAATACCATCGGGCCCTTTAAGGGCCTGGTACCCAACGGCTAATACCTCAGGTCCTAAGGGCCTGGTCCCCAAACGGGGCAAAACTCCCAATCCAGGCCCCTAAGGGCCTGGTCCCCAATTTGGCTAACTACCATAGGTCCTAAGGGCCCCGGGGTACCCCCCCGGGTTTTAAACGACCATCAGGTCCTAATGGCCGGGGCCCCCAAAAGGGGTAACGCCCATCAGGTTAATGGTTGGACCAATGGCTAACCCCATCAGGTCCTAATGGCATGGTACCCAAGGGGCTAAAAAACCATCGGGTTTCCCCTAATGGCCGGGGTACCCAATGGCAAATCCCCATCGGGTTTCCTAAGGCGGGTCCCCCAAATGGCTAACGGACATCAGGTCCAAGGGCCTGGTACCAAACTGGCAAAACTACCATGGTCCAATGGCCGGGGTCCCCCCAAGGGCTAACTACCATCAGGTCCTAATGGCCTGGTACCCAACTGGCTAACTACCATCAGGTCCTAATGGCCTGGTACCCAACTGGCTAACTACCATCAGGTCCTAATGGCCTGGTACCCAACTGGCTAACTACCATCAGGTCCTAATGGCCTGGTACTCATGGCTCTAGTGTCCCTCCGACCACTCTGACATCAATGCAAATGCGATAGAAAAACATAACACTTATCATCAAAACAGTATTGTGCTTTTTAAAACTCACTTTACTGTGATTGATCAATTTGAAGAAGAGAAGTTCTACAGCAGGTTCAAACTGAGTGTAAAACATGGTCGTTGTGGATGTTGTTTCAAAGTCTAACACAACAACATGGGACAGGCCCAAAAAAAAACTAACTTTATTAAAATAATGATTGTGCCGTTATATAATACATAGCCTACTGCATATTACGCGTGGCAGAAAAACGAAACATTTAATTTGATTTAAGATGTCTTTGGTACATAATTGGTCTAGCCTATAGTCGAAAATTAAACAAATTCTAGTGATCACCTTTTCAGTGTGGACTGTATTATTATGCATAATGGCTGGACTGGTTACCTTACGAACGGAGAGTCCTAGGGGATGCTATTGGTTCATTGAGAGAGAACGTAGAGCCCTAGACGATGCTATTGGTTCATTGGGAGAGAACGTAGAGTCCTAGGGGATGCTATTGGTTCATTGGGAGAGAACGTAGAGCCCTAGGGGATGCTATTGGTTCATTGGGAGAGAACGTAGAGCCCTAGGGGATGCTATTGGTTCATTGGGAGAGAACGTAGAGCCCTAGGGGATGCTATTGGTTCATTGGGAGAGAACGTAGAGCCCTAGGGGATGCTATTGGTTCATTGGGAGAGAACGTAGAGCCCTAGGGGATGCTATTGGTTCATTGGGAGAGAACGTAGAGCCCTAGGGGATGCTATTGGTTCATTGGGAGAGAACGTAGAGCCCTAGGGGATGCTATTGGTTCATTGGGAGAGAACGTAGAGCCCTAGACGATGCTATTGGTTCATTGGGAGAGAACGTAGAGCCCTAGGGGATGCTATTGGTTCATTGGGAGAGAACGTAGAGCCCTAGACGATGCTATTGGTTCATTGGGAGAGAACGTAGAGCCCTAGGGGATGCTATTGGTTCATTGGGAGAGAACGTAGAGCCCTAGGGGATGCTATTGGTTCATTGGGAGAGAACGTAGAGCCCTAGGGGATGCTATTGGTTCATTGGGAGAGAACGTAGAGCCCTAGGGGATGCTATTGGTTCATTGGGAGAGAACGTAGAGCCCTAGTGGATGCTATTGGTTCATTGGGAGAGAACGTAGAGCCCTAGACGATGCTATTGGTTCATTGGGAGAGAACGTAGAGCCCTAGGGGATGCTGTTGGTTCATTGGGAGAGAACGTAGAGCCCTAGGGGATGCTATTGGTTCATTGGGAGAGAGCGTAGAGCCCTAGACGATGCTATTGGTTCATTGGGAGAGAACGTAGAGCCCTAGGGGATGCTATTGGTTCATTGGGAGAGAACGTAGAGTCCTAGGGGATGCTATTGGTTCATTGGGAGAGAACGTAGCGCCCTAGGGGATGCTATTGTTTCATTGGGAGAGAACGTAGAGCCCTAGGGGATGCTATTGGTTCATTGGGAGAGAACGTAGAGCCCTAGGGGATGCTATTGGTTAATTGGGAGAGAACGTAGAGCCCTAGGGGATGCTATTGGTTCATTGGGAGAGAACGTAGAGCCCTAGGGGATGCTATTGGTTCATTGGGAGAGAACGTAGCGCCCTAGGGGATGCTATTGTTTCATTGGGAGAGAACGTAGAGCCCTAGGGGATGCTATTGGTTCATTGGGAGAGAACGTAGAGCCCTAGGGGATGCTATTGGTTAATTGGGAGAGAACGTAGAGCCCTAGGGGATGCTATTGGTTCATTGGGAGAGAACGTAGAGCCCTAGGGGATGCTATTGGTTCATTGGGAGAGAACGTAGAGCCCTAGGGGATGCTATTGGTTCATTGGGAGAGAACGTAGAGCCCTAGGGGATGCTATTGGTTCATTGGGAGAGAACGTAGAGCCCTAGGGGATGCTATTGGTTCATTGGGAGAGAACGTAGAGCCCTAGGGGATGCTATTGGTTCATTGGGAGAGAACGTAGAGCCCTAGGGGATGCTATTGGTTCATTGGGAGAGAACGTAGAGCCCTAGGGGATGCTATTGGTTCATTGGGAGAGAACGTAGAGCCCTAGACGATGCTATTGGTTCATTGGGAGAGAACGTAGAGACCTAGGGGATGCTATTGGTTCATTGGGAGAGAACGTAGAGCCCTAGGGGATGCTATTGGTTCATTGGGAGAGAACGTAGAGCCCTAGGGGATGCTATTGGTTCATTGGGAGAGAACGTAGAGCCCTAGGGGATGCTATTGGTTCATTGGGAGAGAACGTAGAGCCCTAGGGGATGCTATTGGTTCATTGATTGTGCAGGATGGCTTACTGTTAGCCTACATTTTTTATAGAGGGCATTTTTTATATTTTCATAATTAATTGGGTGACAATTAGCAATATAGAATCTCACCACGGTGCGTTTCCATCTCCTCCTCTCTCTCCTTCCTTCCTAGAGGGGGCAGAGGGGCTGTCAACAGTTTAGTACACTATATATACAAAAGTGGATTGGGCTATTTCAGCCACACCCGTTGCTGACAGGTGTATAAAATCGAGCACACAGCCATGTAATAGACAAACATTGGCAGTAGAACGGTCTTACTGAAGAGCTCAGTGACTTTTAAACGCGGCACCCGTCATAGGATGCCACCTTTCCAACAAGTCAGTTCGTCACATTTCTGCCCTGCTAGAGCTGAGCCCCGGTCAACTGTAAGTGCTGTTATTGTGGAGTGGAAACGTCTAGGAGCAACAACGGCTCGGCCGCGAAGTGGTAGGCCACGCCAAGCTCACGGAACGGGACCGGCGAGTGCTGAAGCGCGTAGCGCGTAAAAAAATCGTCTGTCCTCGGTTGCAACACTCACTACCGAGTCGGGCAGGCCATTATTTTGGCTACCATCGCTATGCCCCTATCGGATGACAAACCATATGCCATGGCCGTCTCAGTCACCAGATCTCAACCCAATTGAAAAAAATATGGGAGATTCTTCGAGCGGCGCCTGAGACAGCGTTTTCCACCACCACCAACAAAACACCAAATGATGGAATTTCTCATGGAAGAATGGTGTCGCATCCCTCCAATAGAGCTCCAGACACTTGTAGAATCTTTGCCAAGGCTCATTGAAGCTGTTCTGGCTGCTGGTGGCCCAACGCCCTATTAACACACTTTACCTGTATTTTAAAAGAGAAGGAAGACGTTTCTATGGCGTCTATAACAGAACTAGGTTAATTAGTCTTGTTACCGTGGGGATGGATGGACTATAATGAAACCTACATTTTCCTCCCCGCGTGTCAAAACAGGAGAGCGCGCCAGACCCGAGAATATGATGAAAACAGTTCCCTAAGCACTGATCTAGAACCAGTTATTCTCCACTGAGAGCCTCACCTTCACCTCAGAGCTCAGAGATATCATCTGACCCTGGACCTGTGGCTAGGGGAGCAGTGACTGCCTGTGATTACTGTCTACTGCGGTACGCAATATTGGACAATTATGAAAAACAAAATTATCATGATAGCCTTATGAAAGGCACAGAGCGAGAAGGAGAGAGAGAGGGAGAGAGAGAGAGAGAGAGAGAGAGGGGGGGGAGAGAGAGAGAGCGAGAGGGAGAGAGAGAGAGGGAGAAGAAAGAGAGGGATTTAGGTGGGAAGATATGTTCTCCCTCTCTCCTCTCTCTCTGCTCTCGCTCTCGTTCTCTTGTTCTCTGCTCTCTCTCTCTCTTCCCTCTCGTCTCTCTCCTTTGGTTGCTAGCTCCGTGCTCGATGCTTTCTGCGCGCGGATCAGCTATGAGCTTCTATTGCAGTCTTCTGGAGATCTCGACTCTCGTCTCAATCTCATCTGCATTATCCTTAGCTCGAGAGATCTGCGTCTTGCAGAGTTCCTCTTCTCTTCCCTCTTTGTCGTTCATACATGTCACAAATCATCCTGTTATGATGGAGAGATGGTGTTTGGTGATTGGTTGTTGTCTTTCTGTTACCCGCGGCAACATCTCTCCCCCAAATTTGATTATATTCTCCCTCTGCCCCTCCCCCATCAACGCCCACACACACACATACAAACATGCGCACACACACACCGCACCCACTCAAACCCAATCTGACATCAAAGTACATATATAAAAACTCTCCTCACTCCCCATCTCTCCTCGCTCTCTCTCCTCTTGCAACTCTCTCTCTCCATCTGTCTCTCTCTTTCAATCTCCCTCCCATCTGTCTCTCTCTTTCAATCTCCCTCCCATCTGTCTCTCTCTTTCAATCTCCCTCCCATCTGTCTCTCTCTTTCAATCTCCCTCCCATCTGTCTCTCTCTTTCAATCTCCCCGTCCTCTCTTTCAATCCCCTCCCTCCGTCTCTCTCTTTCAATCTCCCTCCCTCCCTCCCTCCCTCCCTCCCTCTCTCTCTCTCTCTCTCTCTCTCTCTCTCTCTCTCTCTCTCTCTCCTCTCTCTCTCTCTCTCTCCTCCTCTCTCTCTCTCTCTCCCATCTCTCTCTCCCATCTCTCTCTCTCCATCTCAGTCTCTCTCTTTCAATCTCTCTCCCTCTCACACACACACACACACACTGAATGATTTACATTAACTTATTTGTCATCTATTGATCAATATTAGAAGGGTTATCAATTGATCTAATCTGGGGGCTAGGTAGGGTCAGGGTCAGAGAAGAAAGAGATGGTAAAAACTAGAGAATGACCGATAATCATCCAAGCTGATATACTGGGCCTATATTGGCCGTTTTTAGCCTGCCGGCCATTCTCTAATTTTAAGGCTTGTGTCGACGTGCCCGGACATGCATGCAATAAGCAAGCTAGCTAGCTAAGCAGATAGCTATGTGACCTGTTAGCAAAATATTACGATAACTAACCCTTTCACCTGTGGCGTTAGCTAGCTAGCTATATTAGCTACTATGCTAGCTAGATGGCTAGAAAAACATGGTGCTAAGATATCAGATAGGAGGGAATAGGCTACTCAGCTAGCTAGCTAATGTTAGCTGGTTATCATTTTGAACATCCACCATTTTTCGGCAAACGAGCCATCTGACTTGCGGTGTTAACTTTTGGCTATTTACTGGTGTGCTGATCTGACCAGCCTGACCAACGTCAAATTTCAAGGTGTTTTGGACACCCTGGGTTGCTCCACCAGCTGTGGACGCTACTGCATTAAACCCAAGGGTACTTGATGGTAAAAGCACTTACCGTTGACCCTAGTGGCAGGTTTTAAAGGCATCTCCCGACGTCCAATTTCGAAGTGAATCTTGAGCGACCTGGCTGAGAAAGAGAGATATTCATGCAGGGGGGAGGGTTTGAGATATGTAAGGCTGTGTAACTGTGAACGGCAATATAAATGAAGGTTTACTTTTTCCTCCTAGACCAGAGACTGTATCCCAGTTAGCACCCTATTCCCTATATTTATTGACCAAGTGCTACTAGACCAGAGACTGTATCCCAGTTAGCACCCTATTCCCTATATTTATTGACCAAGTGCTACTAGACCAGAGACTGTATCCCAGTTAGCACCCTATTCCCTATATTTATTGACCAAGTGCTACTAGACCAGAGACTGTATCCCAGTTAGCACCCTATTCCCTATATTTATTGACCAAGTGCTACTAGACCAGAGACTGTATCCCAGTTAGCACCCTATTCCCTATATTTATTGACCAAGTGCTACTTGACCAGAGACTGTATCCCAGTTAGCACCCTATTCCCTATATTTATTGACCAAGTGCTACTAGACCAGAGACTGTATCCCAGTTAGCACCCTATTCCCTATATTTATTTATTTTTCATTTTTTATTTAACCTTTATTTAACTAGGCAAGCCAGTTAAGAACAAATTCTTATTTACAATGACAGCCTACCAAAAGGCAAAAGGCCTCCTGCGGGGACGGGGGCTGGGATTAAAAAATAAAAAATAAAAATAAAATATATTTATCTGTATTGCTACATAGACAGGGGTCTGCTAGCCAACGCTAGCCAGCCTTATTGTGATGATATGTGTGCAGCAGAATCTCTCCTAGGTGTTAGTTTTACGGGGACACAGAGACATATATTCAGAGAGTTGGGCCCAAGTCGCTCCCACACCATTGCACCTTGTATCAAATGGTGGGCTGGACCTTGCTTTACATATGCAGACCAGCTATATTGGTATTTGTTCATATCAGTGGCGGTTCTAGACACATTTTACTAGGGGGGCCAAGGAGGGGCCAGTGTTTAATCAGGGGGGCACACATAAAAAAACTGGCAACACATGATATTCAAAGATTATAAACTTTATTTTACTTTAAAATCATATGACATTTATTATAACACGTATTTTGTACAAGAGTGCAGATGCAAGAGAGATAGTGCTATAAAAATGAAAAAATGAAAAAAAAAAAAAAAAAAAAAAAAGTACAGGGTACAAATACAGGGTTCATATTCAATGTGAACAAAACTCCAGGATACAACAAAGGGTACAACAATGTGCCATTTCCTATTTATGGAAGCCCCACTACTGTGGACAGTTGATTCCACATTTTGTTTTAAGAAAGAAAACTTTCTGAGTGATTTATAAACAAAACACACTACCCTGTATCCATTTAGGTAAAATAAACCAAATCAGAAAAGAAATTCAATTCAAAGAGGCTTTACTAGCATGACCATATTGACATACAGTATTGCTAAAGCACATAAACAGGGAAACGTGTTACACATTAACATCCAGTAGTCCAATAGGATGCAGACAATAAACATTAAGTTAACATTCGTTTAAAAGCAACAATCATGTCAACACAATGTAGCAATATGAACAACACTGATGGATATCAGCAACAACATGAAAACAAGAATATTACAGGTGTCTGTGTGTGTGTGTGTGTGTGTCTGTGTCTTTGTGTACTTCACTGTCAGTTGATGAGCAGGTGTACAAAAAAAGGCTTTACAACATATATGGGCAAGTCCATTTAGGACAGCACATTTCCACCATAGTTCACATTAGGAAAAAATGACAGCATGAATGGTTCATATACAAAGTACCTTCTGGGTAAACTACCTCTGTAGCCTGCTCTCCTCTAGCACTATCAGTTACCAGACATGGTGTGGTCTTTATACTGTTCTGGTCTGTTCTCCTGATCATCAGTCATCTACTGTTCTGGTCTGTTCTCCTGATCGTCAGTCATCTACTGTTCTGGTCTGTTCTCCTGATCGTCAGTCATCTACTGTTCTGGTCTGTTCTCCTGATCGTCAGTCATCTACTGTTCTGGTCTGTTCTCCTGATCATCAGTCATCTACTGTTCTGGTCTGTTCTCCTGATCGTCAGTCATCTACTGTTCTGGTCTGTTCTCCTGATCGTCAGTCATCTACTGTTCTGGTCTGTTCTCCTGATCGTCAGTCATCTACTGTTCTGGTCTGTTCTCCTGATCGTCAGTCATCTACTGTTCTGGTCTGTTCTCCTGATCATCAGTCATCTACTGTTCTGGTCTGTTCTCCTGATCGTCAGTCATCTACTGTTCTGGTCTGTTCTCCTGATCATCAGTCATCTACTGTTCTGGTCTGTTCTCCTGATCGTCAGTCATCTACTGTTCTGGTCTGTTCTCCTGATCATCAGTCATCTACTGTTCTGGTCTGTTCTCCTGATCGTCAGTCATCTACTGTTCTGGTCTGTTCTCCTGATCATCAGTCATCTACTGTTCTGGTCTGTTCTCCTGATCGTCAGTCATCTACTGTTCTGGTCTGTTCTCCTGATCATCAGCTCTTTATACTGTTCTGGTCTGTTCTCCTGATCGTCAGTCATCTACTGTTCTGGTCTGTTCTCCTGAACGTCAGTCATCTACTGTTCTGGTCTGTTCTCCTGATCGTAAGTCATCTACTGTTCTGGTCTGTTCTCCTGAACGTCAGTCATCTACTATCCTATATAAACTATATATATATATATATATATAAGAGTGGCAGAAAAGGTTGTCTCGTCCTTGAGAAAAAGCATCACACACAGAAACACAGATTTGAGGCTGGAGGTTTAAAACCCTGATTATGGAACACCTTTGGGAGACATAATATAATGTATCTAGTATCAACCCAAATTGCAACAGATTTATTTTAAGGACAACTGTGTGTGTGTACGTGTGTGTGTTTGCGTGTGTGTGTGTGCGTTTTTTTTATATTTTCTATGTGTGGGTTCTACACAGTCAGCCTTGCATGAAGTTCAGCAATCTGCAGTATCAGTGTAGTACAGGTAACGGGCCAGGGTTGGCGGGTCTAATCATCGCCCACAGTCGGGTTGGGGGCAATTTAACGACTGCATCGTCCATCGACTATGTTTTTTTGACGGCCATCGTCGATGGTGATGACATTGTGATGTCACAAACGATGGTTTAGCATATTTGAACGTGATGGCGGCGCAGGAGTCTGGCAGCGCAGCGCCGTGAGCACATAGCAGTGAGACGTGCCCAAATGGCTACTCAAATGGCTACTGCCCAAATGGCTACTGCCCAAATGGCTACTCCCAAATTGCCGTAGCCTAAAGGTTCAAAACAATGTGGTAGTTAGACTATTAACATAATGGGATAGGATAAAAGTAATCATTCTACCCCCCCCCACCCCACCCCCACAAAATATATTAAAATAATAAAATAAAATAAAATAATAATAATAATAATAATAATAATAATTATAATAATAATAATAATAAAGAAATATAAAAAAAAAAAAATTGTAAAGTGGTTGTCCCACTGGCTATCATAAGGTGAATGCACCAATTTGTAAGTCGCTCTGGATAAGAGCGTCCGCTAAATGACTTAAATGTAATAATGCAAGAGAACAATGTAGATTGTAGAAAAGAGCGGAGTGCACCAAAGCAGAGCTAAACATCAGATAGGTCCTAAATGGTGTTTTATCCCCCTCTCCTTTCCAATGTGGGATGATCGGTCCTAAATGGTGTTTTTTTCCCCCTCTCCTTTCCAATGTGGGATGATCGGTCCTAAATGGTGTTTTATTCCCTCTCCTTTCCAATGTGGGATGATCGGTCCTAAATGGTGTTTTTTTCCCCTCTCCTTTCCAATGTGGGATGATCGGTCCTAAATGGTGTTTTATTCCCTCTCCTTTCCAATGTGGGATGATCGGTCCTAAATGGTGTTTTTTTCCCCTCTCCTTTCCAATGTGGGATGATCGGTCCTAAATGGTGTTTTATTCCCTCTCCTTTCCAATGTGGGATGATCGGTCCTAAATGGTGTTTTTATTCCCCTCTCCTTTCCAATGTGGGATGATCGGTCCTAAATGGTGTTTTATCCCCTCTCCTTTCCAATGTGGGATGATCGGTCCTAAATGGTGTTTTATTCCCCTCTCCTTTCCAATGTGGGATGATCGGTCCTAAATGGTGTTTATTCCCCTCTCCTTTCCAATGTGGGATGATCGGTCCTAAATGGTGTTTTTTTCCCCTCTCCTTTCCAATGTGGGATGATCGGTCCTAAATGGTGTTTTATTCCCTCTCCTTTCCAATGTGGGATGATCGGTCCTAAATGGTGTTTTATTCCCCTCTCCTTTCCAATGTGGGATGATCGGTCCTAAATGGTGTTTTATCCCCTCTCCTTTCCAATGTGGGATGATCGGTCCTAAATGGTGTTTTATTCCCCTCTCCTTTCCAATGTGGGATGATCGGTCCTAAATGGTGTTTATTCCCCTCTCCTTTCCAATGTGGGATGATCGGTCCTAAATGGTGTTTTATCCCCTCTCCTTTCCAACGTGGGATGATCGGTCCTAAATGGTGTTTTATCCCCTCTCCTTTCCAATGTGGGATGATCGGTCCTAAATGGTGTTTTATCCCCTCTCCTTTCCAACGTGGGATGATCGGTCCTAAATGGTGTTTTATCCCCTCTCCTTTCCAATGTGGGATGATCGGTCCTAAATGGTGTTTTATCCCCTCTCCTTTCCAATGTGGGATGATCGGTCCTAAATGGTGTTTATTCCCCTCTCCTTTCCAATGTGGGATGATCGGTCCTAAATGGTGTTTTTTTCCCCTCTCCTTTCCAATGTGGGATGATCATGGGCCGTTTACAGCGGACACTCTGTTGTTGTCTGGCTTATTGTTTTATAATCTTCATTGACCTTTTTCTCCCCAGTCCCCGTTCGATTTGCACGTGACTTGTTTTGTTTAGATTTTATTTTATTAGGTTCCCCATTAGCCGACGCCATTTCTAAACAACTCAGCTGCCAGGATTCTAAACAACTCAATTGTTCAGCTGTCTGTCAAGAAATGGGCGGGTTGTAACTTGATCCTACTGCTGTGATTGGATAGACTCCCAGTCCATCGCTCATATCACTTGCTGCCGAATGACTAAAATGTGGCCATAGTTTGAGAAGTGAGAACGCAACACACACACACACACGCGCGCTGATCTACAGCTTTCTTGGTCCATAAACATGCAGGAAGATTCTTAGGTAGCTAAACCTATTGCCAACCTTTATTTAGACATTATAAAACACTTCCTTCTTTCCCTTATTAAGACAATCATCTAATCCGACTATCAACTGTCAATTTACGGATACGATTGCGGCTGGTCAGATCAGCACACCAGTAAATAGCCAAAAGTTAACACCGCAAGTCAGATGGCTCGTTTGCCGAAAAGTGGTGGATGTTCAAAATGATAACCAGCTAACATTAGCTAGCTGAGTAGGCTATTACCTCCTATCTGATATCTTAGCGCCATGTTTTTCTAGCCAGCTAGCTAGCATAGTAGCTAATATAGCTAGCTAGCTAACACCACAGGTGAAAGGGTTAGTTATCGTAATCTTTTGCTAACAGCTCACATAGCAATCTGCTTAGCTAGCTAGCTTGCTTATTGCATGCATGTCCGGGCACGTCGACACGAGCCTCATTATTAGTGAATTAAACTAAACTAATATTTATTTATTATTATTTGCAACAGGAGTTAGATTTTTGGTCACTGTGTCAATTCATCCGTTTCTCAATACTGTTCCTTTCTGTCGTAGAATGAGCTAGCTTGCTGCTTGCTGCTGATCTTCCCAGCTAGACATTCCTCAGCATTGTGCTCGTGGCTCAGACGGTGAATGACGGCTAGCATAGCAGCAGTGTTGCCATGTAGAGGGACTATTGGCAAAGCCCATAGAGAAGGTTATCGGTCGTACTTTTGGGTTCTTTTGGGTACCTGTTTGGGGGTACTTTTGGGTTCTTTTGGGTACTTTTGGGTTCTTTTGGGTACCTGTTTGGGGGTACTTTTGGGTTCTTTTGGGTACCTGTTTGGGGTACTTTTGGGTTCTTTTGGGTACCTGTTTGGGGGTACTTTTGGGTACCTGTTTGGGGTACTTTTGGGTTCTTTTGGGTACCTGTTTGGGGTACTTTTGGGTTCTTTTGGGTACCTGTTTGGGGTACTTTTGGGTTCTTTTGGGTACCTGTTTGGGGGTACTTTTGGGTTCTTTTGGGAACCTGTTTGGGGTACTTTTGGGTTCTTTTGGGTACCTGTTTGGGGTACTTTTGGGTTCTTTTGGGTACCTGTTTGGGGTACTTTTGGGTTCTTTTGGGTACCTGTTTGGGGGTACTTTTGGGTTCTTTTGGGTACCTGTTTGGGGTACTTTTGGGTTCTTTTGGGTACCTGTTTGGGGTACTTTTGGGTTCTTTTGGGTACCTGTTTGGGGTACTTTTGGGTTCTTTTGGGTACCTGTTTGGGGTACTTTAGGTTGTTGTTTTGGGGTGATTAGGAGGACCCCGAAAACTCATTCATTGTGTTATTAGCTTCGACTTTTACTATAATAATAATAATAATAATAATAATAATAATAATATGCCATTTAGCAGACGCTTTTATCCAAAGCGACTTACAGTCATGCGTGCATACATTTTTGTGTATGGGTGGTCCCGAACCCACTACCTTGGCGTTACAAGCGCCGTGCTCTACCAGCTGAGCTACAGAGGACTACACAGCTACAGAGGACTACACTACTACAGTAGCTAGCTAGCTAGCTTGGGGAAGGAGTATTTATTCAGCATTTTGGTGTGTACAGCAACTGCTAGCATCATTTTAGCTAGCAAAATTTTCGTGCACATTTCGAAAAATTAATAAATACTGGTCCTACAGCCACTAAACTCCTTAGGTAGATGTAGAATCAAATAGTTAAAACAGGAAGAAAAACATCACAATTAGCTACGGATGTGTAGTTTTTTGGTAAGATTAATTCAGACTCTTAACGAAGAAAAGGGGGTTCATTGGACAATGTTACCTTGGTAACACTTTTCAAATGTTATGTAGCCAAAATATTTTTTTTATCCCATTATTAGCAATCAATAATCAATCAATAATGAAATACCTCCTGTCATTGACAACTTAGATTGGAAAGCTACTGAGGATGGTAGCTGACTCTATAGCCACTCCTATCTGTCATATCTTTAATCTGAGCCTAGAGGAAAGTCTTTGTCCTCAGGCCTGGAGGGAAGCCAAAGTAATTCCGCTACCCAAGAATGGTAAAGCGGCCTTTACTGGTTCTAACAGCAGACCTATCAGCTTGCTGCCTGCTCTTAGCAAACTGTTGTGTTTTGACCAAATACAATGCTATTTCACTGTAAACAAATTAACAACAGACTTTTCAGCATGCTTATAGAGAAGGGCACTCAACACTGTCACAAATGACTGATGATTGGTTGAAACGAATTGATGATAAGAAGATTGTGGGAGCTGTACTGTTAGATTACAGTGCAGCCTTGGTTATTATTGACCGTGACCTGTTGTTAGGAAAACTTGTGTGTTATGGCTTTTCAACCACTGCCATATTGTTTATTCAGAGCTACACATCTAATAGAACTCAGAGGGTTTTCTTTAATGGAAGCTTCTCAAATGTCAAACATGTAAAGTGTGGTGTACCACAGGGCAGCTCTCTAGGCCCCCTACGCTTTGCTATTTTTTACCAATGACCACTGGCATTAAATAAAGCTTGTGTGTCCATGTATGCTTTTGATTAAAACCAAATGCGTCAGTAACCACAGCTAATGAAGTCACTGATACCCTTAGCAAAGAGTTGCAGTCAGTTGTGGAATGGGTGGCCAGTAATAAACTGGTCCTGAACATCTCTAAAACTAAGATTTGGTACAAATCATTCCCTAAGTTTTAGACCTCAGCTGAATCTGGTAATGAATGGTGTGGAGACTAAATTATTTGGCGTTACCTTAGATTGTTACCTTAGATTGTAAACTGTCATGGTCAAAACATTTAGATTCAATGGTTGTAAAGATGGGGAGAGGTCTGTCCATAATAAAGATATTCTCTGCTTTTTTGACACCACACTCCAAAAAGCAAGTCCTGCAGGCTCCAGTTTTGTCTTATCTTGATTATTGTCGTGTGGTCGAGTGCTGCAAGGAAATACCTAGTTAAGCTGCAGCTGGTCCAGAACAGAGCGGCACGTCTTGCTCTTCATTGTAATCAGAGGGTTAATATTATTACTATGCATGCCAGTCTCTCTTGGCTAAGAGTTGAGGAAAGACTGGCTGCATCACTTCTTGTTTTTATAAGAAACATTAATGTGTTGAAATTTCCCTAATTGTTGTTGGCGTAGGTCAACTTACGGTGGTACCACACATTTGCTGTTCACTGGCACACAAACCCTTACCCCACAGACATTGACACCGGGGTCTGTCATCTTCACAGGCCCCAGGGGTCGTACAACACATGCTAAGGAAACACAGCAATAACGACGTATCCACTATACCCAGACATGACCAAACAGTGTTGGTTTTGGTCTTTTCACAGTTCCCAAGGTCCAGAACAATATTTTCAAGGTAAAACGGTTACTTTAGTTCCTACAGAGCCCAAACACATAACGAAAATAGACATTACAGACAAAATACTTTTACAATTTAAATACATTTTTAAAAACTTAACAGGTAGTCTTGTTGTGCTCGTATCTAGTGTGCGTGTGTGTGTGTATGTGTATTGTGTGTGCTGTGCTTTGTTGTGTGTTGTGTGTGTGTGTGTGTGTGTGTTGGGTGTTTTCGCGGTGCGTGTTTGTGTGTGTGTGTGTGTGTGTGTTGTGTGTGTGTGTGTGGGTGCCTTCAATCAATCAATCAATCAGGAACTCTCTTTCCATCTCATATAGCGCAAGTGAACAGCAAACCTGGTTTCAAAAAACAAATAAAGCAACACCTCACGGCACAACACCTCTCTCACTTTTTGTGATTGGCTGTACGACCCCGAGAGAGACAAGAGAAGAGACAAATGTTTTTTAGCATACAGTGTATGTGGTAAAACTGATCGACGGCACACACACACACACCCACACAATACATGTTAATGTTTTTTAAGGCCAAGTGACTTAAACTTCCTCAAAGTATTTTGTTCTGTGATGCCATTTTTGTCCATTACGTTTGTTGCTGGACCCACCAGTATGACTAGCCTGTTGCCATGTGTCCGCGCTTCCGCCCTATACATACATTTACAAAAACTATCTCCGCAGCCTTCCCCCGATCAAAAAATTTCGTCATTGCTCAATTTTTTCAGTCTCGCAAAAACAGTTCTTCTCTCAAAGCATTGCTTACAGTTTACTGTTCCATACTATGTGGCCCCCAATATTGGTGGGAAATCAAATCCCACGAACCCCCCTACACGCTATTCTGTTTTAGCGCGGAAGAGCAATGAGAGAATGTTCTCTAAGATGGAAGAGGGAAAGAGATAGATCTAGCGATGTCGATAGCGAGATAGAGAGAGGAGCGCGATTATGGCTGTACTGAGAGAGATAGTAGGATAGCTAACGAGAGCGAGGTGAGAGATAGGGAGAGACGATAGACGAGCGATCGCGAGCGTCGATGAGCGAAGAGAGGGCGCTAGAGAGCAGAGCATGAGAGAGAGGAGATGATTCGAGAGCTATCGATCTCTCTTTAAACGATATATTGGTATCTGAAGCGGGCCATCTTCTATCGCTCTCTCTCGCGTAATCTGCGAGACAGCATCTGGAGGGAGAGAGCGCGCCGTTAACGCGAGAGTGAGGATGTAGCTTAGCCGAGCGAGAGCGATACGAGAGAGAGAGAGAGATGAGAGAGAGAGATTGAGATCGAGGGAGAGACATATGAGAGACGAGGAGACGAGAGTGGAGAGAGAGAATGAGAGAGAGAGAGATCGAGCAGAGAGTAGAGAGAGAGAGCGCAGAGAGAGAGAGAAGATAGGCGGAGAACCGAGAGAGAGAGTGGAGTGAGATGGAGCAGATGAAGCAGGAGAGTGAGAGAGAGAGAGAGAGCGACGTCGTAGTGAGAGAGAGAGAGAGAGACGAGAGATGAGAGACTGATCGTTAGAGAGCAGGCAGACTAATGTGCGGAGGAGAGGGTAATGTGAGCAGGATAGGGGAGAGAAGTAGGAGTAGCAGGCGGAGCGGCCTAGAGAGGCGGAGAGCGTGGAGCTGGAGAGACGAAGACGAGAGAGACGAGAGAGAGTGAGAGGGGAGAGGGGAGAGAAGAGAGAAGAGAGGAATAGGGCATAGAGAGCGGCGCGCTCGCAGATCGAGAGTAGATGAGAAATGAGAGAGAGAGTGGAGGGGAGCAGAGAGTCTCGCGGCGATGCGCGAGAGCGATGCGCTAGATCGAGCTCGCTGAGATTATGCGCGAGGCTAGGCATCGATCTCGTCGTATCTGCCAACCGCATATCCATCACACAATCCCCCGCGATACCCCCTCCCCCTCTCTCTCCAGAGAGGAACCCGAGGAGAGGTTGTGTACGTAAACACGGGTTTTAGGTCTCCATCTTTTACGTTTGGTCCATTCCCATACTTCTACTCCAAGCCCTACGTTAGGCGACCACCCACCAAGGTGGGGATCCCTCTCCTCTACGGCTGCTACCACCAGGGAATGACGCATTTGTTGGTGACCCCGTTTACGTAGCGATCTGTTGTGCTCATCGCCGTCTCCGCGCGCGCGGTGCGCGATACTCAGTCTAGAAGATAGCCGAATGAGATCGCAGAATGACGACGAGACTCGATTGAGCCGAGCGCGGGGGAGAGAGAGAGGGAGATAGAGGTGAGAGAAGGACGAAAGAAAGGAGAAGAAGTCGCAAGAGAACGCAAAGGAAGACGCGAAGCAGAGAGAGGTGAGTGAGCGAGCAGATGGGAGCAGAGTAGGCGGTGTGGTAGAGAAGATAGAAGAGAAAAGAAGTACGAAGAATAACGAAGAAGTAGAAGAAGAAGATTCAGACGATAGCGAAGAATAAGAAAGTAAGATGAGGATGGGTGCTAGGAGCTATTGGATAGCGCGGGGTGAGAGAAGGCACATCACCTACAGAAGACAAAGTTAAGAAGAAGAACGAAGTGAGTAAGTCAAGAAGAAGGACGAGAGAGTGGGGGGGAGAGCGAGAGCGGATACGATAGGGGAGTCCGAAGAAGAAGAAGCAAGAAGAAGGGGAGAGAGAGTAGAGAGAGGGGGTGCGAGAGAGAGGAGAGAGAGAGGGGGCAAGAACAGAAGAAGCAGAAGAAGAAGAAGGAAGAAGAAAGCAGAAAGAGAGTAGCAGAGCGCGGGGAGAGAGGGCGAGAGAGTAGGGGGCAGAGACAGTACGAAAGAAGTGTAAGAAAGAAGAAGCAGAAAGAAGAAGTATAAGAAAATTACGTACGAAAGGTAAGAGAGAGAGAGCGCGCGAACCGCGCGCAGGGGGTCGCTAAGAAGTACGTAAGAAGAAGTGACGTGTAGTAAGAAGAAGTAGCTGAGAGGAGATCTCGCGTCTCTCTCTCTTATCGCTCCTCTCTCCTAGCTCTCTATCTCTCCTCTCTGATTCATCTCTCTATCTCTATCTGTAATCGGAATAGATCGTCAATAGCTAGGCAGCCTAAATTGCCTGATTCTGTATAATAATCACTAGGATCTCATGTCCGTGGGGTGGTGTGTGCGTGTGGTGTGTGTGTGTAACACTGGGATTATTCTCTCTATAGATTGTTTATGATGAGAAACATCCATAAGCGGTGTGTGCCCAACGTGCCCAGTCTGTGTGGAACAGGGACCACAACTGAGAGGAGAGGACGCTACTCAGATCACTACAGACATCCAGGACAACAACTCACTGTCACCATCCAGTAGTTAACACACACACACGGGCACACGACAGAACACACACACACACACACACACACACACACACAAAACCCAACACACCAGGAACACCCAGGCACACACACACACAACACACACAACCACACACAGTTCTTCCCAGGAGGAGGCGCTGGCCACTCTGCTATGAATACACACTCAACCACACAACTCACTCACATCACGCCACTCCTTCACACACTCACACACAACTCACACGCCAAACTCACACACCAATCACAAAACACTGCACCACCACAGTCACAACACCGCCTCACAAGCTTCACCGTCACACACCGACACCACCAATGCACACACACTCACCACACACGCACACAACACGCACACACACTCTACACACACTCACAACAACTCACACACACTCATTTCGCACCACCCTCACACCACACCTACACAAACACTTAAAACGCACTCACACATCACTCACACACAAGTGCACACCACTCACACACCCTCACACACACCACACCACTTCATCACACACTCACACACACGCACACAAACCGCAACACACACTAACCACACTCGACACACACTAACACCTCACACACACGCACGCGCACACACAAACACTCACACACACTCACGCGCACTCACCCCACACATCTTACACGACAACAAACATGCGCACACACCCACAAACACCACACACGCACACACACGAACGCCGCACTCACATCAAACGTCACACGCACACACATCCACACACACGTCACACGCACGGCACACACACGCCCGCGCACAGCTACACCATCTACACATCAAACACACACACACGCACAGACCACGCACACACCCATCGCATTCACTATCACTCGATCACCACGCACGCGCACACACCACACACACACACACACACTCACGCGCACACACAACACCACACACACCAACTCACGCGCACACACACACACACACACACACACAGACAGAACAGAAAGACCACAGACAAGACAGAGCAGTGAGCAGTAGAAGGTGTAGGCGGTTGTGACTCAAGGTTGAGTCGGTGTGTATGGTTCTGTTTTCATTAGTTTACTTCAACACTGGAACACACACACACACACACACACACACACACACACACACACACACACACACACACCAACATGGGTTTCATAAGACAGCTCTTGTGTGTTGAATAAGCAGCTGTAGCAGTAGAATAAAGACAGGGGCAGATATTCTAGATAAAGACAGGGACAGATATTCTAGATAAAGACAGGGACAGATATTCTAGATAAAGACAGGGACAGATATTCTAGATAAAGACAGGGGCAGATATTCTAGATAAAGACAGGGACAGATATTCTAGATAAAGACAGGGACAGATATTCTAGATAAAGACAGGGGCAGATATTCTAGATAAAAGACAGGGAAGTATCTAGGATAAAGACAGGGACAGATATTCTAGATAAAGACAGGGACAGATATTCTAGATAAAGACAGGGTCAGATATTCTAGATAAAGACAGGGACAGATATTCTAGATAAAGACAGGGACAGATATTCTAGATAAAGACAGGACCAGTATTCTAGGTAAAAGACAGGGACAGATATTCTAGAAAAGACGGGACGAATTCTAATTAAGACTAGGGACAGATAGTTCTAGATAAAGACAGGGACAGAATTCTAGAGATAACGACAGGGGCCAGGACAGATACTTACAATCGAGTTATATTGGACAAGACCGACATGGATCTATTAAGGCCTTGTTTTTATTTGGACAGACCATTTTGACAGGAGGTGAGGATTTAAGGCCTTGTTTCTATTGGACCAGACCATCACATGGCGATTAAGGCCTTGTTTCTATTGGACCAGACCATCACATGGCGATTGGAAAGGACTTGGTGAAAGAAGGTACCAGGAAGAAACGGCAGTCAGGCAGGAAGGAAGGAGGAAGGCAGGAAGGAAGGAAGTGAAGCAAGGTAAGGAAGGAAGGAAGGAAGGCAGGACGGACGGAATGGCAGACAATGCGAATGGAAGGAAGGCAGGAAGAACTCCCTCGGCCCTTAATGCATTCCTTCCTTCTTCCTTTTCATTCCTTCCTTCCTTCCTTCCTTCCTTCCTTCCTTCCTTCCTCCCTGGGGCGGCAGGTAGCTTAGTGGTTAAGAGCATTGTGCCAGTAACCGAAAGGTCGCTGGTTCTAATCCCTGAGCCGACTAGGTGAAAAACCTGTCGATGTGCCCTTGAGCAAGGCACTTAACCCTAATTGCTCCTGTAAGTCGCTCTGGATAAGAGCGTCTGCTAAATGACTATTTATTTTCCTTCCTTCCTTCCTTCCTTCCTTCCTTCCTTCCTTCCTTCCTTCCGTCTTCCTTCCTCCTTCCTTTCCTTCCTTCCTTCAATCCTTCCTCTCTTCTATTAAGCAATATCTGATCTGGCAGATCTTAACACTGGTCCGTTATATAGCTATCTCCTAGTCAGTCATGTTGCATCATTGATTCCACAAGGAAAGGAGGGAGGAAGGAAGGAAGGAAGGAAGGAAGGAAGGAAGGAAGGAAGGAAGGAAGGAGGGAGAAAGGAAGGAAGGAAGGATGGATGGTAAAGGTGTTTGAACAGAGATGGATGGATGGTAAAGGTGTTTGAACAGGGATGGATGGATGGTAAAGGTGTTTGAACAGGGAAGGATGGATGGTAAAGGTGTTTGAACAGGGAAGGATGGATGGATGGTAAATGTGTTTGAACAGGGAAGGATGGATGTATTGTGAAGATGTGTTGAGCAGGGCCCTAACCTCAGAGTGCTGTTATAGGATCAGATCATCAGACTGTGTAGAGTCTCCATCTAGTGGTGGAAATATAACACTGCAGACTGTGTAGAGTCTCCATCTAGTGGTGGAAATATAATCATCAGACTGTGTAGAGTCTCCATCTAGTGGTGGAAATATAACACTGCGGGTCAGACTAAGACTGCTTATTGACTCCAATAGTCCTCTGTTCCGCTAATAGAGGTAGCTAAGCCTCCTGGAATATGTACTACTTGGGTGTGCAGGTTTTCATTCCAGCCCTGCTCTAGCACACCTGATTTGATTAATTAGGTGCTGATCATTGTTTTATGGGCCAGAGTCAGTTTCCATTATATTAATAGACTGCAGTTCCTTTTACATCCCCCAGGGGGGGCTGTGGACGAGGGTACACTACGAAGTGAAGGGGTAACGGTTGGGAACAAAGGGGGCTGTGAACGAGGGTACACTACGAAGTGAAGGGGTAACGGTTGGGAACAAAGGGGGCTGTGAACGAGGGTACACTACGAAGTGAAGGGGTTAACGGTTGGGAACAAAGGGGGCTGTATGTATCAAGCGTCTCAGGTAGCTTAGTGGTTAAGAGTGTTGTGCCCCAGTAACCGAAAGGTCGCTGGTTCTAATCCCCCCGAGCCGACTAGGTTGAAAAAATCTGTCGATGTGCCCCTTGAGCAAGGCACTTAACCCTAAATTGCTCCTGTAAGTCGCTCTGGATAAGAGCATCTGCTAAATGACGTAAATGTAGGTGTGCTGATCAGATCTCCCCTGTCTATGGAAACATATTGCTGATCTGGGATCAGATCTCCCTGTCTATGGAAAATATTGCTGATCTGGGATCAGATTCCCTGTCTATGGAAACATATTGCTGATCTGGGATCAGATACTCCCCTGTCTATGGAAAACATATTGCTGATCTGGGATCAGATCTCCCCTGTCTATGGAAACATATTTGATATTCTGATGTGGATCAGATCTCCCCTGTCTATGGAAACATTTGCTGATCTGGGATCAGATCTCCCCTGTCTATGGAAACATATTGTGATCTGGGATCAGATCTCCCTGTCTATGGAAACATATTGCTGATCTGGGATCAGATCTCCTGTCTATGGAAAACATATTGCTGATCTGGGATCAGTCTCCCCTGTCTATGGAAACAATTGCTGATCTGGGATCAGATCTCCCTGCTATGGAAACATATTGCTGATCTGGGGATCAGATCTCCCCTGTCTATGGAAACATATTGCTGATCTGGGATCAGATCTCCCCTGTCTATGGAAACATATTGCTGATCTGGGATCAGATCTCCCCTGTCTATGGAAACATATTGCTGATCTGGGATCAGATACTCCCTGTCTATGGAAAACATATTGCGATCTGGGATCAGATCTCCCCTGTTTATGGAAAACATATTGCTGATCTGGGATCAGATTCTCCCTGTTCTATGGAAACATATTGCTGATCTGGGATCAGATCTCCCCTGTCTATGGAAACATATTGCTGATCTGGGATCAGATCTCCCCCTGTCTATGGAAACATATTGCTGATCTGGGATCAGATCTCCCCTGTCTATGGAAACATATTGCTGATCTGGGATCAGATCTCCCCTGTCTATGGAAACATATTGCTGATCTGGGATCAGATCTCCCCTGTCTATGGAAACATATGCTGATCTGGGATCAGATCTCCCCTGTCTATGGAAACATATTGCTGATCTGGGATCAGATCTCCCCTGTCTATGGAAACATATTGCTGATCTGGGATCAGATCTCCCCTGTCTATGGAAACATATTGCTGATCTGGGATCAGATCTCCCCTGTCTATGGAAACATATTGCTGATCTGGGATCAGATCTCCCGCTGGAAACAATGCTGATCTGGCAGATTCCTTATGGAAACATATTGCTGATCTGGGATCAGATCTCCCTGTTATGGAAACATATTGCTGATCTGGGATCAGATCTCCCCTGTCTATGGAAACATATTGCTGATCTGGGATCAGATCTCCCTGTCTATGGAAACATATTGCTGATCTGGGATCAGATCTCCCGTCTATGGAAACATATTGCTGATCTGGGATCAGATCTCCCTGTCTATGGAAACATATGCTGATCTGGGATCAGATCTCCCCTGTCTATGGAAACATATTGCTGATCTGGGATCAGATCTCCCCTGTCTATGGAAACATATTGCTGATCTGGGATCAGATCTCCCCCTGTCTATGGAAACATATTGCTGATTGGGATCAGATCTCCCTGTCTATGGAAACATATTGCTGATCTGGGATCAGATCTCCCCTGTCTATGGAAACATATTGCTGATCTGGGATCAGATCTCCCCTGTCTATGGAAACATTTGCTGATCTGGGATCAGATCTCCCCTGTCTATGGAAACATATTGCTGATCTGGGGATCAGATCTCCCCCTGTCTATGGAAACATATTGCTGATCTGGGATCAGATCTCCCCTGTCTATGGAAACATATTGCTGATCTGGGATCAGATCTCCCCTGTCTATGGAAACATATTGCTGATCTGGGATCAGATCTCCCCCTGTCTATGGAAACATATTGCTGATCTGGGATCAGGATCTCCCCTTGTCTATGGAAACATATTGCTGATCTGGGATCAGATCTCCCCTGTCTATGGAAAACATATTGCTGATCTGGGATCAGATCTCCCTGTCTATGGAAACATATTGCTGATCTGGGATCAGATCTCCCCCTGTCTATGGAAACATATTGCTGATCTGGGATCAGATCTCCCCTGTCTATGGAAACATATTGCTGATCTGGGATCAGATTCCCCCTGTCTATGGAAAACATATGCTGATCTGGGATCAGATTCTCCCCTGTCTATGGAAACATATTGCTGATCTGGGATCAGATCTCCCCCTGTCTATGGAAAACATATTGCTGATCTGGGATCAGATCTCCCCTGTCTATGGAAAACATATTGCTGATCTGGGATCAGATCTCCCCTGTCTATGGAAACATATTGCTGATCTGGGATCAGATCTCACCTGTCTATGGAAACATATTGCTGATCTGGGATCAGATCTCCCCTGTCTATGGAAACATATTTGCTGATCTGGGATCAGATCTCCCCTGTCTATGGAAAACATATTGTGATCTGGATCAGATCTCCCCTGTCTATGGAAACATATTGTGATCTGGGATCAGATCTCCCTGTCTATGGAAACATATTGCTGATCTGGGATCAGATCTCCCCTGTCTATGGAAACATATGCTGATCTGGATCAGATCTCCCTGTTATGGAACAACATATGCTGATTGGGATCAGATCTCCCCTGTCTAGGAAACATATGCGACTGGATCAGATCTCCCGTCTATGGAAACAATTGCTGATGGGACAGATTCCTGTCTATGGACAATATTGCTGATCTGGATCAGATCTCCCTGTTAGGAACATATTGCTGATTGGGCAGACTCCGTCTGAAACAATGCTGATTGGGATCAGACCCCCTGTCTATGGACAATTGCTGATCTGGGATCAGATCCCCCGTTATGGAACATATGCGATCTGCGATCTCCTGTATGGAAAATTGCTGATCGGGATCAGATCTCCCCTGTCTATGGAAAATATTGCTGATCTGGGACAGATTCCCGTTATGGAAATATTGTGTTGGGATCAGATCTCCCCGTCTATGGAAACATTTGCTGATTGGGTCAGATCTCCCGTTAGGAAACTATGCTGCTGGACAGATCTCCCTGCTATGGAAACTATTGCTGATTGGGATCAGATCTCCCGTTATGAAACATATTGCTGTTGGATCAGATCTCCCCTGTTAGGAAACATTGTGATGGGATCGATCTCCGTCATGGAATATGTGATTGGATGCTCCCCTGTCTATGGAAACATGCTGATCTGGACGATTCCCCTGCATGAACTAGTGTCGGGATCAGATCTCCTGTCTATGGAACTTTGTGATCTGGGATCGATCCTCCCCCTGTAGAATATTGTGATTGGGATCAGATTCCCCTGTATGGACATTGCTGATCGGATCAGATTCCTGTTATGGAAACATTGCGATCTGGGTCAGATCTCCCCTGTATGAACAATGTGATCGGGATCGATCTCCCCCTGTCTATGGAATATGTGATGGGATCAGTCTCCTGTCTTGAAACTTGTGATCGGTAGATTCCTGTAGGAAAATATGCTGCTGGGTCAGATTCCCTGATGAAAATTGCTATTGGATCAGATCTCTGTCTATGGAACAATTGTGATCTGGATCGACTCCCGTCTTGGAAACATATGCTGATCTGGGATCAGATCTCCCCTGTCTATGGAAACATATTGCTGATCTGGGGGATCAGATCTCCCTTGTCTATGGAAACATATTGCTGATCTGGGATCAGATCCCCTGTTTTTGGAAAAATATTGCTGATCTGGGATCAGATCTCCCTGTCTATGGAACATATTGTGATCTGGGATCAGATCTCCCCTGTCTATAGAAAAATATTGCTGATCTGGGATCAGATCTCCCCCTGTCTATGGAAAAATATTGCTGATCTGGGATCAGATCTCCCCTGTCTATGGAACATTTTGCTAAATCGGGATCAGTTTCTCCCTGCTATGGAAACTATTGCTGATCTGGGATCAGATCTCCCTGTCTATGGAAAAAATTTTGCTGAATCGGGGATCAGATCTCCCTGTCTATGGAAACATATTGCTGATTGGGATCAGATCTCCCCTGTCTATGGAAAATATTGCTGATCTGGGATCGATCTCCCCGTCTAGGAAAATGTTCATTGTGATCTTAAAAAGCTAAACTGATCCTGGGTCAGATAATGCTCGAGAGGGCTTTATTACACCTGTATTGGTTATCGTCTGGAAACCCTCAGAAAGTTCTACGGCTGCACCACCGAGAGCTTCTTGACTGGCTGCACCACGAGAGCTTCTTGACTGGCTGCACCACGAGAGCTTCTTGACTGGCTGCACCACCGGGAGCTTCTTGACTGGCTGCACCACCGAGAGCTTCTTGACTGGATGCATCACCGCCTGGTATGGCAAATGCACCGCCGCCCTCCACCCGCAACAGTGCTACAGAGGGTGGTGCGGACAGCCCAGTACATCACTGGGTCAGAGCTCCCTGCCACCCAGGACCTTTAAAAAATGCCCTTAGCAGACGCTTTTAATCCAAACGATTACAGTCATTTTGTGCATACATTTTTACGTATGGGTGGTCCCGGGGATCGAACCCCCCCTACCCTGGCGGTTACATGCGCCTGCTTACCAGCTTGAGTACCGAGGACCACGGGACCTCTGTATAAGGACAGTATATCAATAGAAAAGGTGTGGACTGCAGTAGTTATATATAGGATGGTGTGTATAGACATTATGGACAGTATATGAATATAAAAGGTGATGTTCAGCAGTAGTTATATATAGGATGAACCATGACTGAATACAGTAATACATATGAAGTGGGTAAAAACAGTATGTAAACATTATTAAAGTGACCAGAGTTCAATGACTCTATGTACATAGGGCAGCGGTCTCTAAAGTTCAGGGCAGGGTACTGGACGGAGGCCGGCGAGTGGTGACTATTTAAGTCTGATGGTCTGGATATAGAAGCTGTTTTTCAGTCTCTTGGTCCCAGCTTTGATGCACCTGTACTGTCTCTGCCTTCTGGATGATAGCGGGGGGAAAGGCCGGGCTCGGGTGGTGAGGGTCCTTGATGATCTTCTAGATGGGGAGCAGGGTGAACAGGCCGCGGCTCGGGTGGCTGAGGTCCTTGATGATCTTTTAGATGGTTAGCGGGGTGAAACAGGCCGTGGCTCGGGTGGGGGCTGGGTCCTGATGATCTCCTAGATGGTAGCGTGGTGAACAGGGTGGCCGGGTGGTGAGGTCCCTGATGATCTTCATAGATGGTGAGTGGTGAACAGGGGCCGGTTCGGGGGGCTGAGGTCCTTGATGATCTTCTAGATGGTAGCGGGGTGAACAGGCCGTGGCTCGGGTGGCTGAGGTCCTTGATGATCTTCTAGATCAGGGTTCTTCAATTCCGGTCCTGGAGGGCCGAAACACTTCTGTTTTTTATTTCTACCTGGTAGTTAATTGCACTCACCTGGTGTCCCAGGTCTGAATTAGCCCCTGATTAGAAGGAGAGGATGAAAAACAGAGGTGTTTCGGCCCTCCAGGACCGGAATTGAAGAACCCTGTTCTAGATGGTAGCGGGGTGAACAGGCCGTGGCTCGGGTGGCTGAGGTCCTTGATGATCTTCTAGATGGTAGCGGGGTGAACAGGCCGTGGCTCGGGTGGCTGAGGTCCTTGATGTGCTGCACACACTGCAGCAGGGATTTTGGCCCACTCCTCCATACAGACCTTCTCCAGATCCTTCAGGTTTCGGGGCTGTCGCTGGGCAATACGGACTTTCAGCTCCCTCCAAAGATTTTCTATTGGGTTCAGGTCTGGAGACTGGCTAGGCCACTCCAGGACCTTGCGATGCTTCTTACGGAGCCACTCCTTAGTTGCCCTGGCTGTGTGTTTCGGGTCGTTGTCATGCTGGAAGACCCAGCCACGACCCATCTTCAATGCTCTTACTGAGGGGTAGAGTCAAGGGTTTCATTAGGTGCGTCTCATTCATTCAGTCTGCAGAAAAGGGTCGGGTCAGGCAGCGGCGTGATGATAAGATGGCGCCGTACTGGATGGCCAGCGTTTGGCTCCGACCCAACTTTACTATTTTTTGGGGGGATTCTTTTGTCGTTTATTTGTACTTTATTTTCTCTAAACGTATCCGTATACGTTATTTCTTACAACCGACAAGAACTCTTGAACATCAGATCGGCAGTTACTTACCCAGTGGTCCTCTGTAGCTCAGCTGGTAGAGCATGGCGCTTGTAACGTCAGGGTAGTGGGTTCGATCCCCGGGACCACCCATACGTAAAAAGGTATGCACACATGACTGTAAGTCAATTTTCGGGCTACCCACAAGGCCCTGTATATAGTATGGTATTGAACTGACCCTGTATATAGTATGGTATTGAACTGACCCTGTTTTTGGTATGAATGAGTGTATGGTATTGAACTGACCCTGTATATAGGTATGATGACCTGTTATATTGGTATTGAACTGACCCTGTATATAGTATGGATGAACTGACCCTGTATATAGTATGGTATTGAACTGACCCTGTATATAGTATGGTATTGAACTGACCTGTATATAGTATGGTATTGAACTGACCCTGTATAGTATGGTATGAAATGATGTTGGTATGAAC
>LR778259.1:63458027-63547916 GCA_902810595.1 Coregonus sp. 'balchen' | reverse complement strand
TTTTAATCTTTCATTGCTTTGCAGTACATACGTCATGAAAAGCAGAAGATGACAATCATTGAATTGAGGACAGACAGACCCAGGTCTGAGTGATGGTAGCGGGGGGGGTGAACAGGCCGTGGCTCGGGTGGCTGAGGTCCCTGATGATCTTCTTGGCTGGTGTTGTAGCAGCGATCAGTGGCAGCAGCGTGCTCTCTGTGAGGGAACTCGGGGAACAGGCCACATCTCTTCAGCCTCCTGAGGTTTGAACAGTCGCCGTCGTGCCTTTCTTCACCACGTTGTCCGTCTGGTGTGACCAGAGAGACGCGTACGCCGAGGAGCTTTTACGTTTTTCACCGTCTCCACGGTGATGAGGATGGGGTCGTGCCCAGCCTGGTTCCTTCCTGAAGTCCACCATCAGCTCCTTTGTTTTGCTGACGTTGAGGGAGAGGTTGTTTACCTGGCACCACGCCGTCAGAGTGCCAACCTCCTCCCTGTAGGCTGTCTCATCGTTGTTGGTGATCAGGCCTACTACTGTCGTGTTCTTTCCTGAAGTCCACAATCAGCTCTTTCATAAGCATTCCTTTTGTCCAGGTGGGTGAGGACAGTGTGATGGCGATTACGTCATCCGTGGATCTGTCGGGGCGGTCGGCGAATTGGAGACGGTGGAGTGTGTCGTGGAGGGAGGAGGAGGTGATGTGATCTTTGACCTCTCAAAGCACTTCATGATGACGGAAGTGAGTGCTACGTGCTCTTAGGGATACCCTCTGGGCCGGCAGCCTTGCGAGGGTTAACACGTTTGAAGGATTCACATACAGTGAGGGAAAAAAAGTATTTGATCCCCTGCTGATTTTGTACGTTTGCCCACTGACAAAGACATGATCAGTCTATAATTTTAATGGTAGGTTTATTTGAACAGTGAGAGAATCCAGAAAAACGCATGTCAAAAATGTTATAAATTGATTTGCATTTTAATGAGGGAAATAAGTATTTGACCCCCTCTCAATCAGAAAGATTTCTGGCTCCCAGGTGTCTTTTATACAGGTAACGAGCTGAGATTAGGAGCACACTCTTAAAGGGAGTGCTCCTAATCTCAGTTTGTTACCTGTATAAAAGACACCTGTCCACAGAAGCAATCGATCAATCAGATTCCAAACTCTCTACCATGGCCAAGACCAAAGAGCTCTCCAGGGATGTCAGGGACAAGATTGTAGACCTACACAAGGCTGGAATGGGCAACAAGACCATCGCCAAGCAGCTTGGTGAGAAGGTGACAACAGTTGGTGTGATTATTCGCAAATGGAAGAAACACAAAAGAACTGTCAATCTCCCTCGGCCTGGGGCTCCATGCAAGATCTCACCTCGTGGAGTTGCAATGATCATGAGAACAGTGAGGAATCAGCCCAGAAATACACGTGAGGATCTTGTCAATGATCTCAAGGCAGCTGGGACCATAGTCACCAAGAAAACAATTGGTAACACACTACGCCGTGAAGGACTGAAATCCTGCAGCGCCCGCAAGGTCCCCCTGCTCAAGAAAGCACATATACAGGCCCGTCTGAAGTTTGCCAATGAACATCTGAATGATTCAGAGGAGAACTGGGTGAAAGTGTTGTGGTCAGATGAGACCAAAATGGAGCTCTTTGGCATCAACTCAACTCGCCGTGTTTGGAGGAGGAGGAATGCTGCCTATGACCCCAAGAACAACCATCCCCACCGTCAAACATGGAGGTGGAAACATTATGCTTTGGGGGGTGTTTTTCTGCTAAGGGGACAGGACAACTTCACCGCATCAAAGGGATGATGGACGGGGCCATTGTACCGTCAAATCTTGGGTGAGACCCTCCTTCCCTCAGCCAGGGCATTGAAAATGGGTCGTGGATGGATATTCCAGCATGACAATGACCCAAAACACACGGCCAAGGCAACAAAGGAGTGGCTCAAGAAGAAGCACATTAAGGTCCTGGAGTGGCCTAGCCAGTCTCCAGACCTTAATCCCATAGAAAATCTGTGGAGGGAGCTGAAGGTTCAAGTTGCCAAACGTCAGCCTCGAAACCTTAATGACTTGGAGAAGATCTGCAAAGAGGAGTGGGACAAAATCCCTCCTGAGATGTGTGCAAACTTGGTGGCCAACTACAAGAAACGTCTGACCTCTGTGATTGCCAACAAGGGTTTTGCCACCAAGTACTAAGTCATGTTTTGCAGAGGGGTCAAATACTTATTTCCCTCATTAAAATGCAAATCAATTTATAACATTTTTGACATGCGTTTTTCTGGATTTTGTTGTTGTTATTCTGTCTCTCACTGTTCAAATAAACCTACCATTAAAATTATAGACTGATCATTTCTTTGTCAGTGGGCAAACGTACAAAATTAGCAGGGGATCAAATACTTTTTTCCCCTCACTGTACGTCCTCGGTGGAGACCGTAAGCACGTAGCCCTCATTGTCCTCAGGGGCTCTCCTCGGCAGCTCAGAGTCATTATGAAGCTGATGATGAGAAAAAGGTGTTTAGGCTTTAGTCCGGTAGGGCGGCGTAGGTGGTGTCCGTGACGTGACTGGCTTTCTTTTTGTAGAAGCCCCTGCCACATACGCCCCGTGTCCGACCCACTGGAAGCCCCTGCCACATACGCCCTGTGTCCGACCCGCTGGAAGCCCCTGCCGCTGGAAGCCCCTGCCGCTGGAAGCCCCTGCCGCTGGAAGCCCCTGCCACATACGCCCTGTGTCCGACCCGCTGGAAGCCCCTGCCACATACGCCCTGTGTCCGACCTGCTGGAAGCCCCTGCCACATAAACCCTGTGTCCGACCCACTGGAAGCCCCTGCCACATACGCCCCGTGTCCGACCCACTGGAAGCCCCTGCCGCTGGAAGCCCCTGCCACATACGCCCCGTGTCCGACCCACTGGAAGCCCCTGCCACATACGCCTCGTGTCCGACCCGCTGGAAGCCCCTGCCGCTGGAAGCCCCTGCCACATACGCCCCGTGTCCGACCCACTGGAAGCCCCTGCCACATAAACCCCGTGTCCGACCCACTGGAAGCCCCTGCCACATACGCCCCGTGTCCGACCCGCTGGAAGCCCCTGCCACATACGCCCCTTGTCCGACCCGTTAGAAGCCCCTGCCACATACGCCCCGTGTCCGACCCGCTGGAAGCTCCTGCCACATACGCCCCGTGTCCGACCCGCTGGAAGCCCCTGCCACATACGCCCCTTGTCCGACCCGCTGGAAGCCCCTGCCGCTGGAAGCCCCTGCTACATACGCCCCGTGTCCGACCCACTGAATCGCTCCTCCTCTTTGTCCCTATACTTGTATCTCATCATCTTGATCGATCTGCGTAGCTCGTATTTGTACTGTTTAACCAAACTACTGTCCCCGGTCACCTTGCCCTGTTTATAAGCAGCATGTCTCTCCTTCAGTTTCCAGACAAGGCTGCCATCAATCCACGCTTTTTGAATTGGGTAATTTTTGAAAGAAACCATCGGTATCACATAATCTATTCATTTTTTGATGAATCCGGTGACTGAGTCGACATCAAATTACTTTTGTTAAAGTCCCCTCGACAATGACAAATCTCTGACCTCCGACCACCGACTTCAGTGTGTTCAAAACAACTGGGAACTCTAAAAATGATGCATTCCAATTGGGGAAAATTGTTAGACACCAATGCATTTAGCATTGGTCTACTTAACTGGGTGGGTCTCCCATAGACACCAATGCAATAACAGCTGGGACTGCATAGTTCATTGAGATTCATTTAACCAGAAAACCCCCACAGAAAGAAACTGCTTGTGGGGTGTCTCGCTTCCTCCTCCGTCTCTGACCTCCGACTTTCCCCACCTGAAATCACTGACGTCATGGTTTTGACCTCGCTTTTTTTTCTTCTTTCTTCGAGTTCCCGAGTTGTCTTGAAAGCACCATGGGAGTCCCGCCCCTCTGACCTTCTCCTCCAATGGGTTTTGAGGAGTCTGCTCTTTAGATTCTCCCTATGTCTGCTAGCTAGCACACCGTTGCTCAACCCGCCTCGTTATGAATGGATTCCTCGGGAAAGGGAAGGAGGGATTTTCTGTTTCGGCAAGTCAAGCAGCTTTTGGTCACACCCTTCCCCGCCTGTCACTGCCTGCATAACCCCCTCTAGGAGCGAGAGAGCTCCGCCGTCCACCATGTTGCTAGAGCAGGAGTCTGTCTCTGTCTCTCTCTCTCCCTCCCTCCCTCTCTCTCTCTCTCTCTCTCTCTCCTCTCTCTCCTCTCTCTCTCTCTCCTCTCTCTGGCTGTGTCTCTCTCTGATCTCTCTCTCTCTCTCTCTCTCTCTCTCGCTCTCTCTCTCTCTCTGTCTCTCTCTCTCTCTCTGGCTGTGTCTCTCTCTGTCTCTCTCTCTCTCTCTCCCTCCTCAACTCTCTCTCTCTCTCTCTCACCTCTCTCTGACCTCTCTCTTGCTCTGAGCTCTCTCTCTGATCTCTCTCTCACACACACAGGCAGTGGCAGAAGAGGCATTTGCCTCAGGCCTCACATCATCAAGGGGCCTTCTGAGCTGGGCATAATTAAACAACAAATTATCCTTATAATATATATTTTTTTATATATATATAATTTCTCCACTCGAAGATCAGATTTGTCCTGTTTAAATAATAATAATAAATTGTAACTTATTTTCTCTGTAATACTATTAGCCACTTGGCAATTTTATGAAGTTTACCTGTTAGTCATTTAGCAGACGCTCTTATCCAGAGCGGCTCACAGGAGCAATTAGGGTTAAGTGCCTTGCTCAAGGGCACATTGACAGATTTTTCAACCTAGTCAGCTCGGGGGGGAGATTAGAACCAGCAACCTTTCGGTTACTGGGTACAACGCTCTTAACCACTAAAGCTACCTGCGAAAGTTGTCTTTAGCCCAGATAGGTTCCCGACCTCAATCAAGTTAAGAGTAGCCAGCTTGTCTAACTATCTCAGCTGGCCTGCCTGCTGGCAAGGTTGGTAGACTTTAGAAAAGCAAGCAATAACTGAAATGTACTGTGCTCACATTCCTTTCAATCTTTTACCCAGATGTTAACAGATGCAGGGAAGCATATTGTCACGTTCGTTCAAGGACGGGTCAGACCAAGGCGCAGCGTGATATGCGTACATGTTTATTCAACAGATAAACACACAACAAAACAATAAACAAACGAAACATGACGTCCTACGGCTAACAAACAATACAAGCCTCCAACACGGAACAAGATCCTACAACTACCTAGTGCCAATAGGCTGCCTGAGTATGGTCCCCAATCAGAGACAACGAGCGACAGCTGCCTCTGATTGGGAACCACACCGGCCAACTAGAACACAAACATAGAAAATACAACATAGAACATTCACACCCTGACTCAACATATAAGAGTCCCCAGAGTCAGGGCGTGACAGTACCCCCCCCCCCCCCAAAGGTGCGGACTCCGACCGCACAACTTTTACACAACAGGGTAGGGGCCGGGTGGGCATTCCGCCTCGGAGGCGGATCCGGCTCAGGGCGTGACGACCACATACTCTCCACCTCCCTGTTGCGCCCCTGGTCTGGTCTGGACCTCGGCGCGCTGCTTCCCCTCTCCTTCCTCCCACGATACGCCAGGCCCTGTCTGGACCCTGGTGTGGGAGACCCCGAACCTGGAGAGGGGCTGACGTCTGGGTCTGGACTGGAGCCGCTGACCGGAGCTGGACTGGACCCCGGTGGAGCGGACTGCTCTGGCTCCGGAGTGGAGAAGCTGACCGGAGCTGGACTTGACCCCGGTGGAGCGGACTGCTCTGGCTCCGGAGTGGAGAAGCTGACCGGTGCCGGACCAGGCACCGGTGGAACAGGCACGGGCCGTGCCGGACTGGACACACGCACCACCTCCCTACAGGAGATAGATGTAGAGATCAGGAAAGTGATTCCTCCCTACAGGAGATAGAGGTAGAGATCAGGAAAGTGATTCCTCCCTACAGGAGATAGATGTAGAGATCAGGAAAGTGATTCCTCCCTACAGGAGATAGATGTAGAGATCAGGAAAGTGATTCCTCCCTACAGGAGATAGATGTAGAGATCAGGAAAGGGATTCCTCCCTACAGGAGATAGATGTAGAGATCAGGAAAGGGATTCCTCCCTACAGGAGATAGATGTAGAGATCAGGAAAGGGATTCCTCCCTACAGGAGATAGATGTAGGATCAGGAAAGGGATTCCTCCCTACAGGAGATAGATGTAGAGATCAGGAAAGGGATTCCTCCCTACAGGAGATAGATGTAGAGATCAGGAAAGTGATTCCTCCCTACAGGAGATAGATGTAGAGATCAGGAAAGGGATTCCTCCCTACAGGAGATAGATGTAGAGATCAGGAAAGTGATTCCTCCCTACAGGAGATAGATGTAGAGATCAGGAAAGGGATTCCTCCCTCTCTACAGAAGATAGTTGTAGAGATTATTATTATTTTTTTTTACCTTTATTTAACCAGATTAAGCCAGTTGAGAACAAGTTCTCATTTACAACTGCGACCTGGCCAAGATAAAGCAAAGCAGTGCGATAAAAACAACAACACAGAGTTACATATGGGGTAAAACAAAACATAAAGTCAAAAAATGCAAACAGAAAATATATATATATACAGTGTGTGCAATTGTAGCAAGTTATGGAGGTAAGGCAATAAATAGGCCATAGTGCAAAATAATTACAATTAGTATTAACACTGGAATGATAGATGTGCAAGAGATGATGTGCAAATAGAGATACTGGGGTGCAAATGAGCAAAATAAATAACAATATGGGGATGAGGTAGTTGGGTGGGCTAATTTCAGATGGTTTTTCAGAGATCAGGAAAATGATTCCACCCTCCCTACAGGAGATACACTACATGGCCAAAGGTATGTGGACACCCCTTCAAATTAGTGGATTCGGCTCTTTTAGCCACAAGATCCATAGACAAATATTGGCAGTAGAATGGCCCGTACTGAAGAGCTCAGTGACTTCAGTGACTTTCAAACGTGGCACCGTCATAGGATGCCACCTTTCCAACAAGTCAGTTTGTCAACTGTCTACCCTGCTAGAGCTGCCCCCGGTCAACTGTAAATGCCGTTGTTGTGAAGTGGAAAGGTCTAGGAGCAACAACAGCTCAGCTGCGAAGTGGTAGGCCACACCAAGCTCACAGAACGGGACCGCCGAGTGCTGAAGAGCGTAGCGCGTAAAAATGGTCTGTCCTCGGTTGCAACACTCACTACTGAGTTCCAAACTGCCTCTGGAAGCTACGTCAGCACAATAACTGTTTGTCGGGAGCTTCATGAAATGGGTTTCCATGGCCGAGCAGCCACACACAAGCCTAAGATCACCATGCGCAATGCCAAGCGTCGGCTGGAGTGGTGTAAAGCTCGCCGCCATTGGACTCTGGAGCAGTGGAAACGCGTTCTCTGGAGTGATGAATCACGCTTCACCATCTGGCAGTTCCGAATTGACAAATCTGTGCTTGGCGAATGCCAGGAGAACGCTACCTGCCCCAAATGCATAGTGCCAACTGTAAAGTTTGGTGGAGGAGGAATAATGGTCTGGGCTGTTTTTCATGGTTTGGGCTAGGCCCCTTAGTTCCACTGAAGGGAAATCTTAATGCTACAGCATACAATGACATTCTAGACGATTCTAAGCTTCCAACTTTGTGGCAACAGTTTGGGGAAGGCCCTTTCCTGTTTCAGCATGACAATGCCCCCGTGCACAAAGCGAAGTCCATACAGAAACTGTTTAGTGCCAGAAATAAAGGGTCAAATATATGTTTAAAAATATATATATATATAAGTTTCCTGATCTTTCTTATATCTCTCAGATACAGGACAGACATAACTTCCTTTTGATTTTTTGGGGGGGACTATCTGTTGTTACTAGTAGTGAATCTGTTATTCAATGCGTCTGTATGGGCTAATAACAGTACTTTTTTCAAGGGGTCTTTAAAATTCAAAATCAAATAGCTAAATGATCCTTGCTGTTAAGAAACTGACTGTTAGAACTGTTAAGGCTCCATGGATTGTTTGGAACAACCAAGACTCTTCCTAGAGCTGGCCGCCCGGCCAAACTGAGCAATCGGCGGGAGAAGGGCCTTGGTCAGGGAGGTGACCAAGAACCTGATGGTCACTCTGACAGAGCTCCAGACTTCCTCTGTGGAGATGGGAGAACCTTCCAGCCACTCCTCAGTAAAACATGACTGTCTGCTTGGAGTTTGCCGAAAGGCACCTAAAGGACTCTCAGGCCATGAGAAACAAGATTCTCTGGTCTGATGAAACCTAGATTGAACTCTTTGGCCTGAATGCCAAGCGTCACGTTTGGAGGAAACCTGCCACCATCCCTACGGTGAAGCATGGTAGTGGCAGCATCATGCTGTGGGGATGTTTTTCAGCGGCAGGGACTGGGAGACTAGTCAGGATCGAGGGAAAGATAAACGGAGCAAAGTACAGAGAGATCCTTGATGAAAACCTGCTCCAGAGCGCTCATGACCTCAGACTGGGGCGAAGGTTCACATTCCAACAGGACAACAACCCTAAGCACACAGCCATGACAACGCAGGAGTGGCTTCGGGACAAGTCTCTGAATGTCTTTGAGTGGCCCAGCCAGAGCCCAGACTTGAACCCGATCTAACATCTCTGGAGAGACCTGAAAATAGCTGTGCAGCGACACTCCCCATCCAACCTGTCAGAGCTTGAGAGGATCTGCAGAGAAGAATGGGAGAAACTCCCCAAATTCAGGTGTGCCAAGCTTGTAGCGTCATACCCCAAGAAGACTTGAGGCTGTATATTTATATAGAGGAGGATAGAGCTCACGTTTAAAGATTGTGAGATTTCTAGCTGAGGATAACTGAAGGCGCCAGTTATAGCCTTTGCCAGAAATTCAAACATACACACACACACACAGTCTAATTTTAGTTTCGTTTTGTCAGTGTTAAGACTGTTATGTTTTCAACTTTGAATGGTCGTTCAATAAACTGTATCAATGTTAACTCTGTCATTTACTCTTTTTTGCAGTCTAATATAGTATTTTTTGTTGTAGTCTATGCAATACGATTTCCAGGTGTTAGACAAGCGTAAATGTCACGTTTATTAGGACTGTTTCATTGTGGTACAAAATGCTAAACGCTCATTCTGATAAATAGTTTTGCATCATGTGCCGTCCACAGAGTCATGCAAAGTCAAATCATATCTAAAGCGTGCCTTGAAAACGAGTGCTTTTTCAACATAGGAAATCGAAAAGTGTGGGACAGTGCAGGAACTGACCAATGGCAGGTATCAATGGACTGACACATGACAGTAAGTCGCTTTGGATAAAAGCGTCTGCTAAATGGCATATTATTATTATTATTATTATTATTATTATAGGTACCAATGGGCGTTTCGTGATATCAATGGAACGCCCATATCCAGAAACACCCTGGGTCTGCAATTACACCATATTGAGTTGTCTTGAACGCGCCCCAATGTGAAATCTCATTTTAATATTCCTCGCGTCCCTTGCCTCCTTCTCAAAACCCCCATTGGATGAGAAAGCCAGAGGTCCCACCCCCTTATGACCTTCTCCTCCAATGGGGTTTTGAGAAGGAGACTAAGGGGGAGCGAGGATTTTTGATATTTAGATTCTCCCCATGTCTGCTCAGCTGTTGCTCAACCGGCCTCGTTAAGGGGCGGCAGGTGGCTTGGTGGGTAAGAGCGTTGTGCCAGTAACCGAAAGGTCGCTGGTTCTAATCCCCGAGCCGACTAGGTTGAAAAAAATCTGTGGCTTGGTGGGTAAAAGCGTTGTGCCAGTAACCGAAAGGTCGCTGGTTCTAATCCCCGAGCCGACTAGGTTGAAAAAAAATCTGTCGATGTGCCCTTAAGCAAGGCACTTAACCCTAATTGCTCATGTAAATCGCTCTGGTTAAGAGCGTCTGCTAAATGACTAAAAAAAAAAAAAAAACAATGTTATGAATGGGATTCCTGCGTCGGCGAACCAAGCAGCTTTGGTCACACCCTTCCCCGCATTCATGCCCCCCTCCTCCCGGAGTGAGAGAGCTTTGCCGCCCGCCATGTTGCTAGAGGAGTCAAGACTAGTGGAAGCAGATACTTGTAAAGCCTGCTAGCTAACTAATTACAGACACATTACGGGAAGCTTTATCCAACAACAAAACAAGTCAACTTTCCTGGTATTTTGTTGATGTTCGACCCTTCTTGGTCGTATGGGTTGTGTATTCCTGGACATTCAGTGCTCCGTAGAATAACTCGAAAGGAATGGTAAGTTATTAATTATTTTGCTTTCCAGACTGTTCAATCTCCTTGAGTTTGGGATGCTTTTTGGTGATGTCTCCACCAAGCGCTTAGCTAGCTAACGTTAGCCAGTTAGTTAGCTTAACAACGTTAGCTTTTGCTACCTTGGTTACCGTCGTAGCTAGCTAGCTAACAGTACCGCGGAGTTGTAGTTAGCTAGCGGCCTAGCTACCGTGTTTTTGAACAGTTGGCCGTGTTGGGGCGACTCCCTAATTTTAAACCCAGAGAAAATGTAATGTTTTAAAAATCCTAAAACATTGTTCAACAGATTGTTGGAACGTACTTTTTACTCTGAACCCGAAGGAGTGTGGAGCGGAGAAAAGGGTGTGTAGCCAGCTAGTTGGGTAACAAAGTTGCTTGGGGTTGGGAATTTTTTGTCGTTCCACAACTTTTGTTTGGGGAATTTTCTTCTATAAGTTTCTGTAACTAACATGCTCATTGGCTAACTAGTTAGTTTATAGATAACCATAACCTTAAACATGTTTTTAATGAAGTTAGTTAGATGCTGTATTGTTTGTTGCAGTGAAGTCGCACAGATTCTCAACAGTTGAATGTGACAGAAAATGAAAAACACCTAGCTATGGGATTTGGTTCGCGATTCCTTGTAGCTAGCCTGCTACCTAGCTAGTTAGAAGTTGTATTTCAGATCGCGTTGATGCCAATTTTGTTAGTCCACCGATCCAACATAACAGGATAAAACCTCACTGCTCACTCAAGAAATGTTTCGGACACTAGTTATTAGTTCGTATACAAAAGCTACTAGTGTGTGAGAAAGTAGGGGTTTACCATTAACTGGGTCAGTGAGGGTTGTTAGCTAGCTAGCTAGCTAGCTACGGGCTCGGCTTGTTTTCGTGGCAAAACGAGCTAGCTATGCAATCTGGGAAGCGTTGTTCACATAACTAGCGCATCATCTCAGCTGATTTCGAGTTGATTTGATTCAATCACTGTAACAAGAAATACCGATTACATTTCCAGTAGACTATGCATACAGTTCGGTAGCTTAGCTAACAACATTTGGAGCGGAACAGAATTAACTCGATAAGTGTGGTGTGTGTTCACTTTTGTGTAGCTTAGCTACGGCCATAATGTTTGCACGTTGTCCGGGTGGGCGCTGTTTTACCGCTGTCACTGATTTATCAATCACTGTAACATTATCTCTCAGCACGGAAACGTGGTGCAGGGCACTGTGCGGCGTGGCCTTGTGTGTAGCCGGGATGGCGCCCCTCTGCCAGGCTAGGGGAGCCGCTAGTCCTGTGGCGGGGCAGCGGACAGGCTTTGTCTATTGTGTGTGTGTTTGTGGTTAGTTTGAGGAAGGGCAGGCCGGGGTTGACATGCACCTGTAGCGGGCTCTCGGGGCGGGATCTCCGGCTTTGTCTTGCGCTGGGGAGGACAAAAGGGCGAATGACGTCTCGATCGGGACACGGGAGGGGTGTGTGTGTGTGTGTGTGAGAGAGAGAGTGAGGGGGGTGCTTGCACATACAGTATATTAGTATGGAATGATCTCTGAAATTGAATTGATAAGCAGTGCTTGACTTGGGCAGGAGCTAACTGAGCCCTGCTGATAAAGTCAGTTCTCGGAAGATTTCTTGCTGTGACACTTGATGTGGGCCAGATGAAGCCGTAGTAGTCAGTGAATGGTGGGATTAGCTAGATGGAACAGATGAGCGATATGAGGTATTCTGTCTGTGAACACGTGACCCCAGTTTTCTGCATCTGAAAAGTTGAACATTCTAGATTCCAACAGGTCAGGTTCTTTTTTAGACAGGTGAAAGAACCGGTCTGGGTTGCTTGTCGACACACACACACACACACACACACCTATTGTGTTATGTCACCCCAGTGTATCGTTAAAGGCATACTTTGCATTTATGGCAATCAGGCCCTTTATCTACCTCCCCAGAGTCAGATGAACTCGTGGATACCATTTTTTTTTATGTCTGTCCAGTATGAAGGACTTACTTTACTCATAGACTTCCAGTCATTGCGCTATCTACTACCTCGTAACTACCTTCATACTGGACACAGAGACATAAACATGGTATCCACGAGTTCCTCTGACTCTGGGGAGGTATTAGAGAAAGGGCCTCATTGGCAGGTAGCTTAGTGGTTAAGAGCGTTGTACCAGTAACCGAAAGGTCGCTGGTTCTAATCCCCAAGCCGACTAGGTGAAAAATCTGTCGATGTGCCCTTGAGCAAGGCACTTAACCCTAATTGCTCCTGTAAGTCGCTCTGGATAAGAGCGTCTGCTAAATGACCAAATTTTGTATTTATTTTTTTATCCCGAAGTATCCCTTGTTTCCCCCCCCCCCCCCCCCTTTTTTCTTTCTTTCTGTATTGTTGGGAAGGGCCCATAAGTAAATATTTCAGTTAGTCTACACCTGTTGTTTACGGAGCATGTGACAAATGAAATTTGATTTTAAAAGTTCTACTTCATCTGGGTAGGGATGTCCCGGGGATTCCGGAATAACACGGACCCAATTGAATTTCAGCTTGCATAGTACAGTCGTGGTCAAAAGTTTTGAGAATGACACAGGTATTGGTCTTCACAAAGTTTGCTGCTTCAGTGTTATGAGATATTTCTGTCAGATGTTACTATGGTATACTGAAGTATAATTACAAGCATTCCATAAGTGTCAAAGGCTTTTATTTACAATTACATTAAGTTTATGCAAAGAGTCAATATATGCAGTTTAGACCCTTATTTTTCCAAGACCGCTGCAATCCACCCTGGCATGCTGTCAATTAACTTCTGGGCCACATCCTGACTGATGGGCAGCCCATTCTTGCATAATCAATACTTGGAGTTTGTCAGAATTTGTGGGTTTTTGTTTGTCCACCCGCCTCTTGAGGATCGACCACAAGTTCTCAATGAGATTAAGGTCTGGGGAGTTTCCTGGCCATGGACCCAAAATGTCGATGTTTTGTTCCCCGAGCCACTTAGTTATCACTTTTGCCTTATGGCAAGGTGCTCCATCAATGCTGGAAAAGGCATTGGTCGTCACCAAACTGTTCTTGGATGGTTGGGAGAAGTTGCTCTCGGAGGATGTGTTGGTTCTATTCTTTATTCATGGCTGTGTTCTTAGGCAAAATTGTGAGTGAGCCCACTCCGTTGGCTGAGAAGCAACCCCACACATGAATGGTCTCAGGATGCTTTACTGTTGGCATGACACAGCGCTCACCTTGTCTTCTCCGGACAAGGTGTTTTCCGGATGCCCCAAACAATCGGAAAGGGGATTCATCAGAGAAAATGACTTTACCCCAGTCCTCAGCAGTCCAATCCCTGTACCTTTTGCAGAATATCAGTCTGTCCCTGATGTTTTTCCTGGAGAGAAGTGGCTTCTTTGCTGCCCTTCTTGACACCAGGCCATCCTCAAAGTCTTCGCCTCGCTGTGCGTGCAGATGCACTCGCACCTGCCTGCTGCCATTACTGAGCAAGCTCTGCACTGGTGGTGCCCCGATCCCGCAGCTGAATCAACTTTAGGAGATGGTCCTGGCATTGCTGGACTTTCTTGGGCGCCCTGACGCCTTCTTCACAACAATTGAACCTCTCTACTTGAAGTTCTTGATGATCCGATAAATGGTTGATTTAGGTGCAATCTTACTAGCAGCAATATCCTTGCCTGTGAAGCCCTTTTTGTGCAAAGCAATGATGATGGCACGTGTTTCCTCAGGTAACCATGGTTAACAGAGGAAGAACAATAATTTCAAGCACCACCCTCCTTTTTAAAGCTTCCAGTCTGTTATTCTAACTCAATCAGCATGACAGAGTGATCTCCAGCCTTGTCCTCGTCAACACTCTCACCTGTGTTAACGAGAGAATCACTGACATGATGTCAGCTGGTCCATTTGTGGCAGGGCTGAAATGCAGTGGAAATGTTTTTTTGGGATTAAGTTCATTTTCATGGCAAAGAGGGACTTTGCAATTAATTGCAATTCATCTGATCACTTTTCATAACATTCTGGAGTATATGAAAATTGCCATCATAAAAACTGAGGCAGCAGGCTTTGTGAAAATTAATATTTGTGTCATTCTCTCAACTTTTGACCACGACAAGCAACACAAATGAGGAAAAAGTCGGGGGGTTGAATTTGCTAAAATGTTTATTAAAGGTATGACTTTCAGCACCCCGCGGAAGGACCAGGGTTGTACAGGACAAACATAGGTGGTCCTCTGTAGCTCAGCTGGTAGAGCACGGCACTTGTAACGCCAAGGTAGTGGGTTCGATCCCCGGGACCACCCATACACAAAAAATGTATGCACGCATGACTGTAAGTCACTTTGGATAAAAGCGTCTGCTAAATGGCTTATTATAATAATTATTATTATTATAGGAACAGGTAAAATATTTCTGTGCATATGCGAGTAAAGTGGACAGTACAGCCCTGCGTGGTATCGCACCGGGACAAGTAAAGACGATCTCATTTGTGTTCTCCGTATGAAGTCAATCAGGACAGTGACGTTAAAGTGAGTGACTCGTCAGTAGCCCACCACATCGGTAAGAGAACCGGTCATTTGGCTCCCTCATTTGCATACTGGTAGGCTTGTTGGCTGATTGGCTGCAGATAAATGATGAAAACATTTGATGGTGACTCCTCCTCCTCAATAGGTAGGATACTCTGGTCCACAATATGATAAAAGAAAACTGATTTGAATTGTTTTAAAAGCTAATGATACTGATATGGTATTTTCAATGATATTGATATACAGTTGAAGTTGGAAGTTTACATACACTTAGGTTGGAGTCATTAAAACTTGTTTTTCAACCACTCCACTAATTTCTTGTTAACAAACTATAGTTTTGGCAAGTCGGTTAGGACATCTACTTTGTGCATGACACAAGTAATTTTTCCAACAATTGTTTACAGACAGATTATTTCACTTATAATTCACTGTATCACAATTCCAGTGGGTCAGAAGTTTACATACACTAAGTTGACTGTGCCTTTAAACAGCTTGGAAAATTCCAGAAAATGATGTCATGGCTTTAGAAGCTTCTGTTAGGCTAATTGACATAATTTGAGTCAATTGGAGGTGTACCTGTGGATGTATTTCAAGGCCTACCTTCAAACTCAGTGCCTCTTTGCTTGACATCATGGGAAAATCAAAAGAAATCAGACAAGACCCCATTAAAAAAAAAATGGTAGACCTCCACAAGTCTGGTTCATCCTTGGGAGCAATTTCCAAACGCCTGAAGGTACCACGTTCATCTGTACAAACAATAGTACGCAAGTATAAACACCATGGGACCACGCAGCCGTCATACCGCTCAGGAAGGAGATGCATTCTGTCTCCTAGAGATGAACGTACTTTGGTGCGAAAAGTGCAAATCAATCCCAGAACAACAGCAAAGGACCTTGTGAAGATGCTGGAGGAAACAGGTACAAATGTATCTATATCCACAGTGAAACAAGTCCTATATCGACATAACCTGAAAGGCCGCTCAGCAAGGAAGAAGCCACTGCTCCAAAACCGCCATAAAAAAGCCAGACTACAGTTTGCAACTGCACATGGGGACAAAAATTGTACTTTTTTGAGAAATGTCCTCTGGTCTGATGAAACAAAAATAGAACTGTTTGGCCATAATGACCATTGTTATTTTTGGAGATAAAAGGGGGTTGCTTGCAAGCCAAAGAACACCATCCCAACCGTGAAGCACGGGGGTGGCAGCATCATGCTGTGGGGGTGCTTTGCTGCAGGATGGACTGGTGCACTTCACAAAATAGATGGCATCATGAGGAAGGAAAATGATGTGGATATATTGAAGCAACATCAAGACATCAGTCAGGAAGTTAAAGCTTGGTCGCAAATGGGTCTTCCAAATGGACAATGACCCCAAGCATACTTCCAAAGTTGTGGCAAAATGGCTTAAGGACAACAAAGTCAAGGTATTGGAGTGGCCATCACAAAGCCCTGACCTCAATCCTATAGAACATTTGTGGGCAGAACTGAAAAAGCGTGTGCGAGCAAGGAGGCCTACAAACCTGACTCAGTTACACCAGCTCTGTCAGGAGGAATGGGCCAAAATTCACCCAACTTATTGTGGGAAGCATGTGGAAGGCTACCCGAAACGTTTGACCCAAGTTAAACAATTTAAAGGCAATGCTACCAAATACTAATTGAGTGTATGTAAACTTCTGACCCACTGGGAACGTGATGAAAGAAATAAAAGCTGAAATAAATCGTACTCTCTACTATTATTCTGACATTTCACATTCTTAAAATAAAGTGGTGATCCTAACTGACCTAAAACAGGGAATTTTTTACTTGGATTAAATGTCAGGAATTGTGAAAAACTGAGTTGAAATGTATTTGGCTGAGGTGTATGTAAACTTCCGACTTCAACTGTAGGTCTGCTGATTTTAATCGGTGTTTGAAAATGGGAGTAGTCAACTGTTGCTTTCTGTGTTTTCCAACCCAGAGAGGTTATCAGCATGCTAGGCAAGGCTAGCTGGTGTGTGTGTTTTCCAACCCAGAGAGGTTATCAGCACGCTAGGCAAGGCTAGCTGGTGTGTGTGTTTTCCAACCCAGAGAGGTTATCAGCACGCTAGGCAAGGCTAGCTGGTGTGTGTGTTTTCCAACCCAGAGAGGTTATCAGCACGCTAGGCAAGGCTAGCTGGTGTGTGTGTTTTCCAACCCAGAGAGGTTATCAGCACGCTAGGCAAGGCTAGCTGGTGTGTGGTGTTTTCCCAACCCAGAGAGGTTATCAGCACGCTAGGCAGGCTAGCTGGTGTGTGTGTTTTTCCAACCCAGAGAGGTTTCAGCACGCTAGGTAAGGCTAGCTGGTTGTGTGTGTTTTCCAACCCAGAGAGGTTATCAGCACGCTAGGTAAGGCTAGCTGGTGTGTGTGTTTTCCAACCCAGAGAGGTTATCAGCACGCTAGGCAAGGCTAGCTGGTGTGTGTGTTTTCCAACCCAGAGAGGTTATCAGCATGCTAGGTAAGGCTAGCTGGTGTGTGTTTTCAAGTTTTATTAGGCGTATGTACGGGATACGCATGGGGAACTAAATGTTTACTTGCAGGTTCCTTCTGGACAATGCAACAACAACAACAACAACAAGAAATAATCCAAGATAAGAATACCAAGGAAGTAAATGGCAGTAGAACAGAATAATACATCTTTGCTGAAGTATAATACAGGAAGGAACACTTTATAGTCCAATATCTCCACGTGTATTGGGAAGTGGGGGGCAAGTGTATCAATTGAGCAGTATAATACATCTGGTAGCAGCAGTTGTGTGTGTGTGTGTGTGCAGCGTGAGTGTGTGTGTGTGTGTGTGTGTGTGCAGCGTGAGTGTGTGTGTGCAGCGTGAGTGTGTGTGTGTGTGTGCAGCGTGAGTGTGTGTGTGTGTGTGTGTGTGGGCAGCGTGTGGTGTGTGTGTGTGTGTGTGCGTACATGTGTACTAAAGGTGCAGAGAATCAGAGCAGGTGTTCAGTCCAGTTCAAGTGTTCATCAGTCTGATGGCTGGCAGGTAGAAACTGTCTCTGAGCCTGTTGGTATCAGACCTCATGCTCCAATACTGTCTGATGGCTGGCAGGTAGAAACTGTCTCTGAGCCTGTTGGTATCAGACCTCATGCTCCAATACAGTCTGATGGCTGGCAGGTAGAAACTGTCTCTGAGCCTGTTGGTATCAGACCTCATGCTCCAATACAGTCTGATGGCTGGCAGGTAGAAACTGTCCTCTGAGCCTGTTGGTATCAGACCTCATGCTCCAATACTGTCTGATGGCTGGCAGGTAGAAACTGTCTCTGAGCCTGTTGGTATCAGACCTCATGCTCCAATACTGTCTGATGGCTGGCAGGTATAAACTGTCTCTGAGCCTGTTGGTATCAGACCTCATGCTCCAATACAGTCTGATGGCTGGCAGGTAGAAACTGTCTCTGAGCCTGTTGGTATCAGACCTCATGCTCCAATACTGTCTGATGGCTGGCAGGTAGAAACTGTCTCTGAGCCTGTTGGTATCAGACCTCATGCTCCAATACTGTCTGATGGCTGGCAGGTAGAAACTGTCTCTGAGCCTGTTGGTATCAGACCTCATGCTCCAATACAGTCTGATGGCTGGCAGGTAGAAACTGTCTCTGAGCCTGTTGGTATCAGACCTCATGCTCCAATACTGTCTGATGGCTGGCAGGTAGAAACTGTCTCTGAGCCTGTTGGTATCAGACCTCATGCTCCAATACTGTCTGATGGCTGGCAGGTAGAAACTGTCTCTGAGCCTGTTGGTATCAGACCTTATGCTCCAATACTGTCTGATGGCTGGCAGATAGAAACTTTCTCTGAGCCTGTTGGTATCAGACCTCATGCTCCAATACTGTCTGATGGCTGGCAGGTAGAAACTGTCTCTGAGCCTGTTGGTATCAGATCTCATGCTCCAATACTGTCTGATGGCTGGCAGGTAGAAACTGTCTCTGAGCCTGTTGGTATCAGATCTCATTCTCTGATGCCCGACTGAAAGGGAGAGAACAGCTCATGGCTGGAGTGTGTGGGGTCCTTGACGATGTTGCATCGGTTTGTTTATTTGTAGAGGTGGCAAGGCCGAATTTCTTCAGGAGAAGTAGAGACGCTTGTTGACGCTCTCTTGACAAGAGAGATGGGGTTGTTCCACGTCAAGTCCTCGGGATGTGGATCGGATCGGAGCGTGTTCCCTCCTCTGCTTCTTGATGTCAACAATCAACTCCGTCCTCCCTGTGGGCCGCCGACTCGTCGTCGTTGGTTATCAGACCCACAACCGTGGTGTCGTCAGCAGAAATGGATGATTTTGAGTTGGTGTCGTGCAAAAGAACCGCAGTCGTGGGTGAACTGAGTACAACTGAGGACACACCCCTGGGGGGGGACCCTTTTGTTAAACGTTAGTGTGGAGGATGTGTTGTTGCCAATCCTCACAGCCTGTGGTCTGCCTGTCAGGATTTTTTTTATTTTACATTTTTTAGTCATTTTAGCAGACGCTCTTATCCAGAGCGACTTACAGTTAGTGAGTGCATACATTATTTTTACATACTGGCCCCCCCCCCCGTGGGAATCGAACCCACAACCCTGGCGTTGCAAACGCCATGCTCTACCAACTGAGCTACATCCCCTGCCGGCCATTCCCTCCCCCTACCCTGGACGACGCTGGGCCAATTGTGCGCCGTCCCCATGGGGTCTCCCGGTCGCGGCCCGGCTACGACAGAGGATGTTCCAGGACCCAGTTCCAGAAGGTGGTGACCAGACCCCAGGGCTCTGAGCTTGGTGTCGAGCTTGGAGGGAACAATAGTGTTGAACGCTGAACTGTAGTCGATGAAGAGCATTCTCACATAGGTGTTCCTCTTGTCCAGATGTGCTACGGCAGTGTGAATTGCGATGGAAATGGCATCTTCCTCCGTAGATCTGTTTTGTAGAGGTTGGTAAATTGGAGTGGGGTCCATGGACCTTGATGTGGACCTTGACCAGCCTGTCGAAGCACTTCATGATGACGGGGCGATAGTCATTTGGGCATGTACCCTTGTTGTTCTTGGGCACTTTTGTAATATTTTCAAAAAAGTATGAATTTTTTTTATTATTGTCTTTATTTTTATTTTTTTTAAACTTTACTCACTTTTTTGTGATATCATATGACATTTTATTTGTCACATGGCGCCGAATACAACAGGTGTAGACCTTACCATGAATTGCTTACTTACAAGCCCTTAACCAACAATGCAGTTTTAAGAAAGGGGGTCGGAAAGTATTCAGACCCCCTTGACTTTTTCCACATTTTGTTACGTTACAGCCTTATTCTAAAATGGATTTAAAACAATAATAATCATCAGCAATCTGCACACAATACCCCATAATGACAAAGCGAAAACTGGTTTTTAGAAACGTTCTTGTTTCCATTGGTCATCCTTGAGATGTTTCTACAACTTGATTGGAGTCCACCTGTGGTAGATTCAATTGATTGGACATGATTTGGAAAGGCACACACCTGTCTATATAAGGTCCCACAGTTCACAGTGCTTGTCAGAGCAAAAACCAAGCCACGAGGTCAACGGAATTGTCCGTAGAGCGTCAAGACATGGATTGTGTCGAGGAACAGATCTGGGAAAGGGTCCCAAAAAATGTCTGCAGCATTGAAGGTCCCCAAGAACACAGTGGCCTCCATCATTCTTAAATGGAAGAAGTTTGGAACCACCAAGACTCTTCCTAGAGCTGGCCGCCCAGCCAAACTGAGTAATCGGTGGAGAAGGGCCTTGGTCAGGGAGGTGACCAAGAACCCGATGGTCACTCTGACAGAGCTCCAGAGTTCCTCTGTGGAGATGGGAGTTCCTCTCTGCGACACTCCACCAATCAGGCCTTTATGGTAGAGTGGCCAGACGGAAGCCACTCCTCAGTAAAAGGTACATAACAGCCCACTTGGAATTTGCCAAAAGGCACCTAAAGACTCTCAGACCATGAGAAACAAGATTCTCTGGTCTGATGAAACCAAGATTAAACTCTTTGGCCTGAATGCCAAACGTCACATCTGGAGGAAACCTGGCACCATCCCTACGGTGAAGCATGGTGGTGGCAGAATCATGCTGTGGGGATGTTTTTCAGCAGCAGGGAGACCTTGGGAAAGATGAATGGAGCAAAGTTCAGAGAGATCCTTAGATGAAAACCAGCTCCAGAGCGCTCAGGACCTCAGACTGGGGCGAAGGTTCACCTTCCAACAGGACAACGACCCTAAGTACACAGCCAAGACAACACAGGAGTGGCTTCGGGACAAGTCTCTGAATGTCCTTAAGTGGCCCAGCCAGAGCCTGGACTTGAACCCGATTGAACATCTCTGGAGAGACCTGAAAATAGCTGTGCAGCGACGCTCCCCATCCAACCTGACAGAACTTGAGAGGATCTGCAGAGAAGAATGGGAGAAACTCCACAAATACAGGTGTGCCAAGCTTGTAGCGTCATACCCAAGAAGACAAAAATGTATGCATGCATGACTGTAAGTCGCTTTGGATAAAAGCGTCTGCTAAATGGCATATTATTATATTATTATAAGACTCGAGGCTATAATCACTGCTAAAGGTGCTTTTTTTTGTTTTTTATTTAAAAAAAATTATTTAACCTTTATTTAACCAGATTAAGCCAGTTGAGAACAAGTTCTCATTTACAACTGCGACCTGGCCAAGATAAAGCAAAGCAGTGCGATAAAAACAACAACACAGAGTTACATATGGGGTAAAAAAAAAAAACGTACAGTCAAAAATACCACAGAAAATCTATATACAGTGTGTGCAAATGTAGTAAGTTATGGAGGTAAGGCAATAAATAGGCCATAGTGCAAAATAATTACAATTAGTATTAACACTGGAGCAAAGGACTGAGGAAAGGGTCTGTATACTAAATGTCATATATCAGTACTTACACTACCGTATATATATATATATATATATATACACTACCGTTCATACCGTATATACCGTATATATATATATATATATATATATATATATATATATACACTATCGTTACCGTACTGGTACCGTATATATATATATATATATATACACTACCGTTTCATACCGTATATACCGTATATACCGTATATATATATACACTACCGTTCATACCGTATATACCGTATATATATATATATACACTACCGTTCATACCGTATATACCGTATATATATATACACTATCGTTCATACCGTATATACCGTATATATATATATACACTACCGTTCATACCGTATATACCGTATATATATATACACTATCGTTCATACCGTATATACCGTATATATATATATACACTACCGTTCATACCGTATATACCGTATATATATATACACTACCGTTCATACCGTATATACCGTGTATATATATATATATATATATACACACTACCGTTCATACCGTATATACCGTATATATATATATACACTACCGTTCATACCGTATATACCGTATATATATATATACACTACCGTTCATACCGTATATACCGTATATATATATATATATATATATATATACACTACCGTTCATACCGTATATATATATATATATATACACTACCGTTCATACCGTATATACCGTATATATATATATACACTATCGTTCAAAAGTTTGGGGTCACTTAGAAATGTCATTTTTTTTCAAAAGAAAAGCATATTTTTTGTCCGTTTTAAAAAATAACATCAAATTGATCAGAAATACAGTGTAGACATTGTTAATGTTGTAAATGGCTATTGTAGCTGGAAACGGCTGATTTGTAATGGAATATCTACATAGGCGTACAGAGGCCCATTATCAGCAACCATCAGTCCTGTGTTCCAATGGAACGTTGTGTTTGCTAATTCAAGTTTATCATTTTAAAAAGGCTAATTGATCATTAGAAAACCCATTTGCAATTATGTTAGCCCAGCTGAAAACTACTGTGCTGATTTAAAGAAGCAATAAAACTGGCCTTCTTGAGACTAGTTGAGTATCTGGAGCATCAGCAATTGTGGGTTTTCGATTACAGGCTGGAAATGGCCAGAAACAAATAACCTTTCTTCTAAAACTGTAACCTAACAAAAATGTGGAAAGGTCAAGGGGTCTGAATACTTTCCGAAGGCACTGTACATGGGGTATCGGTACTGAGTCAATGTGTGGGGGTACAGGTTAGTCGAGGTAATTTGTGCATGTAGTTTAGGGGTAAAGTGACTATGCATAGATAATAGACAGCGAGTAGCAGCAGTGTAAAAACAAAGGGGGGGGGGGTGTACAATTTTTTGGGGTTCGGGGGCCCCAATTTTTTTTTTTTTTTTTTTTTTTTTAAAATTTTGGTTTTTTTTTTGCAAAATTTCCCTTTTGGAGGTTTGAAAACTGTTAAGGGGCCTTTTTGGACCTGACTTGGGGCTTGGGAAAATTTTGCCGTGGGGAGCAGAAAAGGGGGAAAAAGTCATGGGCTTGGGTTGGGGTGGAAATCTTTGACAATTTTTAGGGGCCCTTTCCCCTGGGCACCGCCTGGGATTTGAGGTCCTTTTTTATGGCCAAAAACTTTTGGCCCCAATGAGGGAGTGGGGGTGTAGGGGACTACCCTCTTTTAAAGGACCTTTAAAGGTTGGAAATTTTTTGGAAAAAGGGGAGGTTCAAGGGGTGTGCAACCGGGCCCGGATGCTCTCGTGGGTGCAGCTTGTTTTAAACCTTTTTTAGGATTTTGGGGGCCCAGCCAAATCTTTTCAGTCTCCCCCAGGGGGAAAAAAAGGGTTGTGTTTTTCACAACTTTTTGGGTTTGGGGTTTTTACCCGGGTAGTTTTATGGTGGTGTGGGCACCAAAGGGAAATTCAAACCCTCCCCGCCCCCAAAAATTTCATTTTCTTTCTTTTTCCCCTTTATTTTTGGTTTATTCTTTCTGTCCCTTTGTTTTGTTTCCCCCCCCCCTTTTGGTTTTTTCCCCCCTCCTTTGGTTTTCTTCTTCCCCTTTGCTTCTCCTTCTCCTCTTCTTTTTTCTCTCTTCCCCCTCTCTCTCCCCCTCTCTCTCTCTCTCTTTTCTCGCTTTCCCTCCCCTCTCTCCTCTCTTCTCTGTCTCTCTTGTCTCGCTTGGGTTTTCTCCCCCACCGTCCCCTTGCTTGACAACCCCCAAGGAACCAACTCTCCCCCCCACCCCCTCCACTCTCTCCCCCTCGCACTCTCTCTGGCTCTCGCTCTCTCTCGCTCTCTCTCTCCTCTCCCCCGCTCCCCCTTCCCCCTTGCCCCCCCCTTCGCGCTCTCGCGATCCCCTCCCCCTCTTTTCCCCTTTTCTCTCCCCCTCTTCTCGGTTCCCTCGCCCCCTTTTATTCTCCTTCCCGGTTCCCCCCTTCCCCCCTTTTTTCTTCTCTTTTCCCCTGCCTTCCCCCTTTTCGGGGTCTCCCCTTCCTCCTCTCTGTCTCTTATTCCCCCACCGTCTTGGGCTCTGACAAACCCGTCTGTGGGCAGTCCCCCCTGGGGTGGGGGTGAGGAAAGGGGTGTTCCGGGGGGGGGAAGACGGGTCTTCTCTTCCCCTAGCCGTGTGTTTTGGGGTAAGTGATTAAAGCACAGATGTCATTAGGTCGTGCAGTATTCATAGTGGCAGGGGATGCAGGGTGAGGGGGGGGGTTTTGAGGGCTCCACAGGAGTCACTTTTTGGCCTTTTAAAAAAGGGATATTTGGCAAGGGAACCCCTTCTCCTCTCCTTCTCTCCCCCCCCCTCCTCTCTCCTCCCCCCCCTCTCGCCCTCTCTCCCCCCCTCTCGCTCAATTCAATTCAATTAAATTTCAATTCAATTTAAGGGCTTTTCGGGGCCATGGAAGCAACAGAAGATAGAACATGTGTTTCCCAACATTCCCTCCCCGCCCTTTTTTCATGTCTTCCCCTTGTGGTTCTTGGCCCCCCCGCCTTCCCCCCCTGTCGCCTCTCTCCCCTCGCCCCCGGGGTCTGGGCGTTGCCATCGGTTCCCCCCGGGGGTGTCTGGAATTCCCTCTCGTTTCTCCCCCCTTTTCCCCCTTCGTTTTCCTCCCCTCTCTCTTCGTCGCTCTCTCCCCTCCTCTCATCTCCTCGCTCCTCTCCCCTCTCTTCTCTCTCCTTCCCCTCCTCTCTCCTCCTCTCTCCCTCTCCGTCGCTCGCTCTCTCCCCCCCTCTCTCTGCTTCTCCCCCCCCCCCTCTCGGCGTCTCTCCCCCCTCTCTTGTCCTCCCCCCCCCCTCTGCTGCTCTCCGCTCTCGCTCTCCCTCCCCTCTGGTCGCCCCCCCCCCCTCTCTCTGTCTCACCCCTCTCTGTCCCCTCATCTCCTCTCTCTCCCCTCTCTGCTCTTCCACCCTGTCTCTCTCCCCTTCTCCTCACCCTACTAAAACACCCCCCCCTCGTCTCTCGTCAGGTGATGGCGTGCTGTGTGTGCGTCCAGTCTGTGTGTGTGGAGATGGTTCTAAAAGGCTCTTGTCCGGAGGACTGTGGAACACACTGCTGGCCCGCAGAGGCTCCCTGAACACACACACACACACTGACACACACACACACAACGCTGCCGTGCTGTGGGAACGGACCCCCAAACTGTGTCCCTGTCTCTCCTGAGAGAGTGTGTTGCCGTGGTAGCGTGTGGAGACACCCCCCAGCATGCCTAGCTCCACCATCAGACGTTCTGTGAAGAACATGGTGAATAACTACTCTGACGCAGAGAAGAAGGTCCGGGAGGCCACCTCCAACGACCCCTGGGGCCCTTCCTCCTCTCTGATGTCAGAGGTGGCCGACCTGACCTACAACGTGGTGGCGTTCAGTGAGATCATGAGCATGATCTGGAGACGCCTCAACGACCACGGAAAGAACTGGAGACACGTCTACAAGGCCCTGACGCTGCTGGACTACCTGATTAAGGTAACGCACCCTGACCCTAAACCAAGGAGTGCCTTGGGGGTGTTTCCTTTTAACACTTAGGATTGTGGCCAAACTGGAATCCGACACCCTTTTTTAAAAAGATTTTGTTAATGTGTTGTTATGTGTTTCAGACGGGGTCGGAGCGAGTGGCGCTGCAGTGCAAGGAGAACATCTTTGCCATCCAGACTCTGAAGGACTTCCAGTACGTAGACAGAGACGGAAAAGACCAGGGAATCAACGTCAGACAGAAGAGCAAACAACTGGTGGTACTGCTAAAAGACGAGGAGAGACTGGGAGGTGAGGAGGAGAGGAGGGAGGGAGGGAGGTGGTACTGCTGAAAGATATGGAGAGACTGGGAGGTGAGGAGGAGGGAGGTGGTACTGCTGAAAGATAAGGAGAGACTGGGAGGAGAGGAGGGAGAGAGGTGGTACTGCTGAAAGATAAGGAGAGACTGGGAGGTGAGGAGGAGAGGAGGGAGGAGAGGAGGAGGGAGGGAGGTGGTACTGCTGAAAGATAAGGAGAGACTGGGAGGTGAGGAGGAGAGGAGAGGAGGGAGGTGGTACTGCTGAAAGATAAGGAGAGACTGGGAGGTGGAGAGGAGGAGGAGGAAGAGGAGGGAGGTGGTACTGCTGAAAGATAAGGAGAGACTGGGAGGTGAGGAGGAGAGGAGAGGAGGGAGGTGGTGGTACTGCTGAAAGATAAGGAGAGACTGGGAGGTGGAGAGGAGGGGGAGGGAGGGAGGTGGTACTGCTGAAAGATAAGGAGAGACTGGGAGGTGAGGAGGAGAGGAGGAGGGAGGGAGGTGGTACTGCTGAAAGATAAGGAGAGACTGGGAGGTGAGGAGGAGGGGGGAGGGAGGTGGTACTGCTGAAAGATAAGGAGAGGCCTTGCTGCTATTCCAGTTTCAACTGTTCTGCCTGCGGCTACGAAACCCCTACCTGTCCCAGACCTGCTGTTTTCAACTCTTAATGATCGGCTATGAAAAGCCAACTGAGAGACCTGAGCCCTAGGACCATACGCCGGGACTACCGGCCGTGGTGACTCCTTGCTGTCCCCAGTCCGCCTGGCCTTGCTGCTATTCCAGTTTCAACTGTTCTGCCTGCGGTTATGGAACCCCTACCTGTCCCAGACCTGCTGTTTTCAACTCTTAATGATCGGCTATGAAAAGCCAACTGAGATTTATTCCTGATTATTATTTGACCATGCTTGTCACTTATGAACATTTTTGAACATCTTGGCATGGTTCTGTTATAATCTCCACCCGGCACAGCCAGAAGAGGACTGGCCACCCCTCATAGCCTGGTTCCTCTCTAGGTTTCTTCCTAGGTTTTGCCTTTCTAGGGAGTTTTTCCTAGCCACCGTGCTTCTACACCTGCATTACTAGCTGTTTGGGGTTTTAGGCTGGGTTTCTGTACAGCACTTCGAGATATTAGCTGATGTAAGAAGGGCTATATAAAATTGATTGATTGATTGATTGAGAGACTGGGAGGTGAGGAGGAGAGGAGGGAGGGAGGGAGGTGGTACTGCTGAAAGATAAGGAGAGACTGAAAGGTGAAAGCCTACAGCCCAGTACATCACTGGGGCCGTCTATCATGTACCACTAGGTCTGTCTATAGTAATGTACCGTCTATCATGTACCACTAGGTCTGTCCAGGTGAGGTTACTGATGATGATATTTTGATGCTGTCCAGGTGAGCGTTCCCAGGCTCTGAAGACTAAGGAGAGGATGGCCCAGGTAACCACTACAGGTGCGGTGGCACCAGGTCAGGGTTTTGGGCGAGGTTCGTCTCAGCCCAACCTGTCTACCTCCTACAGCGAGGAGTACGGCAAGTCGGAGGGGTCACCTGCATCCTACCACGGCTGTGAGTAGCACTCATTTTATATTACGCACAAACACACGCTTAGACACACACACACACACACACAGACACACACTTAGACACACAAGAGTTTAAGATTGTGTCCCAGTTTTGATTTTCTTGTTCCTTAAACTAGGGTGTCCAATCAAAACTCATATTTATACCAGTGGGAAAATTGTATAGATAATCCTCTACGAAAACCAACGGTCCAAACCTCATGTCTCTATCATAATACGTTCAAAAGTTAGAATGGCCAGAATGAAGGTGACTAAATCAATGGAGTCAAAAATCAGGAAACTAGCGTGGCGTCAGCTAGCTGGATGCTGTGAGAGAATGAAGGCTACCTGACAGGAAACTAGCGTGGCGTCAGCTAGCTGGATGCTGTGAGAGAATGAAGGCTACCTGACAGGAAACTAGCATGGCGTCAGCTAGCTGGATGCTGTGAGAGAATGAAGGCTACCTGACAGGAAACTAGCATGGTGTCAGCTAGCTGGATGCTGTGAGAGAATGAAGGCTACCTGACAGGAAACTAGCGTGGCGTCAGCTAGCTGGATGCTGTGAGAGAATGAAGGCTACCTGACAGGAAACTAGCGTGGCGTCAGCTAGCTGGATGCTGTGAGAGAATGAAGGCTACCTGACAGGAAACTAGCGTGGCGTCAGCTAGCTGGATGCTGTGAGAGAATGAAGGCTACCTGACAGGAAACTAGCATGGTGTCAGCTAGCTGGATGCTGTGAGAGAATGAAGGCTACCTGACAGTAAACTAGCATGGTGTCAGCTAGCTGGATGCTGTGAGAGAATGAAGGCTACCTGATAGGAAACTAGCGTGGCGTCAGCTAGCTGGATGCTGTGAGAGAATGAAGGCTACCTGACAGGAAACTAGCGTGGCGTCAGCTAGCTGGATGCTGTGAGAGAATGAAGGCTACCTGACAGGAAACTAGCGTGGCGTCAGCTAGCTGGATGCTGTGAGAGAATGAAGGCTACCTGACAGGAAACTAGCGTGACGTCAGCTAGCTGGATGCTGTGAGAGAATGAAGGCTACCTGACAGGAAACTAGCGTGGCGTCAGCTAGCTGGATGCTGTGAGAGAATGAAGGCTACCTGACAGGAAACTAGCGTGGTGTCAGCTAGCTGGATGCTGTGAGAGAATGAAGGCTACCTGACACCCTACTAAAACTGGACAGAAGGGGGGAGACACCCTACTAAAACTCTGGGCAGAGGGGGGGGGGGGGGGGGGGGGGGGTTGGGGGGGGGAGACACCCTACTAAAAACTCTGGGCAGAGGGGGGGAGACACCCTACTAAAACTCTGGGCAGAGGGGGGGAGACACCCTACTAAAACTGGGCAGAGGGAGGGAGACACCCTACTAAAACTGGGCAGAGGGGGGGGGGGGGAGACACCCTACTAAAACTGGACAGAGGGGGGGGGCACCCTACTAAAACTCTGGGCAGAGGGGGGGGGGAGACACCATACTAAAACTGGGCAGAGGGGGGGGGGGGGAGACACCCTACTAAAACTCTGGGCAGAGGGAGGGAGACACCCTACTAAAACTGGGCAGAGGGAGGGAGACACCCTACTAAAACTGGGCAGAGGGGGGGGGACACCCTACTAAAACTCTGGGCAGAGGGAGGGAGACACCCTACTAAAACTGGGCAGAGGGAGGGAGACACCCTACTAAAACTGGGCAGAGGGGGGGGGACACCCTACTAAAACTGGGCAGAGGGGGGGGGGGACACCCTACTAAAACTCTGGGCAGAGGGGGGGGGGGGAGACACCCTACTAAAACCATGTAGCCCCTCCACCTCATACAGCCCCCCTGGCTCCGAGCTGCAGGCTTGCAGTAGGGCCACATTCCCCTGGAACACACAGACATCAGAGGAGGAAGTAGAATCACCTCCTTCACATGACTGGAATCTGTTCCCCTTCTCTCCGGGGAGCTCCGTGCTCACCCCTCCTTCACATGACTGGAATCTGTTCCCCTTCTCTCCGGGGAGCCCCGTGCTCACCCCTCCTTCACATGACTGGAATCTGTTCCCCTTCTCTCCGGGGAGCTCCGTGCTCACCCCTCCTTCACATGACTGGAATCTGTTCCCCTTCTCCGGGGAGCTCCGTGCTCACCCCTCCTTCACATGACTGGAATCTGTTCCCCTTCTCTCCGGGGAGCTCCGTGCTCACCCCTCCTTCACATGACTGGAATCTGTTCCCCTTCTCTCCGGGGAGCTCCGTGCTCACCTCTCCTTCACATGACTGGAATCTGTTCCCCTTCTCTCCGGGGAGCTCCGTGCTCACCCCTCCTTCACATGACTGGAATCTGTTCCTCTTCTCCGGGGAGCTCCGTGCTCACCCCTCCTTCACATGACTGGAATCTGTTCCTCTTCTCCGGGGAGCTCCATGCTCACCCCTCCTTCACATGACTGGAATCTGTTCCCTTTCTCTCCGGGGAGCTCCGTGCTCACCCCTCCTTCACATGGCTGGAATCTGTTCCTCTTCTCCGGGGAGCTCCGTGCTCACCCCTCCTTCACATGACTGGAATCTGTTCCCCTTCTCTCCGGGGAGCTCCGTGCTCACCCCTCCTTCACATGACTGGAATCTGTTCCTCTTCTCCGGGGAGCTCTGTGCTCACCCCTCCTTCACATGACTGGAATCTGTTCCTCTTCTCCGGGGAGCTCCGTGCTCACCCCTCCTTCACATGACTGGAATCTGTTCCCCTTCTCTCCGGGGATCTCCGTGCTCACCCCTCCTTCACATGACTGGAATCTGTTCCCCTTCTCCGGGGAGCTCCGTGCTCACCCCTCCTTCACATGACTGGAATCTGTTCCCCTTCTCTCCGGGGAGCTCCGTGCTCACCCCTCCTTCACATGACTGGAATCTGTTCCCCTTCTCTCCGGGGAGCTCCGTGCTCACCTCTCCTTCACATGACTGGAATCTGTTCCCCCTTCTCTCCGGGGAGCTCCGTGCTCACCCCTCCTTCACATGACTGGAATCTGTTCCTCTTCTCCGGGGAGCTCCGTGCTCACCCCTCCTTCACATGACTGGAATCTGTTCCTCTTCTCCGGGGAGCTCCATGCTCACCCCTCCTTCACATGACTGGAATCTGTTCCCCTTCTCTCCGGGGAGCTCCGTGCTCACCCCTCCTTCACATGGCTGGAATCTGTTCCTCTTCTCCGGGGAGCTCCGTGCTCACCCCTCCTTCACATGACTGGAATCTGTACCTCTTCTCCGGGGAGCTCCGTGCTCACCCCTCCTTCACATGACTGGAAACTGTTCCTCTTCTCTCCGGGGAGCTCCGTGCTCACCCCTCCTTCACATGACTGGAAACTGTTCCCCTTCTCTCCGGGGAGCTCCGTGCTCACCTCTCCTTCACATGACTGGAATCTGTTCCCCTTCTCTCCGGGGAGCTCCGTGCTCACCCCTCCTTCACATGACTGGAATCTGTTCCCCTTCTCTCCGGGGAGCTCCGTGCTCACCCCTCCTTCACATGACTGGAATCTGTTCCCCTTCTCTCCGGGGAGCTCCGTGCTCACCCCTCCTTCACATGACTGGAATCTGTTCCTCTTCCCCCGGGGAGCTCTGTGCTCACCCCTCCTTCACATGACTGGAATCTGTTCCTCTTCTCCGGGGAGCTCCATGCTCACCCCTCCTTCACATGACTGGAATCTGTTCCCCTTCTCTCCGGGGAGCTCCGTGCTCACCCCTCCTTCACATGACTGGAATCTGTTCCCCTTCTCCGGGGAGCTCCGTGCTCACCCCTCCTTCACATGACTGGAATCTGTTCCCCTTCTCTCCGGGGAGCTCCGTGCTCACCCCTCCTTCACATGACTGGAATCTGTTCCTCTTCTCCGGGGAGCTCCGTGCTCACCCCTCCTTCACATGACTGGAATCTGTTCCCCTTCTCTCCGGGGAGCTCCGTGCTCACCCCTCCTTCACATGACTGGAATCTGTTCCCCTTCTCTCCGGGGAGCTCCGTGCTCACCCCTCCTTCACATGGCTGGAATCTGTTCCTCTTCTCCGGGGAGCTCCGTGCTCACCCCTCCTTCACATGACTGGAATCTGTACCTCTTCTCCAGGGAGCTCCGTGCTCACCCCTCCTTCACATGACTGGAAACTGTTCCTCTTCTCTCCGGGGAGCTCCGTGCTCACCCCTCCTTCACATGACTGGAATCTGTTCCCCTTCTCTCCGGGGAGCTCCGTGCTCACCCCTCCTTCACATGGCTGGAATCTGTTCCTCTTCTCCGGGGAGCTCCGTGCTCACCCCTCCTTCACATGACTGGAATCTGTACCTCTTCTCCAGGGAGCTCCGTGCTCACCCCTCCTTCACATGACTGGAAACTGTTCCTCTTCTCTCCGGGGAGCTCCGTGCTCACCCCTCCTTCACATGACTGGAAACTGTTCCCCTTCTCTCCGGGGAGCTCCGTGCTCACCTCTCCTTCACATGACTGGAATCTGTTCCCCTTCTCTCCGGGGAGCTCCGTGCTCACCCCTCCTTCACATGACTGGAATATGTTCCCCTTCTCTCTGGGGAGCTCCGTGCTCACCTCTCCTTCACATGACTGGAATCTGTTCCTCTTCTCTCCGGGGAGCTCTGTGCTCACCCCTACTTCACATGACTGGAATCTGTTCCTCTTCTCCGGGGAGCTCCGTGCTCACCCCTCCTTCACATGACTGGAATCTGTCCCTCTTCTCCGGGGAGCTCCGTGCTCACCCCTCCTTCACATGGCTGGAATCTGTTCCTCTTCTCTCCGGGGAGCTCCGTGCTCACCCCTCCTTCACATGACTGGAATCTGTTCCCCTTCTCTCCGGGGAGCTCCGTGCTCACCCCTCCTTCACATGACTGGAATCTGTTCCCCTTCTCTCCGGGGAGCTCCGTGCTCACCCCTCCTTCACATGACTGGAATCTGTTTCCCTTCTCTCCGGGGAGCTCCGTGCTCACCCCTCCTTCACATGCCTGGAATCTGTTCCCCTTCTCTCCGGAGAGCTCCGTGCTCACCCCTCCTTCACAGGGAGAGAGAATAAACAACACTCCCCCTTTCTGGCCCCAGTCACCTCTAACCTTTTAGGTCATAGCAGTGGAGCTCTAAGGTCTCATCTCCTGGTGAGTGTAGCGCGCGCGCGTGTGGTCTTGATAAATGTGGTGGAAACTGTAGCAGCTGAGTCATTATCTGAAGGAAGCAGAGATCAGCCAATAGAAACGATGCTTAACAGGCACTGGCCAATGAGAGCGGGGCTGGGGTGTTGCCAGGGTCATTTTGGGGATTCCAGACAGTGGAAGATTCCGGGTATTGTTCACTCAGGGTGTGAAGTGACTCACTCTTTTTAAATGTGTATGTTGGAGATGGAACCAGAGATGGTTAGTTAGAATTCAGTAGAGTTACGTGTATTCTTTTGTTGTTCATAGGGCTGGTCGTTAAACCGTATTTTACTATATGCGGGGTACTGATGTTTACCTTCTAGAACAGCATTTTTGTATTGTTTGTTAAATGTAATAACTGAGAGATTAAACTCTCAATGATAGCAATTGTCTGTTTTTTTACTGCCAGTAACTTCCAACAGCTGAGAACATCTAACTTGCTAGCAAGAGCTTTCGACAGCACAGACTTTTTGTGTGTGTGTGTTGTCTTTCTGGTCTCGCTCTCCTCTGTGCTGTGCACCTTGACACTCACACTCACACCAAGCCCCGCCCCCTGCCACTCACTCACACCAAGCCCTGCCACTCACACCAAGCCTCTGCCCCCTTCCACTCACACCAAGCCCCGCCCCCTGCCACTCACACCAAGCCTCTGCCACTCACACCAAGCCCCGCCCCCTGCCACTCACACCAAGCCTCTGCCACTCACACCAAGCCCCGCCCCCTGCCACTCACACCAAGCCCCGCCCTCTGCCACTCACACCAAGCCTCTGCCACTCACACCAAGCCCCGCCCCCTGCCACTCACACCAAGCCTCTGCCACTCACACCAAGCCCTGCCCCCTGCCACTCACACCAAGCCCCGCCCTCTGCCACTCACACCAAGCCTCTGCCACTCACACCAAGCCCCGCCCCTTGCCACTCACACCAAGCCCCGCCCTCTGCCACTCACACCAAGCCTCTGCCACTCACACCAAGCCCCGCCCTCTGCCACTCACACCAAGCCCCGCCCCCTGCCACTCACACCAAGCCCCGCCCCCTGCCACACGCAACAGAGACCTCCTCCTCTTCCTCTGACAACAATCAGTTCCAAATCAATCAGTAGCTGTGTGTGGCGCTGTCTGTATAAGGCAGGTCGGGGTGAATATAATGTAGGGCCAGGGCCAGGGGTCACATCAGTTATAGTAGAGGGCCAGGGTCAGGGGTCACATCAGTTATAGTAGAGGGCCAGGGTCAGGGGTCACATCAGTTATAGTAGAGGGCCAGGGTCAGGGGTCACATCAGTTATAGTAGAGGGCCAGGGTCAGGGGTCACATCAGTTATAGTAGAGGGCCAGGGTCAGGGGTCACATCAGTTATAGTAGAGGGCCAGTGTCACATCAGTTATAGTAGAGGGCCAGGGTCAGGGGTCACATCAGTTATAGTAGAGGGCCAGGGTCACATCAGTTATAGTAGAGGGTCAGGGGTCACATCAGTTATAGTAGAGGGCCAGGGGTCACATCAGTTATAGTAGAGGGCCAGGGGTCACATCAGTTATAGTAGAGGGTCAGTGTCAGGGGTCACATCAGTTATAGTAGAGGGCCAGGGCCAGTGTCACATCAGTTATAGTAGAGGGCCAGGGTCAGGGGTCACATCAGTTATAGTAGAGGGCCAGGGGTCACATCAGTTATAGTAGAGGGCCAGGGTCAGGGGTCACATCAGTTATAGTAGAGGGCCAGGGTCAGGGGTCACATCAGTTATAGTAGAGGGCCAGGGGTCACATCAGTTATAGTAGAGGGCCAGTGTCGGGGGTCACATCAGTTATAGTAGAGGGCCAGGGTCAGGGGTCACATCAGTTATAGTAGAGGGCCAGGGGTCACATCAGTTATAGTAGAGGGCCAGTGTCGGGGGTCACATCAGTTATAGTAGAGGGCCAGGGTCAGGGGTCACATCAGTTATAGTAGAGGGCCAGGGTCAGGGGTCACATCAGTTATAGTAGAGGGCCAGTGTCGGGGGTCACATCAGTTATAGTAGAGGGCCAGGGTCAGGGGTCACATCAGTTATAGTAGAGGGCCAGGGTCAGGGGTCACATCAGTTATAGTAGAGGGTCAGGGGTCACATCAGTTATAGTAGAGGGCCAGGGTCAGGGGTCACATCAGTTATAGTAGAGGGCCAGGGTCAGGGGTCACATCAGTTATAGTAGAGGGCCAGGGGTCACATCAGTTATAGTAGAGGGCCAGGGTCAGGGGTCACATCAGTTATAGTAGAGGGCCAGTGTCGGGGGTCACATCAGTTATAGTAGAGGGCCAGGGTCAGGGGTCACATCAGTTATAGTAGAGGGTCAGGGGTCACATCAGTTATAGTAGAGGGCCAGGGTCACATCAGTTATAGTAGAGGGTCAGGGGTCACATCAGTTATAGTAGAGGGTCAGGGGTCACATCAGTTATAGTAGAGGGCCAGGGGTCACATCAGTTATAGTAGAGGGCCAGGGTCAGGGGTCACATCAGTTATAGTAGAGGGCCAGGGGTCACATCAGTTATAGTAGAGGGCCAGGGTCGGGGGTCACATCAGTTATAGTAGAGGGCCAGGGTCAGGGGTCACATCAGTTATAGTAGAGGGCCAGGGGTCACATCAGTTATAGTAGAGGGCCAGTGTCGGGGGTCACATCAGTTATAGTAGAAGGCCAGGGCCAGGGGTCACATCAGTTATAGTAGAGGGCCAGGGTCAGGGGTCACATCAGTTATAGTAGAGGGCCAGGGGGTCACATCAGTTATAGTAGAGGGCCAGGGTCAGGGGTCACATCAGTTATAGTAGAGGGCCAGGGTCAGGGGTCACATCAGTTATAGTAGAGGGCCAGGGTCAGGGGTCACATCAGTTATAGTAGAGGGCCAGTGTCGGGGTCACATCAGTTATAGTAGAGGGCCAGGGTCAGGGGTCACATCAGTTATAGTAGAGGGCCAGGGTCAGGGGTCACATCAGTTATAGTAGAGGGCCAGGGTCAGGGGTCACATCAGTTATAGTAGAGGGCCAGGGGTCACATCAGTTATAGTAGAGGGCCAGTGTCAGGGTCTGTGCTCAGGACTTAGGCTACAATGGAAGGTGTGTGGGAGGAACCTTTTTTTTTTTTTAGCACTTTTCATTAACATATTTTGTTATTCTTTCGAGTTATTCTTTCGAGTGTAGGTTTATTTTTAGCGTCTCGGCCTCCTTGGTTTTTCCTTTTCATTGTTTTTTAGTACTTCCACATCAGTTATACACACAACCCTGAGCTGTGGCACTGTGAGATATATATACTGTAGCTATATTTACACATCAGTAGGATCTCACTCTGTGTCTGTAGTCTGTCTCTCTGACTGACTAGGTGTAGGTCTGGTTTAGAGCTGTAGTCTGTCTCTCTGACTAGGAGTAGGTCTGGTTTAGAAGCTGTAGTCTGTCTCTCTGACTGACTAGGAGTAGGTCTGGTTTAGAGCTGTAGTCTGTTCTCTGACTGACTAGGAGTAGGTCTGGTTTAGAGCTGTAGTCTGTCTCTCTGGACTAGGAGTAGGTCTGGTTTAGAGCTGTAGTCTGTCTCTCTGACTAGGAGTAGGTCTGGTTTAGAGCTGTAGTCTGTCTCTCTGACTAGGAGTAGGTCTGGTTTACGCTGTAGTCTGTCTCATCTGACTGACTAGGAGTAGGTCTGGTTTTAGAGCTGTAAGTCTGTCTCTCTGACTGACTAGGAGTAGGTCTGGTTAGAGCTTGTGGTTCTGTCTCTCTGACTGACTGGGAGTAGGTTGGTTTAGAAGGCTGTACGTCGTCTCTCTGAACTTGAACTAGGGCGTCGGTCTGGTTTAGAGCTGTAGTCTGTCTCTCTGACTAGAGTAGGTCTGGTTTAGAGCTTGTAGTCTGTCTCTCCTGACTGACTGGGAGTAGGTCTGGTTTAGAGCTGTAGTCTGTCTCTCTGACTGACTAGGAGTAGGTCTGGTTTAGAGCTGTAGTCTGTCTCTCTGACTGACTAGGAGTAGGTCTGGTTTAGAGCTGTAGTCTGTCTCTCTGACTGACTAGGAGTAGGTCTGGTTTAGAGCTGTAGTCGTCTCTCTGACTGACTAGGAGTAGGTCTGGTTTAGAGCGGTAGGCTGTCTCTCTGACTGACTAGGAGTAGGTCTGGTTTTAGAGCTGTAGTCTGTCTCTCTGACTAGGAGTAGGTCTGGTTTAGAGCTTAGTCTGTCTCTCTGACTGACTAGGAGTAGGTCTGGTTTAGAGCTGTAGTCTGTCTCTCTGACTGATAGGAGTAGGTCTGGTTTAGAGCTGTAGTCTGCTCTCTGACTGACTAGGAGTAGGTCTGGGTGTAGAGCTGTAGTCTGTCTCTCTGACTGACTAGGAGTAGGTCTGGTTTAGAGCTGTAGTCTGTCTCTCTGACTGACTAGGAGTAGGTCTGGTTTAGAGCTGTAGTCTGTCTCTCTGACTGACTAGGAGTAGGTCTGGTTTAGAGCTGTTAGTCTGTCTCTCTGACTGACTAGGAGTAGGTCTGGTTTAGAGCTGTAGTCTGTCTCTCTGACTGACTAGGAGTAGGTCTGGTTTAGAGCTGTAGTCTGTCTCTCTGACTGACTAGGAGTAGGTCTGGTTTAGAGCTGTAGTCTGTCTCTCTGACTGACTAGGAGTAGGTCTGGTTTAGAGCTGTAGTCTGTCTCTCTGACTGACTAGGAGTAGGTCTGGTTTAGAGCTGTAGTCTGTCTCTCTGACTGACTAGGAGTAGGTCTGGTTTAGAGCTGTAGTTTGTCTCTCTGACTGACTAGGAGTAGGTTCTGGTTTTAGAGCTGTAGTCTGTCTCTCTGACTAGGAGTAGGTCTGGTTTAGAGCTGTAGTCTGTCTCTGACTAGGAGTAGGTCTGGTTTAGAGCTGTAGTCTGTCTCTCTGACTGACTAGGAGTAGGTTCTGGTTTAGAGCTGTAGTCTGTCTCTCTGACTAGGAGTAGGTCTGGTTTAGAGCTGTAGTCTGTCTCTCTGACGACTAGGAGTAGGTCTGGTTTAGAGCTGTAGTCTGTCTCTCTGACTAGGAGTAGGTCTGGTTTAGAGCTGTAGTCTGTCTCTCTGACTAGGAGTAGGTCTGGTTTAGAGCTGTAGTCTGTCTCTCTGACTAGGAGTAGGTCTGGTTTAGAGCTGTAGTCTGTCTCTCTGACTGACGGGAGTAGGTCTGGTTTTAGAGCTGTAGTCTGTCTCTCTGACTAGGAGTAGGTCTGGTTTTAGAGCTGTAGTCTGTCTCTCTGACTAGGAGTAGGTCTGGTTTAGAGCTGTAGTCTGTCTCTCTGACTAGGAGTAGGTCTGGTTTAGAGCTGTAGTCTGTCTCTCTGACTAGGAGTAGGTCTGGTTTAGAGCTGTAGTCTGTCTCTCTGACTGGGAGTAGGTCTGGTTTAGAGCTGTAGTCTGTCTCTCTGACTAGAGTAGTCTGGTTTTAGGCTGTAGTCTGTCTCCTCTGACTGCGGGAGTAGGTCTTTAGAGCTGTAGTCCTTGTCTCTCTGACTGAACTATGGAGTAGGTCTGGGTTTTAGAGCTGTAGTCTGTTCTCTCTGACTGACTGGGAGTAGGTCTGGTTTTAAGAGCTGTAGTCTGTCTCTCTGACTAGGAGTAGGTCTGGTTTTAGAGACTGTAGTCTGTCTCTTCTGACTGACTAGTGAGTAGGTCTGGGTTTAGAGCTGTTAGCTCTGTCTCTCTGACTAGGAGTAGGTCTGGTTTATGAGCTGTAGATCTGCTCTCTTACTGACTAGGAGTAGTAGGTCTGGTGGTTAGAGCTGTGGTAGTATGTCCTCTCTGAACTGACTAGGAGTAGGTCTGGTTTAGAGCTGTAGTCTGTTCTCTCTTACTGACTAGGAGTAGGTCTGGGTTTAGAGCTGTAGGTCCTGTCTCTCTGACTGACTAGGAGTAGGTCTGGTTTAGGCTGTAGTCTGTCCGTCTCTGACTGACTAGGAGTAGGTCTGGTTTAGAGCTGTAGTCTGTCTCTACTGACTAGGAGTAGGTCTGGGTTTAGAGCTGTAGTCTGTCTCTCTGCCTGCCTAGGAGTAGGTCTGGTTTAGAGCTGTAGTCTGTCTCTCTGAGACTAGGAGTAGGTCTGGTTTAGAGCTGTAGTCTGTCTCTCTGACTGACTGGGAGTAGGTCTGGTTTAGAGCTGTAGTCTGTCTCTCTGACTGACTAGGAGAGGTCTGGTTTAGAGCTGTAGTCTGTATCTCTGACTGACTAGAGTAGGTCTGGTTTAGAGCTGTAGTCTGTCTCTTCTGACTGACTGGGAGTAGGTCTGGTTTAGAGCTGTAGTCTGTCTCTCTGACTGACTGGGAGTAGGTCTGGTTTTAGAGCTGTAGGTCTGTCTCTCTGACTGACAGGAGTAGGTCTGGTTTAGAGCTGTAGTCTGTCTCCTGACTGACTAGGAGTAGGTTTTGGTTTAGAGCTGTAGTCTGTCTCTCTGACTAGGAGTAGGTCTGGTTTAGAGCTGTAGTCTGTCTGACTGACTAGGAGTAGGTCTGGTTTAGAGCTGTAGTCTGTCTCTCTGACTAGGAGTAGGTCTGGTTTAGAGCTGTAGTCTGTCTCTCTGACTGACTGGGAGTAGGTCTGGTTTAGAGCTGTAGTCTGTCTCTCTGACTAGGAGTAGGTCTGGTTTAGAGCTGTAGTCTGTCTCTCTGACTAGGAGTAGGTCTGGTTTAGAGCTGTAGTCTGTCTCTCTGACTGACTAGGAGTAGGTCTGGTTTAGAGCTGTAGTCTGTCTCTCTGACTGACTAGGAGTAGGTCTGGTTTAGAGCTGTAGTCTGTCTCTCTGACTGACTAGGAGTAGGTCTGGTTTAGAGCTGTAGTCTGTCTCTCTGACTAGGAGTAGGTCTGGTTTAGAGCTGGGTTAAACCTTGGACTGTACAGACACCTAGGCTACCTTGTGTTTGTAGCGGCTTCCTGATGGCTTTGTCCAAATGACTGTATATTCGAATGGACAAAGCCATCGATCACCTGACACCATTCATTGATCACGTGACACCATTCATTCCTATGTGAAGACTCAACAGTGTATTGAAGCCAAGTGAAGTCGGTTAAAGATGGCGTCTCATGGAGACATAACATGAGCAGTTTTGAGCTACTCCAGGAAGTGACGTTGGTGGCCAGCTCAGTGCTGCCCCCTCTCATTAAGTAACTCAAGTTGAAGGCCGACCGGGGTACTGCAGGCTGCCATTAACCACTAAATTAGCCTTTAACAACTTCTGTGTGCGATTTTAAAATAAAATAATTGGTTCAAGGACATACAGAGGGGGGCAAAGAGTGAGAGAGGGGGGGCAAAGAGTGAGAGAGGGGGGGGGCAAAGAGTGAGAGAGGTGGGGGCAAAGAGTGAGAGAGGGGGGGGGCAAAGAGTGAGAGAGGGGGGGGGGGCAAACAGTGAGAGAGGGGGGGCAAAGAGTGAGAGAAGGGGGGGGTAAAAGGGGGGAGAGGGAGCCAGACAGACAGACAGACAGACAGAAAGACGCAGACAGAGTAGAGATGTACGATGTCATCAGTCCCCGACTGTGCTGTGTCATCTACTCCCGCCCACGCCTCAGTTCCCACGGAAACAACACACTCACTGTTTCCAGCCAACAGCCTCACACAAGCGGCTCCCGTCTCAGTGTGCCCCGTCGCCCTGATCCAATAAAAACTAAAGTGACGCGTTCTCCTCTACTGGCTTTGCCATAGGGCCTCAAAAACACACACCAGTCTCTCTTGTCTATTTTAGCAGTAATGAATGTCTTCTAACTGATCTCTCTCTGGTCTAGTACTGCAGTGTGTCAGTCAGTTCTGCTGAGGCATGTCTAACGTGTGTGTGTGTGTGTGTGTGTGTGTGTGTGTGTGTGTGTGTGTGTGTGTGTGGTGTGTGTGTGTGTGTGTGTGTGTGTAGCCACGTCCCCGGTTCCAGGCTCAGAGTTGGAGCAGGCCCGCCCTCAGACCAGCGGAGAGGAGGAGCTCCAGCTCCAGCTGGCCCTGGCCATGAGCAGAGAGGCTGCAGAACAGGTACGCACGCCACGGCCACGCCCGTCATCTGTTCGGTGGTCAACACTTCCTCTGTCTGTCTGTCAGCTTGCTCAGGGGGACTCCTCTCTAGGTTAATCTCTCGGTGGTCAACACTTCAACACGTCTTTTAGAGACTGTTCTCTGTCTCCCTCTGTCTGTCTGTCAGCTTGCTCAGGGGGACTCCTCTCTAGGTTAATCTCTCGGTGGTCAACACGTCTTTTAGAGACTGTTCCCTGTCTCCCTCTGTCTGTCTGTCACCTTGCTCAGGGGGACTCCTCTCTAGGTTAATCTCTCTGTGGTCAACACGTCTTTTAGAGACTGTTCCCTGTCTCCCTCTGTCTGTCTGTCACCTTGCTCAGGGGGACTCCTCTCTAGGTTAATCTCTCTGTGGTCAACACTTCTTCAACACGTCTTTTAGAGACTGTTCCCTGTCTCCCTCTGTCTGTCACCTTGCTCAGGGGGACTCCTCTCTAGGTTAATCTCTCTGTGGTCAACACTTCTTCAACACGTCTTTTAGAGACTGTTCTCTGTCTCCCTCTGTCTGTCTGTCACCTTGCTCAGGGGGACTCCTCTCTAGGTTAATCTCTCGGTGGTCAACACTTCAACACGTCTTTTAGAGACTGTTCCCTGTCTCCCTCTGTCTGTCTGTCACCTTGCTCAGGGGGACTCCTCTCTAGGTTAATCTCTCTGTGGTCAACACTTCTTCAACACGTCTTTTAGAGACTGTTCCCTGTCTCCCTCTGTCTGTCAGCTTGCTCAGGGGGACTCCTCTCTAGGTTAATCTCTCTGTGGTCAACACTTCAACACGTCTTTTAGAGACTGTTCCCTGTCTCCCTCTGTCTGTCACCTTGCTCAGGGGGACTCCTCTCTAGGTTAATCTCTCTGTGGTCAACACGTCTTTTAGAGACTGTTCCCTGTCTCCCTCTGTCTGTCTGTCACCTTGCTCAGGGGGACTCCTCTCTAGGTTAATCTCTCTGTGGTCAACACGTCTTTTAGAGACTGTTCCCTGTCTCCCTCTGTCTGTCTGTCACCTTGCTCAGGGGGACTCCTCTCTAGGTTAATCTCTCTGTGGTCAACACTTCATCAACACGTCTTTTAGAGACTGTTCCCTGTCTCCCTCTGTCTGTCTGTCACCTTGCTCAGGGGGACTCCTCTCTAGGTTAATCTCTCTGTGGTCAACACTTCATCAACACGTCTTTTAGAGACTGTTCCCTGTCTCCCTCTGTCTGTCTGTCACCTTGCTCAGGGGGACTCCTCTCTAGGTTAATCTCTCTGTACCTTTCTACCTTTCTCTCTGTGCGTAGGAGGAGAGGATGCGTCGGGGAGATGACCTGAGACTCCAGATGGCGCTAGAGGAGAGTCGTAAAGGAAAAGCCCTCGGTGATACCGGCTCTGGAAAACTAGCGAAGAAGAAGAGAGAGGTACACACACACACACAGACACACAGACACACCGACAGAGGGGCTTGGCTATCTCAGTGTTTCCAATGGTACGGCTGTAGGTTGTTGTAGTCTGTTTTTCTCGAAAGGTGATGGATGGCTGATTGACCGACCCTCATAAGACTTCTTCTGGGCTGACTGTTTCTCTCATTAGGGCTGTTGTTTTTTTGTCCCCTGTGTGTCAGGGTTTCAAAGCCGATTTAAATAAAAACGGGTGCCGGCCAATTGTCCAGGAGAAGAAAAAATAAAAATAATAATCCCCATTCGAAATAATGTATTTTAGCCGTTTCATTGATTTTTTTTTTTAAATACCAGTCGATGTAGCGTGAGAGATTTACATCTCATCAACCAGCCGTTGCTGCTGGAGTTAAAAACGTGTTTTTTATAAAAAGCCCAGTCATTGCGCAACAATTTCTAAAAATGTTAATCGCGTATAAAAAAAAAAAAAAAAAAGAGCTACTGGTAATTGAAGCGCGCTTCCCATTCGCCGTCCAAGTGTATAGGGCAACTCGGCAGGCTTCAGTAACATCGCGTCACGTTGCAGTGATCCGGAGACCGTGTGCATTTTGAAAACATGTACTTGGTTTGTTTTGAAACCTGACCGTTTTACCTCATATTATGAGGTGTGTCTTACCATGCTTCTAAAGTAGCCTATAGCCACAAATCCAACCATGGAAACGTTTCAGGCACATTATTTTATAAAGACTTCCTCATGTGCCGTTTTGAAACCAGCATCCTGTTTCTCTCACGTTCTATTGGTTTTCAACTTTCTTTCATTTGTCCGGTAGCCAAAATGCCCAATCCTAGTCATATTAGCAACCCCCACGCTAGTTGTTGCATCTTTAGATCTCCCCCTTTCTTTCTAACAGATATTTCCGTCTGTCAGGAAACGGCTCGCATGTGCAGTGCCTTTTTCTAAACAACGTGCCCTCCCCCCGCCCCCCCTTCCCCGCTAATTTCATTATGGAACAAACAGTCTGTCTGTTTGGAATAGGCAGCGTCTTGGCTGAGGAACAGTAAATGTGGACAGTTATTCTATCATCTTGCGCTGGATTGGATGACTTTTGGTGCTCCCCCCCCCCACAGCAGCCCCAGTCCTCCCTTCTGGATCTGATGGATGTTCCAGAGAGGGGTTCAGCCGACCCCTGGGGGGCAAGAGGAGCTGCTGCACCTGACCCCTGGCAGGCCTACGGTACTCACACATACACACACACACCCCTGGAAGGCCTACGGTACTCACACACACACCCCTGGAAGGCCTACGGTACTCACACACACACACACACACCCCTGGAAGGCCTACGGTACTCACACACACACACACACCCCTGGCAGGCCTACGGTACTCACACACACACACACCCCTGGCAGGCCTACGGTACTCACACACACACCACATACACACACACACACACACCCCTGGCAGGCCTATGGTACTCACACACACACACACACACACACACACACACCCCTGGCAGGCCTACAGTACTCACACACACACACACACACACACCCCTGGCAGGCCTACGGTACTCACACACACACACACACACACACCCCTGGCAGGCCTACGGTACTCACACACACACACACACACACCCCTGGCAGGCCTACGGTACTCACATCACACACACACACACCCCTCCCACACACACACACACCCCCCTGGCAGGCCTACGGTACTCACACACACACACACACACACACACACACCACATACACACACACACCCCTGGCAGGCCTACGGTACTCACATACACACACACACCCCTGGCAGGCCTACGGTACTCACATACACACACACACACCCTGGCAGGCCTACGGTACTCGCATACACACACACACACCCCTGGCAGGCCTACGGTACTCACATACACACACACACCCCTGGCAGGCCTACGGTACTCACACATACACACACACCTGGCAGGCCTACGGTACTCACATACAACACACCACACCCCTGGCAGGCCTACGGTACTCGCATACACACACACACACACACACACACACCCCTGGCAGGCCTACGGTACTCACACACACACACACACACACCCCTGGCAGGCCTACGGTACTCACACACACACACACACACACCCACACACACACACCCCTGGCAGGCCTACGGTACTCACACACACACACACACACCCCTGGCAGGCCTACGGTACTCACACACACACACACACACCCCTGGCAGGCCTACGGTACTCACACACACACACACACACCCCTGGCAGGCCTACGGTACTCACACACACACACACACCCCTGGCAGGCCTACGGTACTCACACACACACACACACCCCTGGCAGGCCTACGGTACTCGCATACACACACACACACCCCTGGCAGGCCTACGGTACTCTCACACACACACCCCTGGCAGGCCTACGGTACTCACATACACACACACACCCCTGGCAGGCCTACGGTACTCACACACACACCCCTGGCAGGCCTACGGTACTCACATACACACACACACCCCTGGCAGGCCTACGGTACTCACATACACACACACACACACACACACACACCCCTGGCAGGCCTACGGTACTCACATACACACACACACCCCTGGCAGGCCTACGGTACTCACTCACTCACTCACTCACTCACTCACTCACTCACTCACTCACTCACTCACTCACACACAGACTAGAAGCAGTGTCCCAATATTCGTACTTGCGTTCTAAATAGTAGGCATTTTGTTGATGTGAAAATATAAATACAAAATGGAGTGCTTTAAATGCCAGGATGTCGTACTCCATTTGGGCTTTTCATCTGGTAGAATTCACTGCACACTAATTAGGAAGAGAATCATCTTTTGAGATCAACATGTTTGACAACGGCTGATAATCAGATCAGGGGAGGCGCCGTACCAAAAATGAACGAATGGCAGGAATCAACGCAATTGCATTTCGATGAGGCATTCTCAGTATGGATGAGTAGTATGTGGATATTAGTTTTTACTGAACAGTGCGTTCAATAATAATCATCATCAGTTTAGTATGATTAGTACACAGTATGTAGTTTTAGTAAGTGGTAGACAAGACAGATTTGGGACACGGCCAGTGGGTTTGACAGCATAAGGGGACAGGAACTGTCCAGTGGGTTTGACAGCGTAAAGGGGACAGGAACTGTCCAGTGGGTTTGACAGTGTAAAGGGGACAGGAACTGTCCAGTGGGTTTGACAGTGTAAAGGGGACAGGAACTGTCCAGTGGGTTTGACAGTGTAAAGGGGGGACAGGAACTGTCCAGTGGGTTTGACAGTGTAAAGGGGACAGGAACTGTCCAGTGGGTTTGACAGTGTAAAGGGGGACAGGAACTGTCCAGTGGGTTTGACAGTGTAAAGGGGACAGGAACTGTCCAGTGGGTTTGACAGTGTAAAGGGGGGACAGGAACTGTCCAGTGGGTTTGACAGTGTAAAGGGGACAGGAACTGTCCAGTGGGTTTGACAGTGTAAAGGGGACAGGAACTGTCCAGTGGGTTTGACAGTGTAAAGGGGGGACAGGAACTGTCCAGTGGGTTTGACAGTGTAAAGTGGGACAGGAACTGTCCAGTGGGTTTGACAGTGTAAAGGGGGACAGGAACTGTCCAGTGGGTTTGGACAGTGTAGTAAAGGGGACAGGAACTGTCCAGTGGGTTTGACAGTGTAAAGGGGGGACAGGAACTGTCCAGTGGGTTTGACAGTGTAAAGGGGACAGGAACTGTCCAGTGGGTTTGACAGTGTAAAGGGGACAGGAACTGTCCAGTGGGTTTGACAGTGTAAAGGGGGACAGGAACTGTCCAGTGGGTTTGACAGTGTAAAGGGGACAGGAACTGTCCAGTGGGTTTGACAGTGTAAAGGGGGGACAGGAACTGTCCAGTGGGTTTGACAGCATAAAGGGGGGACAGGAACTGTCCAGTGGGTTTGACAGCATAAAGGGGGGACAGGAACTGTCCAGTGGGTTTGACAGTGTAAAGGGGGGACAGGAACTGTCCAGTGGGTTTGACAGTGTAAAGGGGGGACAGGAACTGTCCAGTGGGTTTGACAGTGTAAAGGGGACAGGAACTGTCCAGTGGGTTTGACAGCGTAAAGGGGGGACAGGAACTGTCCAGTGGGTTTGACAGTGTAAAGGGGACAGGAACTGTCCAGTGGGTTTGACAGTGTAAAGGGGACAGGAACTGTCCAGTGGGTTTGACAGCATAAAGGGGGGACAGGAACTGTCCAGTGGGTTTGACAGTGTAAAGGGGGGACAGGAACTGTCCAGTGGGTTTGACAGTGTAAAGGGGGGACAGGAACTGTCCAGTGGGTTTGACAGTGTAAAGGGGACAGGAACTGTCCAGTGGGTTTGACAGTGTAAAGGGGACAGGAACTGTCCAGTGGGTTTGACAGTGTAAAGGGGGGACAGGAACTGTCCAGTGGGTTTGACAGTGTAAAGGGGACAGGAACTGTCCAGTGGGTTTGACAGTGTAAAGGGGGGACAGGAACTGTCCAGTGGGTTTGACAGCATAAAGGGGACAGGAACTGTCCAGTGGGTTTGACAGTGTAAAGGGGGGACAGGAACTGTCCAGTGGGTTTGACAGTGTAAAGGGGACAGGAACTGTCCAGTGGGTTTGACAGCGTAAAGGGGGGACAGGAACTGTCCAGTGGGTTTGACAGTGTAAAGGGGACAGGAACTGTCCAGTGGGTTTGACAGTGTAAAGGGGGGACAGGAACTGTCCAGTGGGTTTGACAGCGTAAAGGGGACAGGAACTGTCCAGTGGGTTTGACAGTGTAAAGGGGGACAGGAACTGTCCAGTGGGTTTGACAGCATAAAGGGGGGACAGGAACTGTCCAGTGGGTTTGACAGCGTAAAGGGGACAGGAACTGTCCAGTGTGAGTCTGTAAGGGGGACAGAGGGAGAGTGGAGCGGGAGGAGGACAGAGGGAGAGTGGAGCGGGAGGAGGACAGAGGGAGAGTGGAGCGGGAGGAGGACAGAGGGAGAGTGGAGCGGGAGGAGGACAGAGGGAGAGTGGAGCGGGAGGAGGACAGAGGGAGAGTGGAGCGGGAGGGGGACAGAGGGAGAGTGGAGCGGGAGGAGGACAGAGGGAGAGTGGAGCGGGAGGAGGACAGAGGGAGGGTGGAGCGGGAGGAGGACAGAGGGAGAGTGGAGCGGGAGGAGGACAGAGGGAGAGTGGAGCGGGAGGAGGACAGAGGGAGAGTGGAGCGGGAGGAGGACAGAGGGAGAGTGGAGCGGGAGGAGGACAGAGGGAGAGTGGAGCGGGAGGAGGACAGAGGGAGAGTGGAGCGGGAGGAGGACAGAGGGAGAGTGGAGCGGGAGGAGGACAGAGGGAGAGTGGAGCGGGAGGAGGACAGAGGGAGAGTGGAGCGGGAGGAGGACAGAGGGAGAGGAGGATGTATCTTAGTAGTCTAGAGCGGTACTGATCTGAAAACGAGGTCAAAGCAATGTGACAGACAACCAGCAGGAATGACTTTTCATCTGTCTACTTATTTTATCTGGGTTAACTCATTTTGTATGGTGTGTGGTGTGTGTGTCCGTCCAGGTGCAGCCCCAAAGCCAGTGGCTCCAGTAGATCCGTGGGGTCCCCCGTCCTCCTCTGTTCCCCCCATGAAGAGCAGTGATCCCTGGGGAACCAACCCTGCTCCTGACCCCTGGGGCTCTGGAGGCACAATGCCCAAGACCTCCAACACAGGTACACCAGGGTTTAGTTAGCCGGTAATAGCTGGCTTTGGCAAAATATAATAACAACAATAATAATAACAATAATAGTAATAATAATAGTAATAATAACAATAATAATAATAATAGCAGTAGTAATAATAGTAGTAATAATAGCAGTAATAATAATAGTAGTAGTAGTAATAATAGTAGTAATAATAGCAGTAGTAATAATAGTAGTAATAATAGCAGTAATAATAATAGTAGTAGTAATAATAGTAGTAATAATAGTAGTAATAATAGTAGTAATAATAGTAGTAATAATAGCAGCAATAATAATAATAGTAGTAGTAGTAATAATAGTAGTAATAATAGTAGTAATAATAGCAGTAATAATAGCAGTAGTAATAGCAGTAGTAATAATAGTAGTAATAATAGCAGTAATAATAATAGTAGTAGTAGTAGTAATAATAGTAGTAATAGTAATAATAATAATAGTAATAATAATAATCATGAAAAGCCGATTAAATAACATTTGCAGCGGCCAATAGTCCGGGAGAAAAAAAACATCCCATTTGCAAAACAATGCTTTTCAGCATATTCATTGATGGAAATACCAGTCGATGTAACCCCATGTTGACCGCTCTATAGGTTAATTGGCATTTATTTAGTGGAATGAAACGGCTGCGTGTGTATTTCGGTTAGTCGTTCCGTGTGTTATTTACCACAGGCGTACAGACACAGCCTAGCGTGAACAGGGCGTGTGTATTTCGGTTAGTCGTTCCGTGTGTTATTTACCACAGGCGTACAGACTCAGCCTGGCGTGAACAGGGCGTGTGTATTTCGGTTAGTCGTTCCGTGTGTTATTTACCACAGGCGTACAGACTCAGCCTGGCGTGAACAGGGCGTGTGTATTTTGGTTAGTCGTTGTGTGTGTTATTTACCACAGGCGTACAGACACAGCCTAGCGTGAACAGGGCGTGTGTATTTTGGTTAGTCGTTCCGTGTGTTATTTACCACAGGCGTCCAGACCCAGCCTGGCGTGAACAGGGCGTGTGTATTTTGGTTAGTCGTTCCGTGTGTTATTTACCACAGGCGTACAGACACAGCCTAGCGTGAACAGGGCGTGTGTATTTTGGTTAGTCGTTCCGTGTGTTATTTACCACAGGCGTACAGACCCAGCCTGGCGTGAACAGGGCGTGTGTATTTTGGTTAGTCGTTCCGTGTGTTATTTACCACAGGCGTACAGACACAGCCTAGCGTGAACAGGGCGTGTGTATTTTGGTTAGTCGTTGCGTGTGTTATTTACCACAGGCGTACAGACTCAGCCTGGCGTGAACAGGGCGTGTGTATTTTGGTTAGTCGTTCCGTGTGTTATTTACCACAGGCGTACAGACACAGCCTAGCGTGAACAGGGCGTGTGTATTTTGGTTAGTCGTTCCGTGTGTTATTTACCACAGGCGTACAGACACAGCCTAGCGTGAACAGGGCGTGTGTATTTTGGTTAGTCGTTACGTGTGTTATTTACCACAGGCGTACAGACACAGCCTAGCGTGAACAGGGCGTGTGTATTTTGGTTAGTCGTTGTGTGTGTTATTTACCACAGGCGTACAGACTCAGCCTGGCGTGAACAGGGCGTGTGTATTTCGGTTAGTCGTTCCGTGTGTTATTTACCACAGGCGTACAGACTCAGCCTGGCGTGAACAGGGCGTGTGTATTTTGGTTAGTCGTTCCGTGTGTTATTTACCACAGGCGTACAGACTCAGCCTGGCGTGAACAGGGCGTGTGTATTTTGGTTAGTCGTTCCGTGTGTTATTTACCACAGGCGTACAGACTCAGCCTGGCGTGAACAGGGCGTGTGTATTTCGGTTAGTCGTTCCGTGTGTTATTTACCACAGGCGTCCAGACCCAGCCTGGCGTGAACAGGGCGTGTGTATTTTGGTTAGTCGTTCCGTGTGTTATTTACCACAGGCGTCCAGACCCAGCCTGGCGTGAACAGGGCGTGTGTATTTTGGTTAGTCGTTCCGTGTGTTATTTACCACAGGCGTACAGACTCAGCCTGGCGTGAACAGGGCGTGTGTATTTTGGTTAGTCGTTGCGTGTGTTATTTACCACAGGCGTACAGACTCAGCCTGGCGTGAACAGGGCGTGTGTATTTTGGTTAGTCGTTACGTGTGTTATTTACCACAGGCGTACAGACTCAGCCTAGCGTGAACAGGGCATCTGTCAATGAATTTATTTGCACCACCCTGATATGAACTATATACACCATCACCATTTTGATTTTTAGGCGGTAGATCAGCTTCATCCATCCGTCCGTCCGTCCGTCCGTCCGTCCGTCCGTCCGTCCGTCCGTCCATCCATCCATCCATCCATCCATCCATATGAAACGTGCTTTTAGAAGCCCAATCAATGCGCAAACAATTCTAAATGCAATCACTTGTTAAAAACACTCTTGATGGACACGATAAAAAAATAAAATAAAAAGCTACTATTTCTATTTCTCAACTGGTAATTGAAGCGCGCCTCACCATTCACCATTCGAGTGTATAGGCAACGGCCGGCAGGCTATCAGCGCGTCACCCACCACTTTGCAATGTGAGCTGGAGACGGTATAGATTTGGAAACGCCTCCCCATTCACCATTCGAGTGTATAGGGAACGGCCGGCAGGCTATCAGCGCGTCACCCACCACTTTGCAATGTGAGCTGGAGACGGTATAGATTTGGAAAACATAAACTTTAATTGTTTGAAACCTGGACGTTTTACTTGATATAATGAGGCATGTCTTACCTTGAAAGTAGCCTATAGCCAAAATCCAACCATAGATTTATTTTTTATAAATACTTCCTCATATGCCATTGAAACTAGCATTTTTCTCCTGTTCTATTGGTTTTCAAATCAACTTTATTTCGTTGTCCCAGAAGCCAAAGGCCCAATCATAATCGTATTAGCAACCCCATCCTAGTTGCTGCATCTTTACATTCTCCCTCTTTCTAAGTTTTTAGAACTGAGATTTTCTGTCACAAGTGTTTTCCCGCTAATTGCATTATGGGACAAACGTTCGTGTGTAGCCTACTGCCGTATGCGCATTGCTGCGCTTATAATGTGGAAAAAGAATAGTTGATCAACATTCTAAACTAAACGTTAAATTCATAAAAATAAAAAAAATGAATATGCCATTTAGCAGACGCTTTTATCCAAAGCGACTTACAGTCATGTGCGCATACATTTTTTACGTATGGGTGGTCCCGGGGATCGAACCCACTACCCTGGCGTTACAAGCGCCGTGCTCTACCAACTGAGCTACGTTCTGATCTGTTGCATCAGATTCATTGCTTTTTAATGTACTGGTTGTATGAATTTGGGATCCTTCGTCCCACAACTGTCCCCAGAGTCTGTTTGGAATAAAGCTATTTCTTTCTCGACAAGCTGACCAATAGAATAGGTCAACGTTTCTACTCCGGCGGATAGGAGATTGGCAGACTGGTGACTTTGCTGTTCGTTACTCGTCTTGTTGGCGGAGGAACTGTAAAATGTGGACAGTTATTCTGAAATCTTCAAAGTGCGCGTCGGGAATTCGGTAAGAAGGGGGGGACCGGACCGCACGTCGTTGCATCCTGGAGTTGCATGTTCTGACCAGATGAATTTACCATAATCTGAATGTGATTTCTGTCATTCTGATCACCGTGGGTGGACACCCTAATCAGGTTTACACACACAAGGCATATGGGTCCGGCAGATTTCTCAAATGTCCGGTAAATTTAAAATACTTCCGGTCAAATGTCAAGCGCCACATTCTCCTGACGGAAACCCTGACACACACACACACACACACACACACACACACACACACACACACACACAAAGGGAACACATACACCCACCAAGATCTGCAGACCTCCACACAGATACACAACTGCTCACAAGACACTGGAAACATTAACCCTGCTGTCTGTGTGTGTGTGTGTGTGTCTTTGTGTGTGTGTGTGTGTGTGTGTGTTCCCCCCAGCAGGTAGTTTTGACCTGTTCAGTTCGTCCAACGGTACGTCCAGAGAAGACCTGTCAGAGTTTGACAGCCTCCACCGCTCCTCTCTCCTCTCTGGTACTCCTCTTCCTCCTCCTCCTCCTCATCCTCTATCTAACACACTCCTTAAGTAGCCTTTATGACAGTCTCCTCCACCGCTCCTCTCTCTCTTTGTAGTCTTTATGACAGCCTCCTCCACCGCTCCTCTCTCTCTCTTTGTAGTCTTTATGACAGTCTCCTCCACCGCTCCTCTCTCTCTCTTTGTAGTCTTTATGACAGTCTCCTCCACCGCTCCTCTCTCTCTTTGTAGTCTTTATGACAGTCTCCTCCACCGCTCCTCTCTCTCTCTTTGTAGTCTTTATGACAGTCTCCTCCACCGGTCCTCTCTCTCTCTTTGTAGTCTTTATGACAGTCTCCTCCACCGCTCCTCTCTCTCTCTTTGTAGTCTTTATGACACAGTATCCGTCCACCGGTCCTCCTCTCTCTCCTTTGGTAGTCCTTTATTGACAGTCTCCTCCACCGCTCCTCTCTCTCTCTTTGTTAGTCTTTATGACATGTCTACCTCCACCCGCTCCTCTCTCTCTCTTTGTAGTCTTTATGACAGTTCCTCCTCCACCGACTCCTCTCTCTCATCTTTTGTAGTCTTTATGACAGTCCTCCTCCTACTACTCTCTCGGTTGTAGTTCTTTATGACCAGTCTACCTCCTCTCTATCTCTTTGTAGTACTTATGACAGCCTCCTCCAACACCGACTCCCTCTCTCTCTCGTTGTAAGGCCCTTTATGGACAGTCTCCTCCAGCCGCTCCTCGTCTACTCTCTTTGTAGTTCTTTATGACAGTCCCTCCTCCACCGCTCACTCTCTCTCGTCTTTGTACGTCCTTTATGGACAGCCTCCTCCCTACCGCCTCCTCTCTCTCCCTTGGGTAGTCTTTATGACAGTCTCCTCCACCGGTCCTCTCTCTCTCTTTGTAGTCTTTATGACAGTCTCCTCCACCGCTCCTCTCTCTCTCTTTGTAGTCTTTATGACAGTCTCCTCCACCGCTCCTCTCTCCTCTCTGGTACTCCTCTTCCTCCTCTTCCTCTTCCTCCTCCTCTCTCTCTCTTTGTAGTCTTTATGACAGTCTCCTCCACCGCTCCTCTCTCTCTTTGTAGTCTTTATGACAGTCTCCTCCACCGCTCCTCTCTCTCTCTGTAGCCTTTATGACAGTCTCCTCCACCGCTCCTCTCTCTCTCTGTAGCCTTTATGACAGTCTCCTCCACCGCTCCTCTCTCTCTCTTTGTAGTCTTTATGACAGTCTCCTCCAAAGCATATTGAGGAGTTGGTTAAGAAGCTGAGGGTTAAAATAGGTGTAATGCCTCTCGCTAAATAGTAGGAAGCAGATTATTCAGTCGACGTTTCCTACCGGTCCTAGACTATGACGACGTCATCTATATGAACGCAGCTGCCACTTCATTAACGCCGTCAGATGCAGTTTATCACGGAGCTCTGCACTTTAATACGGGCGACAGGTTTAGTATTAATTACTGCGTTCTCTAACAGGAAGTTGGTTGGCCCTCTGAGGTCACGTAGGTTGATACATTGCTTTGTTTTCATTTAGAAAGGCCTTTTTTTTTTTTTTTTTTTACAAAAAGTCCCACTACTTTTAACATCATTACTCAACTTTAGAAATATGAGTTACCACACCAGGTCTAAGGGATGGCTAACTCTGGAAATTCCAATTCTTATTTCTGGAACAATCTTCAAAATGTTCTTACGTTTTGGTGCCTCTCGGGGCAGTGGTCACCAACCGGGCGATCGACCGGTCGATCTACAAGGCATTACTAGTCGATCACCAAACATTTCTGTGGATAAGCCAATGATAAAGGCTTGAGCTCCTTTTTAATATAATTGGTGTTGTGCTGTTGGTGGTAGGTTCACTAGATTCAGAAGCCCTGTTCACTAGATTCAGAAGCCCTGTTCACTAGATTCAGAAGCCCTGTTCACTAGATTCAGAAGCCCTGTTCACTAGATTCAGAAGCCCTGTTGGTGGTAGGTTCACTAGATTCAGAAGCCCGGTTCACTAGATTCAGAAGCCCGGTTCACTAGATTCAGAAGCCCTGTTCACTAGATTCAGAAGCCCTGTTGGTGGTAGGTTCACTAGATTCAGAAGCCCTGTTCACTAGATTCAGAAGCCCTGTTGGTGGTAGGTTCACTAGATTCAGAAGCCCTGTTGGCGGTGGGTTCACTAGATTCAGAAGCCCTGTTGGTGGTAGGTTCACTTGATTCAGAAGCCCTGTTGGTGGTAGGTTCACTAGATTCAGAAGCCCTGTTGGCGGTGGGTTCACTAGATTCAGAAGCCCTGTTGGTGGTAGGTTCACTAGATTCAGAAGCCCTGTTGGCGGTAGGTTAACTAGATTCAGAAGCCCTGTTGGCGGTGGGTTCACTAGATTCAGAAGCCCTGTTGGTGGTAGGTTCACTAGATTCAGAAGCCCTGTTGGCGGTGGGTTCACTAGATTCAGAAGCCCTGTTGGCGGTGGGTTCACTAGATTCAGAAGCCCTGTTGGCGGTAGGTTCACTAGATTCAGAAGCCCTGTTGGCGGTAGGTTCACTAGATTCAGAAGCCCTGTTGGCGGTGGGTTCACTAGATTCAGAAGCCCTGTTGGCGGTAGGTTCACTAGATTCAGAAGCCCTGTTGGCGGTAGGTTCACTAGATTCAGAAGCCCTGTTGGTGGTAGGTTCACTAGATTCAGAAGCCCTGTTCACTAGATTCAGAAGCCCTGTTGGTGGTAGGTGCACTAGATTCAGAAGCCCTGTTCACTAGATTTAGAAGCCCTGTTGGTGGTAGGTGCACTAGATTCAGAAGCCCTGTTCACTAGATTTTTCACGCTCAACGGTTTCCTGTGTGTATCAAGAACGGTCCACCACCCAAAGGACATCCAGCCAACTTGACACAACTGTGGGAAGCATTGGAGTCAACATGGGCCAGCGTCCCTGTGGAACGCTTTTGACTCTAGTAGAGTTCATGCCCCCGACGAATTGAGGCTGTACTGAGGGTAAAAGGTGGCTCAACTCAATATTTTGTACACTATGTACAATTATCTGTAAGGCCCCTCGGTCAAGCAGTGAATTTCAAACACAGATTCAACCACAAAGACCAGGGAGGTTTTCCAATGCCTCGCAAAGAAGGGCACCGATTGGTAAATGGGTAAACATGAAAAAAGCAGACATTAAACATCCCTTTGAGCATGGTGAAGTTATTAATTACACTTTAGATGGTGTATCAATACACCCAGTCACTACAAAGATACAGGTGTCCTTCCTAACTCAGTTGCCGGAGAGGAAGGAAACCGCTCAGGGATTTCACCATGAGGCCAATGGTGACTTTTAAACAGTTAGTGAGTTGAATGGCTGTGATAGGAGAGAACTGAGGATGGATCAACAACATTGCAGTTACTCCACAATACTAACCTAAATTACAGAGTGAAAAGAAGGAAGCCTGTACAGAATCTAAATATTCCAAAACATGCATCCTGATTATAACAAGGCATTAAAGTAATACTGTAAAACATGTGGCAAAGCAATACACCTTTTCCCCACAATAAAACACATTACAGAGTACCACTCTCCATATTTTCAAGCATAGTGGTGGCTGCATCATGTTATGGGTATTGCTTGTAATTGTTAAGGACCGGTGAGTTTTTTTTCAGGATAAAAAAATAAATGGAATGGAGCTAAGCACAGGCAAAATCCTGGAGGAAAAACCTGGTTCAGTCTGCTTTCCACCAGACACTGGGAGATTAATTCACCTTTCAGCAGGACAATAACCTAAGAACACAAGGCCAAATATACACTGGAGTTGCTTAACAATAAGACAGTGAATGTTTCAGAGTTACAGTTTTGACTTAAATCTACTTGAAAATCTATGGCAAGACTTGAAAATGGTTGTCTAGCAATGATCAACAACCAATTTGACAGAACTTGAAGAATTGTTGTACAATCCAGGTGTGTAAAGCTCTTAGAGACTTACCCAGAAAGACTCACAGCTGTAATCACTGCCAAAGGGGATTCTAACATGTATTAACTCACAGGGTTGAATACTTAATGTAAATGAGATTCGGTATTTCATTTTCAATGAATTTGCAAAAATTTCTAAAAACATGTTTTCACTTTGTCATTATGGGGCGTTGTGTGTAGATGGGTGATTTTTTTTTTTTTGTTATTTAAAAAAAAATCAATTTTGAATTCAGGCTGTAACAACAAAATGTAGAATAAGTCAAGGGGGTATGAATACTTTCTGAAGGCACTGTATAATTGTCAGGTAAAACATCTGGGTTAATGATTCAGCCGTCAGGGGCAGAGAGCTGCGGACAAAGGGGATCAAGCATATCAGGCCAAGTGGATAAAGGGGATTTGTTTACATCAATCTTAAGCAAGGCATCTAGCACATCACAAGGAGAACGTTGTTGAAATGAAAACAAAGATTGAGTAGAAGTTGAGGCGTTAACCGTGGAGTCAGCTAGTGGTAACCTGTCTCTCTCTCTGTAATCCCCCTTAACCGTGGAGTCAGCTAGTGGTAACCTGTCTCTCTCTCTCTGTAATCCTCCTTAACCGTGGAGTCAGCTAGTGGTAACCTGTCTCTCTCTCTCTGTAATCCCCCTTAACCGTGGAGTCAGCTAGAGGTAACCTGTCTCTCTCTCTCTGTAATCCTCCTTAACCGTGGAGTCAGCTAGAGGTAACCTGTCTCTCTCTCTGTAATCCTCCTTAACCGTGGAGTCAGCTAGTGGTAACCTGTCTCTCTCTCTGTAATCCTCCTTAACCGTGGAGTCAGCTAGTGGTAACCTGTCTCTCTCTCTGTAATCCTCCTTAACCGTGGAGTCAGCTAGAGGTAACCTGTCTCTCTCTCTGTAATCCTCCTTAACCGTGGAGTCAGCTAGTGGTAACCTGTCTCTCTCTCTCTGTAATCCTCCTTAACCGTGGAGTCAGCTAGTGGTAATCTGTCTCTCTCTCTGTAATCCTCCTTAACCGTGGAGTCAGCTAGTGGTAACCTGTCTCTCTCTCTGTAATCCTCCTTAACCGTGGAGTCAGCTAGTGGTAACCTGTCTCTCTCTCTCTGTAATCCCCCTTAACCGTGGAGTCAGCTAGAGGTAATCTGTCTCTCTCTCTGTAATCCTCCTTAACCGTGGCGTCAGCTAGAGGTAACCTGTCTCTCTCTCTCTGTAATCCTCCTTAACCGTGGAGTCAGCTAGAGGTAATCTGTCTCTCTCTCTGTAATCCCCCTTAACCGTGGAGTCAGCTAGAGGTAACCTGTCTCTCTCTCTGTAATCCCCTTTAACCGTGGAGTCAGCTAGAGGTAACCTGTCTCTCTCTCTGTAATCCTCCTTAACCGTGGAGTCAGCTAGAGGTAATCTCTCTCTCTGTAATCCTCCTTAACCGTGGAGTCAGCTAGTGGTAACCTGTCTCTCTCTCTGTAATCCTCCTTAACCGTGGAGTCAGCTAGTGGTAACCTGTCTCTCTCTCTCTCTGTAATCCTCCTTAACCGTGGAGTCAGCTAGAGGTAACCTGTCTCTCTCTCTGTAATCCCCCTTAACCGTGGAGTCAGCTAGTGGTAACCTGTCTCTCTCTCTGTAATCCTCCTTAACCGTGGAGTCAGCTAGAGGTAACCTGTCTCTCTCTCTCTGTAATCCTCCTTAACCGTGGAGTCAGCTAGAGGTAATCTGTCTCTCTCTCTGTAATCCTCCTTAACCGTGGAGTCAGCTAGAGGTAACCTGTCTCTCTCTCTGTAATCCTCCTTAACCGTGGAGTCAGCTAGTGGTAACCTGTCTCTCTCTCTCTGTAATCCTCCTTAACCGTGGAGTCAGCTAGAGGTAACCTGTCTCTCTCTCTGTAATCCCCCTTAACCGTGGAGTCAGCTAGAGGTAACCTGTCTCTCTCTCTGTAATCCTCCTTAACCGTGGAGTCAGCTAGAGGTAACCTGTCTCTCTCTCTGTAATCCTCCTTAACCGTGGAGTCAGCTAGAGGTAACCTGTCTCTCTCTCTCTGTAATCCTCCTTAACCGTGGAGTCAGCTAGTGGTAACCTGTCTCTCTCTCTGTAATCCTCCTTAACCGTGGAGTCAGCTAGTGGTAATCTGTCTCTCTCTCTGTAATCCTCCTTAACCGTGGAGTCAGCTAGTGGTAACCTGTCTCTCTCTCTGTAATCCTCCTTAACCGTGGAGTCAGCTAGTGGTAACCCGTCTCTCTCTCTCTGTAATCCTCCTTAACCGTGGAGTCAGCTAGAGGTAATCTGTCTCTCTCTCTCTCTGTAATCCCCCTTAACCGTGGAGTCAGCTAGTGGTAACCTGTCTCTCTCTCTGTAATCCCCCTTAACCGTGGAGTCAGCTAGTGGTAACCTGTCTCTCTCTCTCTGTAATCCTCCTTAACCGTGGAGTCAGCTAGAGGTAACCTGTCTCTCTCTCTGTAATCCTCCTTAACCGTGGAGTCAGCTAGAGGTAATCTGTCTCTCTCTCTCTCTGTAATCCCCCTTAACCGTGGAGTCAGCTAGTGGTAACCTGTCTCTCTCTCTGTAATCCCCCTTAACCGTGGAGTCAGCTAGAGGTAACCTGTCTCTCTCTCTCTGTAATCCCCCTTAACCGTGGAGTCAGCTAGAGGTAACCTGTCTCTCTCTCTCTGTAATCCCCCTTAACCGTGGAGTCAGCTAGAGGTAACCTGTCTCTCTCTCTGTAATCCCCCTTAACCGTGGAGTCAGCTAGAGGTAACCTGTCTCTCTCTCTGTAATCCTCCTTAACCGTGGAGTCAGCTAGTGGTAACCTGTCTCTCTCTCTCTGTAATCCTCCTTAACCGTGGAGTCAGCTAGTGGTAACCTGTCTCTCTCTCTGTAATCCTCCTTAACCGTGGAGTCAGCTAGAGGTAATCTCTCTCTCTGTAATCCTCCTTAACCGTGGAGTCAGCTAGTGGTAACCTGTCTCTCTCTCTGTAATCCCCCTTAACCGTGGAGTCAGCTAGTGGTAACCTGTCTCTCTCTCTGTAATCCCCCTTAACCGTGGAGTCAGCTAGAGGTAACCTGTCTCTCTCTCTGTAATCCCCCTTAACCGTGGAGTCAGATAGAGGTAACCTGTCTCTCTCTCTGTAATCCTCCTTAACCGTGGAGTCAGCTAGAGGTAACCTGTCTCTCTCTCTGTAATCCCCCTTAACCGTGGAGTCAGCTAGAGGTAATCTGTCTCTCTCTCTCTGTAATCCTCCTTAACCGTGGAGTCAGCTAGTGGTAACCTGTCTCTCTCTCTGTAATCCTCCTTAACCGTGGAGTCAGCTAGTGGTAACCTGTCTCTCTCTCTGTAATCCCCCTTAACCGTGGAGTCAGCTAGTGGTAACCTGTCTCTCTCTCTCTGTAATCCTCCTTAACCGTGGAGTCAGCTAGTGGTAACCTGTCTCTCTCTCTGTAATCCTCCTTAACCGTGGAGTCAGCTAGTGGTAACCTGTCTCTCTCTCTCTGTAATCCCCCTTAACCGTGGAGTCAGCTAGAGGTAACCTGTCTCTCTCTCTGTAATCCCCCTTAACCGTGGAGTCAGCTAGAGGTAACCTGTCTCTCTCTCTCTGTAATCCCCCTTAACCGTGGAGTCAGCTAGAGGTAACCTGTCTCTCTCTCTGTAATCCCCCTTAACCGTGGAGTCAGATAGAGGTAACCTGTCTCTCTCTCTGTAATCCCCCTTAACCGTGGAGTCAGCTAGTGGTAACCTGTCTCTCTCTCTCTGTAATCCTCCTTAACCGTGGAGTCAGCTAGTGGTAACCTGTCTCTCTCTCTGTAATCCTCCTTAACCGTGGAGTCAGCTAGTGGTAACCTGTCTCTCTCTCTGTAATCCTCCTTAACCGTGGAGTCAGCTAGTGGTAACCTGTCTCTCTCTCTGTAATCCTCCTTAACCGTGGAGTCAGCTAGAGGTAACCTGTCTCTCTCTCTGTAATCCTCCTTAACCGTGGAGTCAGCTAGAGGTAACCTGTCTCTCTCTCTGTAATCCTCCTTAACCGTGGAGTCAGCTAGAGGTAATCTGTCTCTCTCTCTCTCTGTAATCCCCCTTAACCGTGGAGTCAGCTAGTGGTAACCTGTCTCTCTCTCTCTGTAATCCTCCTTAACCGCGGAGTCAGCTAGTGGTAACCTGTCTCTCTCTCTGTAATCCTCCTTAACCGTGGAGTCAGCTAGAGGTAATCTCTCTCTCTGTAATCCTCCTTAACCGTGGAGTCAGCTAGTGGTAACCTGTCTCTCTCTCTGTAATCCCCCTTAACCGTGGAGTCAGCTAGTGGTAACCTGTCTCTCTCTCTGTAATCCCCCTTAACCGTGGAGTCAGCTAGAGGTAACCTGTCTCTCTCTCTGTAATCCCCCTTAACCGTGGAGTCAGATAGAGGTAACCTGTCTCTCTCTCTGTAATCCTCCTTAACCGTGGAGTCAGCTAGAGGTAACCTGTCTCTCTCTCTGTAATCCCCCTTAACCGTGGAGTCAGCTAGAGGTAATCTGTCTCTCTCTCTCTGTAATCCTCCTTAACCGTGGAGTCAGCTAGTGGTAACCTGTCTCTCTCTCTGTAATCCTCCTTAACCGTGGAGTCAGCTAGTGGTAACCTGTCTCTCTCTCTGTAATCCCCCTTAACCGTGGAGTCAGCTAGTGGTAACCTGTCTCTCTCTCTCTGTAGTCCTCCTTAACCGTGGAGTCAGCTAGTGGTAACCTGTCTCTCTCTCTGTAATCCTCTTTAACCGTGGAGTCAGCTAGTGGTAACCTGTCTCTCTCTCTCTGTAATCCTCCTTAACCGTGGAGTCAGCTAGTGGTAACCTGTCTCTCTCTCTGTAATCCTCCTTAACCGTGGAGTCAGCTAGAGGTAACCTGTCTCTCTCTCTGTAATCCCCCTTAACCGTGGAGTCAGCTAGAGGTAACCTGTCTCTCTCTCTCTGTAATCCCCTTAACCGTGGAGTCAGCTAGAGGTAATCTGTCTCTCTCTCTCTGTAATCCTCCTTAACCGTGGAGTCAACTAGTGGTAACCTGTCTCTCTCTCTGTAATCCTCCTTAACCGTGGAGTCAGCTAGTGGTAACCTGTCTCTCTCTCTCTGTAATCCCCCTTAACCGTGGAGTCAGCTAGTGGTAACCTGTCTCTCTCTCTCTGTAATCCTCCTTAACCGTGGAGTCAGCTAGTGGTAACCTGTCTCTCTCTCTGTAATCCTCCTTAACCGTGGAGTCAGCTAGTGGTAACCTGTCTCTCTCTCTGTAATCCTCCTTAACCGTGGAGTCAGCTAGTGGTAACCTGTCTCTCTCTCTGTAATCCCCCTTAACCGTGGAGTCAGCTAGTGGTAACCTGTCTCTCTCTCTCTGTAATCCTCCTTAACCGTGGAGTCAGCTAGTGGTAACCTGTCTCTCTCTCTCTGTAATCCCCCTTAACCGTGGAGTCAGCTAGAGGTAACCTGTCTCTCTCTCTGTAATCCCCCTTAACCGTGGAGTCAGCTAGTGGTAACCTGTCTCTCTCTCTCTGTAATCCTCCTTAACTGTGGAGTCAGCTAGTGGTAACCTGTCTCTCTCTCTCTGTAATCCTCCTTAACCGTGGAGTCAGCTAGAGGTAACCTGTCTCTCTCTCTCTGTAATCCTCCTTAACCGTGGAGTCAGCTAGAGGTAACCTGTCTCTCTCTCTGTAATCCTCCTTAACCGTGGAGTCAGCTAGAGGTAACCTGTCTCTCTCTCTCTGTAATCCTCCTTAACCGTGGAGTCAGCTAGAGGTAACCTGTCTCTCTCTCTGTAATCCTCCTTAACCGTGGAGTCAGCTAGAGGTAACCTGTCTCTCTCTCTGTAATCCTCCTTAACCGTGGAGTCAGCTAGTGGTAACCTGTCTCTCTCTCTCTGTAATCCCCCTTAACCGTGGAGTCAGCTAGAGGTAACCTGTCTCTCTCTCTCTGTAATCCTCCTTAACCGTGGAGTCAGCTAGAGGTAATCTGTCTCTCTCTCTGTAATCCTCCTTAACCGTGGAGTCAGCTAGAGGTAACCTGTCTCTCTCTCTCTCTGTAATCCCCCTTAACCGTGGAGTCAGCTAGAGGTAACCTGTCTCTCTCTCTCTGTAATCCCCCTTAACCGTGGAGTCAGCTAGAGGTAACCTGTCTCTCTCTCTCTGTAATCCTCTTTAACCGTGGAGTCAGCTAGTGGTAACCTGTCTCTCTCTCTCTCTGTAATCCTCCAGGTGACGGTCGGGGTCTCTCCTCCCTGACTAGTGGTACTGGGGACCCGTTTGACCCTCTCCCCAGCGGCTCCAGCAGGAAGACCCCAGAGTCCTTCCTGGGTCCTAATGCAGCACTGGTCAACCTGGACTCACTGGTCACCAAGCCTCCCCAGCCTGCTCCTGTTGTCAACCCCTTCCTCGCTGCCGCAGGTACAGACAGGATGCACACACGGTACAGGACAGACCTGCTGCAGGTACAGACAGGATGCACACACGGTACAGGACAGACCTGCTGCAGGTACAGACAGGATGCACACACGGTACAGGACAGACCTGCTGCAGGTACAGACAGGATGCACACACGGTACAGGACAGACCTGCTGCAGGTACAGACAGGATGCACACACTGTACAGGACAGACCTGCTGCAGGTACAGACAGGATGCACACACGGTACAGGACAGACCTGCTGCAGGTACAGACAGGATGCACACACGGTACAGGACAGACCTGCTGCAGGTACAGACAGGATGCACACACGGTACAGGACAGACCTGCTGCAGGTACAGACAGGATGCACACACGGTACAGGACAGACCTGCTGCAGGTACAGACAGGATGCACACACGGTAAAGGACAGACCTGCTGCAGGTACAGACAGGATGCACACACAGTACAGGACAGACCTGCTGCAGGTACAGACAGGATGCACACACAGGTACAGGACAGACCTGCTGCAGGTACAGACAGGATGCCACACACGGTACAGGACAGACCTGCTGCAGGTACAGACAGGATGCACACACGGTACAGGACAGACCTGCCGCAGGTACAGACAGGATGCACACACGGTACAGGACAGACCTGCCGGTACAGGATGCACACACGGTACAGGACAGACCTGCCGCAGGTACAGACAGGATGCACACACGGTACAGGACAGACCTGCTGCAGGTACAGACAGGATGCACACACGGTACAGGACAGACCTGCTGCAGGTACAGACAGGATAAACACACACGGTACAGGACAGACCTGCTGCAGGTACAGACAGGATGCACACACGGTACAGGACAGACCTTCTGCAGGTACAGACAGGATGCACACACGGTACAGGACAGACCTGCCGCAGGTACAGACAGGATGCACACACGGTACAGGACAGACCTGCCGCAGGTACAGACAGGATGCACACACGGTACAGGACAGACCTGCTGCAGGTACAGACAGGATGCACACACGGTACAGGACAGACCTGCTGCAGGTACAGACAGGATGCACACACGGTACAGGACAGACCTGCTGCAGGTACAGACAGGATGCACACACGGTACAGGACAGACCTGCTGCAGGTACAGACAGGATGCACACACGGTACAGGACAGACCTGCTGCAGGTACAGACAGGATGCACACACGGTACAGGACAGACCTGCTGCAGGTACAGACAGGATGCACACACGGTACAGGACAGACGGTACTCCAGCGTTTCCCAAACTCGGTCCTGGGGCCACCCCCAAGGGGTGCACCTTTTTTGGTTTTTGCCCTAACACAGTGGATTCAAATAATCAAAGCTTGATGAAGATGTTGGTTATTTGAATCAACTGTGTAGTGCTCGGGCAAAAACCCTTGGGGTCCCAGGACCGAGTTTGAATTCAACAGAGACAGGTGTTGAAACTTGTTGAGTTTGAATACAATCTATGTTCTCTCTCTCTCTGGCGTTTGCTAATGCTGATGTCTTCTCTCTGTTCTGTTTGTCTCTCCCGTGTCTCCTTAGGAGCAGCCCCTGTAGCAGCCCCCCAGGCCAACCCGTTCCAGATGGGCCAGCCCACCCCCCCTACCCTGAACCAGATGAGGGTCAGCCCTATGCCAGGCCAGGGTCTGGGGGGAGTAGCAGGGTTCAGCAGCGTGTCCTCTATGGCAGACCCTCTGCCCCTCTCCTCCCTGGTCCCCCTGGGCCACGTGGTGCCCGGCGTTGGAGGGATGGGGAGTATCCCAGCCTCTATGTCTATGCCCCAGCCCCTCCTCAGCTCAGCCCTGCCCACCACAGCGGGCACACAGCCCCCCGGAACCACCAACCCCTTCCTGTTGTGAGGAACACCTCAACTACGACCACCCCCTTCAAGACAACACCCCCAGAATCCTCTCCAGCCTCCTCTCCACACCCCTCTCCATACTTCTCTCCTCTCCTCCTCCTCTCCTCACCCTCTCCTCCCCCTCTCCTCTCCCTCTCCTCCTCATCTCCCTCTCCACACCCCTCTCCATACTTCTCTCCTCCTCCTCTCCTCACCCTCTCCTCTCCTCACCCTCTCCTCCTCCTCTCCCTCTCCTCCTCCTCACCCTCTCCTCTCCCTCTCCTCCTCATCTCCCTCTCCTCACCCTCTCCTCCTCTCCCTCCTCTCTCTCCAACACTCCCTTCTCTTCCACTCTCAGCCCAGATAAGGTGTGTGTCCGATAGGTCTCGTATTCCAGGGTGTTCTGACTGTTTTGACGATAGAGTGAATCCATGATCAGAGACTAACTCAACGTGTAGAACCCCAGTGAGCTGTGTGTGTGTGTGTGTGTGTGTGTGTGTGTGTGTGTGTGTGTGTGTGTGTGTGTGTGTGTACTAAGCAGGGATTTTGCACATGCTCAATTAGCTATGACTGTTGCTTCACCGTTAGTCCTTAGCTGGAGAGAGAGACACCGGACACTGCACTGCCCGGGAGCACACTCCGTTACCCGTTACCGGCCACGACTTGTGAGGTCACTGCTTAGGACCCTAGCCCCTGACCTTTGACCCTGACACACAGCAACGTATGAATTTTCACCCCTGCAGATCAACGTATGAATTTTCACCCCTGCAGGTCAACGTATGAATTTTCACCCCTGCAGGTCAACGTATGAATTTTCACCCCTGCAGATCAACGTATGAATTTTCACCCCTGCAGGTCAACGTATGAATTTTCACCCCTGCAGATCAACGTATATGTGAACTTTAACCCTGAGGTCAACGTATATATGAACAGGTGGATGAACTTATATCCCAGAGGAGAAGAGGAGACTGTGTTTATTTGGGAGTGAAAGACACGAGGGGATTTGTTTCCGTACACTAAAGGATGTCTGTTATTCTACAACTGGCTGTAGTTCTTGTGTTGCCAGGATACGGGGGTGTAGTTCTTGTGTTGCCAGGAGACGGGGTGGGCTGTAGATCCCTACACAGAGACCTAGTTACGTCCCAAATGGCACCCTGTTCCCTAGGTAGTGTGCACTTACTGGTCAAAAGTATTACTTGTCACTCTGTGTACCCAATTACACAATGTCAAGTAGTACAAAAATCAGGAGATGACAACATTCACAGTAGAAAAGTCAAGGATTACAAAGAAGATTTTTGTGACAAAACGCCAGAGACAAACGACACCATGTTCAGATGTGACATCGGTTAGTCAATAGTATGAACACAGTGTTCCACTGCCCAGCCTGCATCCAGCCTAGATCAGCCATATATATATATATATAGAGAGAGAGAGAGAGATCTCTGGCTGTGACCAGCCATGGTGTCACGGTGATATCTGATCTCTGGCTGTGACCAGCCATGGTGTCACGGTGATATCTGCACCCCCTCTCCTGGCATTTGGGTTGGCTGGCTGTGGGGTGTTGTGGGTAATGTAGTCCAGGGTGGGGTTCAAAGGAAAACCGGGAGGTTAAGGTAGAACCTGTGTATATCTAGGATCAGATTTCCCTGGCCTCAACCCCTAACCTCCACCACTAGAGACAGGAGTTAACATCTGACTCCAGGCCTGTAGTTAACGGGCAGTGTTAGTATGAGACAGGAGTTAACTACAGTCCTGGAGTCAGATGTTAACGGGCAGTGTTTAGTATGAGACAGGAGTTAACATCTGACTCCAGGCCTGTAGTTAACAGGCAGTGAGGGGATGAGACAGGAGTTAACATCTGACTCCAGGCCTGTAGTTAACGGGCAGTGTTAGTATGAGACAGGAGTTAACTACAGCCCTGGAGTCAGATGTTAACGGGCAGTGTTAGTATGAGACAGGAGTTAACATCTGACTCCAGGCCTGTAGTTAACGGGCAGTGAGGGGGGGGGGGATGAGACAGGAGTTAACATCTGACTCCAGGCCTGTAGTTAACGGGCAGGTCTTTATCTCACTGTCATAATCATCTGTATATTATTATTATTATTATTATTACTCTGTAATCACTGTTCATATCAGCTGTCTGTAGCGAACTATCAACAGTGTGGATGGGACAGATTTGGCCACAATTGGATTAACAGTAATCTACCTGCAAGATCATTAACACGCACCACCTGACTAAAACCCAACAGGGAGCCACACATGGACAGCAGGACACCTGAACATACAAACTGTTGTTGTTTATGACTGTTTTATTTACTCTTAGATGGAAATCCATAGTAACGTGTTTCTGGACCGTTTACAAGCTAGACCATGTAGCACCTCTTTCTGTCTGTCCTCTCTCTCTCTCTCTCTCTCTCTCTCTCTACCATCCTACCATATAGACTGTTCCCATCCTACCATGTAGACTGTACCATCAGACTGTTACCATCCTACCATATAGACTGTTCCCATCCTACCATATAGACTGTACTATCAGACTGTTCCCATCCTACCATATAGACTGTTACCGTCCTACCATATAGACTGTTCCCATCCTACCATATAGACTGTTACCGTCCTACCATGTAGAATAGATACTCCTTCAGTTGAACACTTCCTCTACCATTTGTTTGTTCAAATCACTGCCAATGTTACTGTGTGGAGGAAGGAGTGTGTAGTGGTAATAGTAGTGAGCTAGCGCCCTCCCCTGGACTGGACTGGTATTACAGCGGAGACCACAGGACCCTTTCTACCTAGCGCCCTCCCCTGGACTGGACTGGTATTACAGCTGAGACCACAGGACCCTTTCTACCTAGCGCCCTCCCCTGGACTGGACTGGTATTACAGCTGAGACCACAGGACCCTTTCTACCTAGCGCCCTCCCCTGGACTGGACTGGTATTACAGCTGAGACCACAGGACCCTTTCTACCTAGCGCCCTCCCCTGGACTGGACTGGTATTACAGCTGAGACCACAGGACCCTTTCTACCTAGCGCCCTCCCCTGGACTGGTATTACAGCTGAGACCACAGGACCCTTTCTACCTAGCGCCCTCCCCTGGACTGGACTGGTATTACAGCTGAGACCACAGGACCCTTTCTACCTAGCGCCCTCCCCTGGACTGGACTGGTATTACAGCTGAGACCACAGGACCCTTTCTACTCAGGCACAGGGAGGGGCAGCTCAGAACCTGGGGGTGTTTGTTTGGGGTCCTGACTGATCCTCTGCAAAAATGGATACATTTTTTTCCCACAATGCTTCATTCTGTGTTTAGTGCTGAAAACCTAGTTTTGCCAGGTCTTCTTCTTTGCCGCTATGATATGTAGCTCTGTCAGTGTGTCGTTACTAGGCTTTCACAGACAACATTATGACACCGATTCCTTTCTGATAATGTCCCCATGTTGCTGTTATTCCAATGTTCTATTTACACTTTCATATGTCTGGGAGCAGGCTGCTTGTGTCTGAATGGTGCGCTAACCCGGTTGGCATTATAACTGTAATATAATTTATATCATTTGTACTATTGTAACATAATTGTCCTTTTTATTCTGTCATTCGTTCCTGGGTTTTGTAGGAGCACGGGACCAGTGTGGTATTTTTTAACACCATTCTAAACCGCGGCACACCAGCTTCACCTGGAGCTGCTATGGGCCAATAAAATGGATCACCTTCAGCACTGACGCCTCCCTGTGTGTGTGTGTGTGTGATATACATTTACATTTCAGTCATTTAGCAGACGCTCTTATCCAGAGCGACTTACAGTTAGTGAGTGCATACATTATTTTTGTTTATACTGGCCCCCCTGTGGGAATCGAACCCACAACCCTGGCGTTGCAAACGCCATGCTCTACCAACTGAGCTACATCCCTGCCGGCCATTCCCTCCCCTACCCTGGACCAATTGTGTGCCGACCCATGGGGTCTCCCGGTCGCGGCCGGCTACGACAGAGCCTGGATTCGAACCAGGATCTCTAGTGGCACAGCTAGCACTCTGCGATGAAGCGCCTTAGACCACAGCGCCACTCGGGAGACTACACTATATACTGTAGTGAACCTGACGTTCTCCAGACCGCAAAAGGTTACGGTCACTGCCCTCAGTCACGGAGTTGCCATTTATCCCCGACCGAATCGCTGCAAGAGACCAGTTTGTGTGTGTGTGTTACCGCTGCGCAGCTGGAAAAGCACAGTACAGCCATGGGCGTATTCATTAGTCGCTAAATATTTCGCAAACGTTTTGCAACGAAAACAACGAGTTTCCATTGGACAAATTCAGGTAGGTTCCCGCCCCCCCGTTTTCGTTTGCACCGTTCCATTTTTAGTTTCTAGAGTAAATGGTTTTTGCAACGGGCCAAAAAATGTTTTGCTTACGGTCAGTGAACTATTTAATGACATCAACTCTCACGTTTTTATACTGTAATACAGCGAGTCAACTGTCATGTGAATTTCTATCTCTAATTCAACCTAAGCTTGAATCATTACCAGAGGTTGTAAGGCTCTGGTTTTAATCATCAATGATTCAAGGTCCACAACCCACAAGTATGATCTGTATATTTATTCATGGAGAGAGCTCTGACGCCAAAAACACAAACATACGATTTTATATCTCCTGAACTTGACTCCTCCCACCTTTAGGTGGCTTCCTTAAACAGTTTCCGCCTTCCCCCTTGAATGTTTAGTACCCGCCCCCTTCTGTTAGTGGGTTGACACTACATGATAATTCTAACATTTATACTGTGTTTGGGGTGAAATCCTTTAGTCATTATTCTTAAAATCCAAATTAATCTAACACCAACAGAGGTAGAGAGACGCGGACTACACCTTTACTATGAATACACGTACACATTTTATTATCGGTCACAATACAACACAGAACACATTGAATTCCAGGCAGTCGAGTATCAGATCAAAGCTTTAACCGCCGGTAGCCGACACACTGCATAGCTGATGGTTTTTTATGCGTTGTTGGAGCTGTCCAATCGCGTTGGATCAGCTGCCCCTTGTGATCGTTGTCATGGAGCCACACCCATCCCGCTAGCGTTTTAAGAAGTTCAGAAGGAGAAAGGTGGCGGGGCACAATCGTCCCAGCGTCGTCCGGGTTTGGCCGGTTGTAGGCCGTCACTGTAAATAAGAATTTGTTCTCAACTGACTTGCCTATTTACATTTACATCATTTAGCAGACGCTCTTATCCAGAGCGACTTACAAATTGGAATAACGGTTAAATAAAGAAAAAAATAAAATATATATAGAAGTAATGACGCTCAAAATGAGGTTTTCAAACAGCCTAATCAAGGTGGAGATTACATCTGAATTTGTAAACAAGGCTCCATGGGATTTCAGTAACAATTTATTTGGATAGTCCATCTGTAGATCAGTAACATTTCATCTAATCTAACGGCAACCCTTATCCTGACCTTAACCCTTACCATAAGCAGTTGCTTATCGACAGATAGTTTGTTGATCGTATGACCATCAAAATCCAGACTATTCAAATAAAGTGTGGTGTGGGGTGGGGTGGGGGGTCCCTCTCTCAGGGTGGGGTGGTCCTCTCTCCACCAATCTGTACGACAGTATCTGGATAGGTGGAATCTATATGGTAGAAGCTTCCCTGTATAACAGTATCTGGATAGGTGGAATCTATATGGTGGAAGCTCCCCTGTATAACAGTATCTGGATAGGTGGAATATATATGGTGGAAGCTCCCCTGTATGACAGTATCTGGATAGGTGGAATCTATATGGTGGAAGCTTCCCTGTATAACAGTATCTGGATAGGTGGAAGCTTCCCTGTATAACAGTATCTGGATAGGTGGAATCTATATGGTGGAAGCTTCCCTGTATAACAGTATCTGGATAGGTGGAATCTATATGGTGGAAGCTTCCCTGTATAACAGTATCTGGATAGGTGGAATCTATATGGTAGAAGCTTCCCTGTATAACAGTATCTGGATAGGTGGAATCTATATGGTAGAAGCTTCCCTGTATAACAGTATCTGGATAGGTGGAATCTATATGGTAGAAGCTTCCCTGTATAACAGTATCTGGATAGGTGGAATCTATATGGTGGAAGCTTCCCTGTATAACAGTATCTGGATAGGTGGAATCTATATGGTGGAAGCTCCCCTGTATAACAGTATCTGGATAGGTGGAATCTATATGGTAGAAGCTCCCCTGTATAACAGTATCTGGATAGGTGGAATCTATATGGTGGAAGCTTCCCTGTATAACAGTATCTGGATAGGTGGAATCTATATGGTGGAAGCTTCCCTGTATAACAGTATCTGGATAGGTGGAATCTATATGGTGGAAGCTCCCCTGTATAACAGTATCTGGATAGGTGGAATCTATATGGTGGAAGCTCCCTGTATAACAGTATCTGGATAGGTGGAATCAAAATGGTGGAAGCTCCCTGTATAACAGTATCTGGATAGGTGGAATCTATATGCTAGAAGCTTCCCTGTATAACAGTATCTGGATAGGTGGAATCTATATGCTAGAAGCTTCCCTGTATAACAGTATCTGGATAGGTGGAATCTATATGCTAGAAGCTTCCCTGTATAACAGTATCTGGATAGGTGGAATCTATATGGTAGAAGCTTCCCTGTTCCTCCAGGCTGGAGCCCAGACATCACCGTATCTCTAACACCTACAGTATCCAGCTGCTCCTGATGATGGGACCACACACAGGGGTGAGGGAGGGAGATCGGGTAGTCTGGGTCCGTGTGTGTCTGTGTGTCCGTCACGTGCTGTACGGCTGGTCTCCCGGTCCGACGCCTGCGGCAGCAGTGTGTTTGTGTGTCCGTCACGTGCTGTACGGCTGGTCTCCCGGTCCGACGCCGGCGGCAGCAGTGTGTCTGTGTGTCCGTCACGTGCTGTACGGCTGGTCTCCCGGTCCGACGCCTGCGGCAGCAGTGTGTGTGTGGGCGGTCTCGGTAGGCGTGGTGTCATAACCCAGTCTCTTCATGTCTTTAGTCACGATGTTGAAGGAGAGAGAAACGAAACCCTGAGAACGAACCCTGGTCACTGAGAGAAAGAGAGAGATATGGTAGTGAGAGAGATATGGTAGTGAGAGAGAGAGATGGTAGTGAGAGAGAGAGATGGTAGTGAGAGAGAGAGATATGGTAGTGAGAGAGAGAGATATGGTAGTGAGAGAGAGAGATATGGTAGTGAGAGAGAGAGATATGGTAGTGAGAGAGAGAGATGGTGGTGAGAGATATGGTAGTGAGAGAGATATGGTGGTGAGAGAGAGATATGGTGGTGAGAGAGAGATATGGCGGTGAGAGAGAGATATGTCAGTGAGAGATATGGTAGTGAGAGATATGGCAGTGAGAGATAGAGAGAGAAGTCTCCAGGATATCTAAGGCCAGGATCCATTTAAAGGCAGTACCACCATTCCAATGTGCTTTATAAAGGGGTTTATGCTCCTGCCGACGTGTGCAGCGGTGACCATGAATGGGATCTATGAACGTTGAGGGAAATCGAAGCATTGTTGGAAGTGCAGTGAGAAGCAACACACCCTTTTGAATGAATCCCGGCAGAAATCTCCCAAACACACAGAAACACAGCCTACCTTCTCTGCCCTCTCCCTGGGCCACCACAGAAACACAGCCTACCTTCTCTGCCCTCTCCCTGGGCCACCACAGAAACACAGCCTACCTTCTCTGCCCTCTCCCTGGGCCACCACAGAAACACAGCCTACCTTCTCTGCCCTCTCCCAAACACACAGAAACACAGCCTACCTTCTCTGCCCTCTCCCTGGGCCACCACAGAAACACAGCCTACCTTCTCTGCCCTCTCCCTGGGCCACCACAGAAACACAGCCTACCTTCTCTGCCCTCTCCCAAACACACAGAAACACAGCCTACCTTCTCTGCCCTCTCCCTGGGCCACCACTTTAGGATCAGTGAACTCTGGACGCCGACCCAGCAGCCAACTGGAGAGAGAACACAGACACACTTAGCACCCAGCATTTAACACAATACACACAGTAACAGACAACCGGCAACAGACACACATCAACAGACACACCACAACAGTTACACACACACACACAGCAACAGACACACAGCAACAGACACACAGCAACACACAGCAACAGACACACAGCAACACACAGCAACAGACACACAGCAACAGACACATATCAACAGACACACAGTAACAGACACACAGCAACAGACACATATCAACAGACACACAGCAACAGACACACAGCAACAGACACATATCAACAGACACACAGCAACAGACACACAGCAACAGACACACAGCGACAGACACACAGCAACAGACACACAGCAACAGACACACAGCAACAGACACACAGCAACAGACACACTATAACAGACACACTATAACAGACACACAGCAACAGACACACTATAACAGACACACAGCAACACACAGCAACAGACACACAGCAACAGACACACAGCAACAGACACACAGCAACAGACACACAGCAACAGACACACAGCAACACAAACACGTTACCTTGTGAATTTCTGTAGTCTTGATGTGGATTCAGGAACAAACATCGGGATGGTTCTGGTGTGTCTGAAAACAAGAGATTACATTAGAGGAGATGGAGAGATACTGACTGTCCAGGAGTGAAGGAGATGGAGAGATACTGACTGTCCAGGAGTGAAGGAGATGGAGAGATATTGACTGTCCAGGAGTGAAGGAGATGGAGAGAGGAGAGATACTGACTGTCCAGGAGTGAAGGAGATGGAGAGAGGAGAGATACTGACTGTCCAGGAGTGAAGGAGATGGAGAGAGGAGAGATACTGACTGTCCAGGAGTGAAGGGGATGGAGAGAGGAGAGATACTGACTGTCCAGGAGTGAAGGAGATGGAGAGAGGAGAGATACTGACTGTCCAGGAGTGAAGGAGATGGAGAGAGGAGAGATACTGACTGTCCAGGAGTGAAGGAGATGGAGAGAGGAGAGATACTGACTGTCCAGGAGTGAAGGAGATGGAGAGAGGAGAGATACTGACTGTCCAGGAGTGAAGGAGATGGAGAGATACTGACTGTCCAGGAGTGAAGGAGATGGAGAGAGGAGAGATACTGACTGTCCAGGAGTGAAGGAGATGGAGAGAGGAGAGATACTGACTGTCCAGGAGTGAAGGAGATGGAGAGATACTGACTGTCCAGGAGTGAAGGAGATGGAGAGAGGAGAGATACTGACTGTCCAGGAGTGAAGGAGATGGAGAGATACTGACTGTCCAGGAGTGAAGGAGATGGAGAGATACTGACTGTCCAGGAGTGAAGGAGATGGAGAGAGGAGAGATACTGACTGTCCAGGAGTGAAGGAGATGGAGAGATACTGACTGTCCAGGAGTGAAGGAGATGGAGAGATACTGACTGTCCAGGAGTGAAGGAGATGGAGAGAGGAGAGATACTGACTGTCCAGGAGTGGAGGGGATGGAGAGAGGAGAGATACTGACTGTCCAGGAGTGAAGGAGATGGAGAGATACTGACTGTCCAGGAGTGAAGGAGATGGAGAGAGGAGAGATACTGACTGTCCAGGAGTGGAGGGGAGGGAGAGAGGAGAGATACTGACTGTCCAGGAGTGAAGGAGATGGAGAGATACTGACTGTCCAGGAGTGAAGGGGATGGAGAGATACTGACTGTCCAGGAGTGAAGGAGATGGAGAGAGGAGAGATACTGACTGTCCAGGAGTGGAGGGGATGGAGAGAGGAGAGATACTGACTGTCCAGGAGTGAAGGGGATGGAGAGAGGAGAGATACTGACTGTCCAGGAGTGAAGGAGATGGAGAGAGGAGAGATACTGACTGTCCAGGAGTGAAGGAGATGGAGAGATACTGACTGTCCAGGAGTGAAGGAGATGGAGAGAGGAGAGATACTGACTGTCCAGGAGTGAAGGAGATGGAGAGAGGAGAGATACTGACTGAAGGGGATGGAGAGAGGAGAGATACTGACTGTCCAGGAGTGAAGGAGATGGAGAGATACTGACTGTCCAGGAGTGAAGGAGATGGAGAGAGGAGAGATACTGACTGTCCAGGAGTGAAGGAGATGGAGAGAGGAGAGATACTGACTGTCCAGGAGTGAAGGAGATGGAGAGAGGAGAGATACTGACTGTCCAGGAGTGAAGGAGATGGAGAGAGGAGAGATACTGACTGTCCAGGAGTGAAGGAGATGGAGAGATACTGACTGTCCAGGAGTGAAGAGGATGGAGAGAGGAGAGATACTGACTGTGAAGGAGATGGAGAGAGGAGAGATACTGACTGTCCAGGAGTGAAGGAGATGGAGAGAGGAGAGATACTGACTGTCCAGGAGTGAAGGAGATGGAGAGATACTGACTGTCCAGGAGTGAAGGAGATGGAGAGAGGAGAGATACTGACTGTCCAGGAGTGAAGGAGATGGAGAGATACTGACTGTCCAGGAGTGAAGGAGATGGAGAGAGGAGAGATACTGACTGTCCAGGAGTGAAGGAGATGGAGAGATACTGACTGTCCAGGAGTGAAGGAGATGGAGAGAGGAGAGATACTGACTGTCCAGGAGTGAAGGAGATGGAGAGAGGAGAGATACTGACTGTGAAGGAGATGGAGAGAGGAGAGATACTGACTGTCCAGGAGTGAAGGAGATGGAGAGAGGAGAGATACTGACTGTCCAGGAGTGAAGGAGATGGAGAGATACTGACTGTCCAGGAGTGAAGGAGATGGAGAGAGGAGAGATACTGACTGTCCAGGAGTGAAGGAGATGGAGAGATACTGACTGTCCAGGAGTGAAGGAGATGGAGAGAGGAGAGATACTGACTGTCCAGGAGTGAAGGAGATGGAGAGAGGAGAGATACTGACTGTCCAGGAGTGAAGGAGATGGAGAGAGGAGAGATACTGACTGTCCAGGAGTGAAGGAGATGGAGAGATACTGACTGTCCAGGAGTGAAGGAGATGGAGAGAGGAGAGATACTGACTGTCCAGGAGTGAAGGAGATGGAGAGAGGAGAGATACTGACTGTCCAGGAGTGAAGGGGATGGAGAGATACTGACTGTCCAGGAGTGAAGGAGATGGAGAGAGGAGAGATACTGACTGTCCAGGAGTGAAGGGGATGGAGAGAGGAGAGATACTGACTGTCCAGGAGTGAAGGAGATGGAGAGAGGAGAGATACTGACTGTGAAGGGGATGGAGAGAGGAGAGATACTGACTGTCCAGGAGTGAAGGAGATGGAGAGAGGAGAGATACTGACTGTGAAGGAGATGGAGAGAGGAGAGATACTGACTGTCCAGGAGTGAAGGGGATATGTGTTGCTCCGTATCCTCTGACCACATCGTTACCAAACGTATCAGGACCATACACACTCACCACGATCTGAGGCCCTGGGAACACACACACAAGAGTGTTAGAGCTATGGCATCATGAAATGTGTGGTATGGTAAGACGTGTGTGGGTGTGTCTCACAGCCTAAGGGGTTGGTGCTCTTGAAGGTGATCTCCAGAGGAAAGTTCCAGATCATTCTTTGAGGAGAGTCTCTGCCTTTAGACGTAATCTGGGATATACCTTCCTCTAGGCCCTGGAGAGGGAGGATGGGAGAGGAGGAGGAGGGAGAGGGGTTGGGAGAGGAGGAGGGAGGGGAGGGAGAGGAGTCGGGAGGGAGGAGGGAGGGGGTAGGGAGAGGGGGGGGAGAGAGGGGAGGGAGAGGGTGGGAGAGAGGGGGGGGGAGGAGGAGGAGGGAGAGGGGGTGGAGAGGGTGAGAGGAGGGGAGAGGAGAGGCCAAACGAGTGGGAGAGGGTGGAGAGGGAGGAGAGAGGGAGAGGGGAGGGGGTGAGGAGAGGGAGGGAGAGGGGGGAGAGAGGGAGAGGGGGGGAGGAGGGAGGGAAGAATGGGGTGAGAGGGAAGGGAGGAAGGGCGGGGGGGTGAGGAGAGGGAGAGGGGAGAGGAGGGAGGAGAAGATGGAGAGGGGAGGAGGACAGAGATGGAGCGGGAGAGAGGAGAGGAGGGAGGGAGGGAAAAGGATGGGTGGAGAGAGAAAGGGAGCGGGGGAGGAGAGGTGAGGGAGAGATATTGATGACTCATTCAAAACAACTGGGAACTCGGAAAAATACGAGGTCAAATCATGACGTCTGTGATCTTCAGGTCAGAAAGTCGGATCTCTAGAAAGAGGCCCGAATTCCCGAGTTGGATGACCGTTCAAATAGTTTTTTCCCCAGAGTTCCCAGTTGTTTTGAACGCTCGGAAGTCGGAGTTTTCCGAGTTCGCAGTTCCCGGCATCACTGGACATGCAACTATTTGAGTATTTAGTAGTTGCTAGCTAGCAAAACAAGCGCATTATGTATCTATCCATAGTAACTGAACTTCAGCGTGTTCCAGATGACGCGGTGTGACTCACCGAGGTGGGAGCCCAGTCGTGTCCGTAGACGAAGCAGTATTTACAGTACAGGTCGTCATACTCCGGAAACTGACAACACAACACAACACATCAGATCAGATCAGAGAGAATGGGTCGAAGAGCAAATGAACACGGCAGTTTTAAACAACATGTTTATGCTCACTAAAACCAATGACTCATCTTAGCTTGCTAACGTTAGATGCTTAGCTAGCTAGCTTCATAGCTAGCGTTACTAACGTTAGCTAGCTACGCTACTCACATTCGCCCCCTCTATCTGTCCGTTTATCATCAACAGAAACACCGATGGGTTGTTGATAGCCATCCCGCTTCATACGATAACTTAAGAATATAAAAAGTATAGTGATCAAACATAAAAAAAAATATTTTAACTTCGACTATAAAACCGGTAACGTATTGTTCTGTGTTGTGGAGATAACTGGCTTGCTAAATATTTGTGTAGTTCCATTCCCCGTTGCCAGGACGCTTTGCCTACGGCCCGGCGTGAGGGCCAAACTGGATCCAGTCAGTTGAGAAAGCGTTTAGTAAATAAACTGTCCACTAGGTGGTGGTCTTGGACAAGTTTAACGTTTTCTTGTCACGTGCACAAGCCACAGCGCGATGCCTTTCTCGCGAGCTCATTTCCCAACAATGCAGTAATCAATATCGATATATAGTACTATAAAGTATAACAAAAACACACGAGAAATATAAATAAGTAAGCTATATACAGGGTCAGTTCCAATACTATATTAACAATGTGCAGGGATACTGGAGTGATGGAGGTAGATATGTATAGGGGTCAGGTGACTATATACAGGGTCAGTTCCAGTACCATATTAACAATGTGCAGGGATACTGGAGTGATGGAGGTAGATATGTATAGGGGTAAGGTGACTATATACAGGGTCAGTTCCAGTACCATATTAACAATGTGCAGGGATACTGGAGTGATGGAGGTAGATATGTATAGGGGTCAGGTGACTATATACAGGGTCAGTTCCAGTACCATATTAACAATGTGCAGGGATACTGGAGTGATGGAGGTAGATATGTATAGGGGTCAGGTGACTATATACAGGGTCAGTTCCAGTACCATATTAACAATGTGCAGGGATACTGGAGTGATGGAGGTAGATATGTATAGGGGTAAGGTGACTATATACAGGGTCAGTTCCAGTACCATATTAACAATGTGCAGGGATACTGGAGTGATAGAGGTAGATATGTATAGGGGTCAGGTGACTATATACAGGGTCAGTTCCAGTACCATATTAACAATGTGCAGGGATACTGGAGTGATGGAGGTATACTCCGGAGTGGCGCAGTGGTCTAAGGCACTGCATCGCAGTGCTAACTGTGCCACTAGAGAGGTTCGAATCCAGGCTCTGTCGCCGCCGGCCGCGACCGGGAGACTCATGGGCGGCGCACAATTGGCCCAGCGTCGTCCAGGGTAGGGGAGGGAATGGCCGGCAGGGATGTAGCTCAGTTGATAGAGCATGGCGTTTGCAACGCCAGGGTTGTGGGTTCGATTCCCACGGGGGGCCAGTATAAAAAAAAAAATGTATTCACTAACTGTAAGTCGCTCTGGATAAGAGCGTCTGCTAAATGACTAAAATGTAAATGTAAATATGTATAGGGGTAAGGGGACTATACACAGGGTCAGTTCCAATACCATATTAACAATGTGCAGGGATACTGGAGTGATGGAGGTAGATATGTATATATATGTACAGTCAGCATCTCATCTTATCTCTCAGGTATATGACTCTTAAACGCCAGTCAGTATCTCATCTTATCTCTCAGGTATATGACTCTTAAACGCCAGTCAGTATCTCATCTTATCTCTCAGGTATATGACTCTTAAACGCCAGTCAGCATCTCATCTTATCTCTCAGGTATATGACTCTTAAACGCCAGTCAGTATCTCATCTTATCTCTCAGGTATATGACTCTTCCCGTAATCTTACAAGTGATCCCTCTAATATTAAATCAACTTTTGTGTCATTTTATTCTAACCTCTACAAATCCGAACCCCCCCATCAGATAATACGGCTATGGACAACTTTTTTTTAGATAACTTGGATATTCCATCCATTGATATGGACACGAGTAAACATCTGGACAACCCTCTGCATCTAGATGAGATAACAGAGGGTCTAAAGGTAATGCAAAGTGGCAAGGCCCCAGGTCCTGATGATCAACTCACCCCATTACTATTGGCAAGGCCCCAGGCCCTGATGATCAACTCACCCCATTACTATTGGCAAGGCCCCAGGCCCTGATGATCAACTCACCCCATTACTATTGGCAAGGCCCCAAGGCCCTGATGATCAACTCACCCCATTACTATTGGCAAGGCCCCAGGCCCTGATGATCAACTCACCCCATTACTATTGGCAAGGCCCCAAGGGCCCTGATGATCAACTCACACCCATTACTATTGGCAAGGCCCCAAGGCCCTGATGATCAATCACCCCATTACTATTGGCAAGGCCCCAAGGCCCTGATGATCAACTCACCCCATTACTATTGGCAAGGCCCCAAGGCCCTGATGATCAACTCACCCCATTACTATTGGCAAGGCCCCAAGGCCCTGATGATCAACTCACCCCATTACTATTGGCAAGGCCCCAAGGCCCTGATGATCAACTCACCCCATTACTATTGGCAAGGCCCCAAGGCCCTGATGATCAACTCACCCCATTACTATTGGCAAGGCCCCAAGGCCCTGATGATCAACTCACCCCATTCCTATTGGCAAGGCCCCAAGGCCCTGATGATCAACTCACCCCATTACTATTGGCAAGGCCCCAAGGCCCTGATGATCAACTCACCCCATTACTATTGGCAAGGCCCCAAGGCCCCTGATGATCAACTCACCCCCATTACTATTGGCAAGGCCCCAAGGCCCTGATGATCAACTCACCCCATTACTATTGGCAAGGCCCCAAGGCCCTGATGATCAACTCACCCCATTACTATTGGCAAGGCCCCAAGGCCCTGATGATCAACTCACCCCATTACTATTGGCAAGGCCCCAAGGCCTCTGATGATCAACTCACCCCATTACTATTGGCAAGGCCCCAAGGCCCCTGATGATCAAACTCACCCCATTACTATTGGCAAGGCCCCAAGGCCCTGATGATCAACTCACCCCATTACTATTAGATATGTTCACTGACTCGCTATCACAGGGCTCTCCCCCCCCCCCCCGGCCCTAACTCAAGCCGCCATCTCACTTATATTGAAGAAAGATAAAGATCCGGCGGAATTTTTTATTTATTTATTTTTATTTCACCTTTATTTAACCAGGTAAGAAGCCAGTTGAGAACAAGTTCTCATTTACAACTGCGACCTGGCCAAGATAAAGCAAAGCAGTGCGATAAAAACAACAACACATAGTTACATATGGGGTAAAAAAAAACATAAAGTCAAAAAATACAAACAGAAAATATATATACAGTGTGTGCAAATGTAGCAAGTTATGGAGGTAAGGCAATAAATAGGCCATAGTACAAAATAGTTACAATTTCGTATTAACACTGGAATGATAGATGTGCAAAAGATGATGTGTAAATAGAGATACTGGGGTGCAAATTAGCCAAATATATAACAATATGGGGATGAGGTAGTTGGGTGGGCTAATTACAGATGGGCTGTGTACAGGTGCAGTGATCGGTAAGCTGCTCTGACAACTGACGGTTAAATTTAGTGAGGGAGATAAGAGTCTCCAGCTTCAGAGATTTTTGCAGTTCGTTCCAGTCATTGGCAGCCGAGAACTGGAAGGAATGGCTTTGGGGATGACCAGTGAGATATACCTGCTGGAGCGCAGACTACGGGTTGGTGTTGCTATGGTGACCAGTGAGCTAAGGTAAGACGGGGATTTGCCTAGCAGTGATTTATAGATGACCTGGAGCCAGTGGGTTTGGCGACGAATATGTAGGAATTTGGTGGATATCGGCCCATTTCACTTTTGAACGCTGATGTTAAACTATTAGCTAAGGTTCTAGCATGCCGGTTGGAACCCTGCCTTCAGGATGTCATATCTGATGATCAAACGGGTTTCATCAAAGGGGCGACAACTGTTTTCCAATGTACACCGTCTTTTGAACATTATACTCTCTCCTTCTGTCTCTCCAGACCTTGAAATGGTTGTTTGTCTTGATGCGGAGAAGGCTTTCGACCCGGGTGGAGTGGGATTATTTATTTAAGATTTCGGGAAGATTTGGTTTTGGGTCCAATTTCATCTCAAGATACATCTGCTCTATTCTGCTCCTACGGCCAGCGTACACATCAACTCTCAACACTCAAAAATACTTCCCCCTCTCCAGAGGGACCCGTCAAGGGTGTCCTGTGTCCCCACTCCTTTTTTGCTCTCTCGATAGAACCGCTTTCCTTGGCCTTAAAATTATCACCATCATTCACTGGAATCCACCGAGCTGGTGAAGAACACAGTGTTACTGTATGCAGATGATCTACTATTATACACTGCTCAAAAAAATAAAGGGAACACTAAAATAACACATCCTAGATCTGAATGAATGAAATAATCTTATTAAATACTTTTTTCTTTACATAGTTGAATGTGCTGACAACAAAATCACACAAAAATTATCAATGGAAATCAAATGTATCAACCCATGGAGGTCTGGATTTGGAGTCACCCTCAAAATTAAAGTGGAAAACCACACTACAGGCTGATCCAACTTTGATGTAATGTCCTTAAAACAAGTCAAAATGAGGCTCAGTAGTGTGTGTGGCCTCCACGTGCCTGTATGACCTCCCTACAACGCCTGGGCATGCTCCTGATGAGGTGGCGGATGGTCTCCTGAGGGATCTCCTCCCAGACCTGGACTAAAGCATCCGCCAACTCCTGGACAGTCTGTGGTGCAACGTGGCGTTGGTGGATGGAGCGAGACATGATGTCCCAGATGTGCTCAATTGGATTCAGGTCTGGGGAACGGGCGGGCCAGTCCATAGCATCAATGCCTTCCTCTTGCAGGAACTGCTGACACACTCCAGCCACATGAGGTCTAGCATTGTCTTGCATTAGGAGGAACCCAGGGCCAACCGCACCAGCATATGGTCTCACAAGGGGTCTGAGGATCTCATCTCGGTACCTAATGGCAGTCAGGCTACATCTGGCGAGCACATGGAGGGCTGTGCGGTCCCCCCAAGGAAATGCCACCCCACACCATGACTGACCCACCGCCAAACCGGTCGTGCTGGAGGATGTTGCAGGCAGCAGAACGTTCTCCACGGCGTCTCCAGACTCTGTCACGTCTGTCACATGTGCTCAGTGTGAACCTGCTTTCATCTGTGAAGAGCACAGGGCGCCAGTGGCGAATTTCCCAATCTTGGTGTTCTCTGGCAAATGCCAAAGGCAGAGGTAGCGGTCCTGCTGCTGGGTTGTTGCCCTCCTACGGCCTCCTCCACGTCTCCTGATGTACTGGCCTGTCTCCTGGTAGCGCCTCCATGCTCTGGACACTACGCTGACAAACACAGCAAACCTTCTTGCCACAGCTCGCATTGATGTGCCATCCTGGATGAGCTGCACTACCTGAGCCACTTGTGTGGGTTGTAGACTCCGTCTCATTCTACCACTAGAGTGAAAGCACCGCCAGCATTCAAAAGTGACCAAAACATCAGCCAGGAAGCATAGGAACTGAGAAGTGGTCTGTGGTCACCACCTGCAGAACCACTTCTTTATTGGGGGGTGTCTTGCTAATTGCCTATAATTTCCACCTGTTGTCTATTCCATTTGCACAACAGCATGTGAAATGTATTGTCAATCAGTGTTGCTTCCTAAGTGGACGGTTTGATTTCACAGAAGTGTGATTGACTTGGAGTTACATTGTGTTGTTTAAGTGTTCCCTTTATTTTTTTGAGCAGTGTATATCCCTAACCCTGTGAACTGTGTCGATAACATACTGCGTATTTTAAACACATTTGGATCATTCTCAGGTTACAAATGGAACATTCAGAAAAGTGAATGTTTTCCGATTTGCCAAGCAGATTCCCCCCTGGAGGCCAGCCTTTCCGTCTGTCGCCCTCCGGTTTTTCCTATTTAGGTGTGTATATAATTCTCTGGCTACTCTCCATAAAACGAACTTTGCAAGTCTAGTCACACGAGTTAAAGCAGACTTACAACGCTGGGATAGTCTGCCTCTCTCATTAGCTGGCAGAATCCAATCTGTTAAAAATGAACATTTTTACCTAGGTTTCTATACCTTTTTCAATGTCTTCCCGATCTTTCTGCCGAAAATCTTTTTTTTTTTTTACCAAGTTGGATAGGCTCATCAGCCATTTTATCTGGGCAGGCAAATCACCAAGGATACGTAGAGCAATACTTCAAAGAAGGAGACAAGATGGAGGACTGGCACTTCCAAATGTACTGCTTTACTATTGGGCAGCCAGTATTCAAAAGATGACGTTCTGGTGTAATGCTCCGACTGGAGCTCATTAGAAGCACAGTCCCTTTCGGCTCTTACTGCCCCCCTCTGTCCTTGTGTCCTTCAAACCTCATTGTGCTCTCTACTTTGAAGATCCGGACACAGTTTTCGTCAAACATTTTTAGACTTTCTGCCGCTTCTCTTCTAAGCCCTATTTGTAACAACCACCTATTTTTACCCTCCAAACTCGACCAGGCTTTTGTTTTGTGGCGAGAGAGAGTTTTTGGTATGTTTCAAAGATGTATTTTTAGATGGGGAAGTTTGCCAGTTTTAATGATCTCGTAGCTAAATGTAATCTGGCTCATTCTAATCTTTTCCGCTATTTTCCAGGCCCGTAACTTTGTTCGCTCTCTTTTTCCCCATCTTTCCTCAACTACCCCCCAAGACGTTGCTAGAAGACATTTTGTCCCTGCCGTCTGATTTCTAGATTATATGACATTATGCTTTCCTCTGAACCCTCTTCAATAAACAAAATCCAAACATCCTGGGGTAGTGAACTCGAACTCGACCTTACAGATGGTTGGTGGGAGGAGGCCCTTCTTAGGGATAACTGTGCTCGGTTAAGTTTAATTCAGTTCAAGGTCTTGCACAGTTATTCACTACGCCAAAGAAAAAACTTTCCTCCAACACACAAATGACACGCGATAGATGTTCAATCACTCCGGCACGACCACACCCATATGTTTTATTCATGTTCTAAGCTGTCTGAGTATTTGGTCATTTAGAATATTAGAATGTTAGAATGTTAGAATGTTAGAATATTAGAATGTTAGAATGTTAGAATGTTAGAATGTTAGAATATTAGAATATTAGAATATTAGAATGTTAGAAAATTAGAGTGTTAGAATATTAGAATCCTTTTTTTAATACTCTCTCTAAAAATCTAGACATCGACCTGCAGCCTTGTCCTTTGGTAGCTATATTTGGAGTTCCATCTTTGTTGCCTCACTAAAAGTAAAGCAGACGTTGTAGCGTTTTTGCTTCCCTCATGGCCCGCCGGCAGATCTTGCTTACTTGGAAATCCTCCAAACCTCCCACTGTGTGTCAGCCTTGTTGAAAGATCAAATGTCTTTTTCTACACTTAGAATTTTTTTTAAATACACTTTGAGAGGTTGTACTGATAACTTTTTCTTGAGACGGCGGCCTTTCATTATTAATTTTTTTGAACAGTCGCCTTCTATTGATCAGGAGTAAAGAATTTTGGGCAACAGGGGGATATGAGAGGGTGTGGGGAAGGGAAGGAACAGTGTGTTGTGATATATATATATTTTTTGTGTATGTACAATACGTGTACATATGTATATTTATATATTATTTCCAATTGTATATTTTAATTTATGTACGCTGCTTTTGTTAAGGGGAGGGAGGTGTTTCAATAAGTCTATGGGGATAAAAGGATGTCTCTGTTCAATTTGTAATTGGTATTTCTTTATATGTCCAATAAAACAAAATATAATATAATGATAATCAATCAATCAAATTTCAATCTAATGTTAGGGTGTAGCAGTAGTTAGAATACGGCAGTAGTTACAGGGTTAGAGTACAGCAATCAATCAATCAATCAATCAATCAATCAATCACATTTTTATTTTATAAAGCCCTTTTTACATCAACAGATGTCACAAAGTGCTTATACAGAAACCCAGCCTAAAAAACCCCAAACAGCAGCAATGCAGATGTAGAAGCACGGTGGCTAGGGAAAAACTCCCTAGAAAGGCAGGAACCCTAGGAAGAAACCTAGAGAGGAACCAGGCTCTGAGGGGAAAAACTCCCTAGAAAGGCAGGGACCTAGGAAGAAACCTAGAGAGGAACCAGGCTCTGAGGGGAAAAACTCCCTAGAAAGGCAGGAACCCTAGGAAGAAACCTAGAGAGAAACCAGGCTCTGAGGGAAAAAACTCCCTAGAAAGGCAGGGACCCTAGGAAGAAACCTAGAGAGGAACCAGGCTCTGAGGGGAAAAACTCCCTAGAAAGGCAGGAACCTAGGAAGAAACCTAGAGAGGAACCAGGCTCTGAGGGGTGGCCAGTCCCCTTCTGGCTGTGCCGGGTGGAGATTATAAGAGTACATGGCCATTAAGGCCAGATTGTTCTTCAAGATGTTCAAATGTTCATAGATGACCAGCAGGGTCAAATAATAATCACAGTGGTTATAGAGGGTGCAACAGGTCAGTACCTCAGGTGTAAATGTCAGTTGGCTTTTCATGGCCGGGCATTTAGAGGTTGAAATAGCAGGTGCGGTAGAGAGAGAGAGAGAGTTGAAAACAGCAGGTCTGGGACAAGGTAGCACGTGCGGTGAACAGGTCAGGGTTCCATAGCCGCAGGAAGAACAGTTGAAACTGGAGCAGCAGCACGACCAGGTGGACTGGGGACAGCCAGGAGTCATCAGGCCAGGTAGTCCTGAGGCATGGTCCTAGGGCTCAGGTCCTCCGGGAGGGGAGGGAGAGAGGGAGAATTAGAGGGAGCATACTTAAATTCACACAGGACACCAGATATGACAGACTGACCCTAGCCCCCCGGCACATAGAATATTGCAGCATAGATACTGGCGACTGAGACAGGGGTGGGTCGGGGGACACTGTGGCCTCGTCCGACGATACCCCCGGACAGGGCCAACCTGTCACGATCGTCAAACAGAGAGGAGGACCAAGGCGCAGCGTTGAAGGCGAACATATTTATTAAATAAACGATCACACGATCAAAACAACCAAACGATGACGTGACAGTCAATGGTAAATCACAAACCAAATACGAACAAGAAACCAACAAATAATGAATGCCTAACGGCTACCTAAGTATGACTCCCAATCAGAGACAACGAGCTGCAGCCGTCTCTGATTGGGAGCCACCCTGGCCAACATAGATATACAACAACTAGAACATAAACAAATGAAAACTCACACCCTGGCTCAACATACTAGAGTCCCCAGAGCCAGGGCGTGACAGTACCCCCCCCTAAAGGCGCGGACTCCGACCGCGCCAACCAAATACCACAGGGGAGGGACCGGGTGGGCACTCCGCCTTGGCGGCGGATCCGGCTCCGGGCATGATCCCCACTCGCTCTCTAACCCCCCAAAGTACCCCTGGTCCGGACTGGCCCTGCTGACCGGAGCTGGACTGCACATTGGTGGAGCGGATTGCTCTAGCTCCGGCGTGAAGCAGCTGACGAAACGCACCACTGACTTGGTGCGGGGAGCAGGAACGGGCCGAGCCGGGCTGACGAAGCGCACCACTGACTTGGTGCGGAGAGCAGGAGCGGGCCGAACCGGGCTGACGAAACGCACCACTGACTTGGTGCGGGGAGCAGGAACGGGCCGAGCCGGGCTGACGAAGCGCACCACTGTCTTGGTGCGGGGAGCAGGAACGGGCCGAGCCGGGCTGACGAAGCGCACCACTGGCTTGGTGCGGGGAGCAGGAACGGGCCGAGCCGGGCTGACGAAGCGCACCACTGACTTGGTGCGGGGAGCAGGAACGGGCCGAGCCGGGCTGACGAAGCGCACCACTGACTTGGTGCGGGGAGCAGGAACGGGCCGTGCCGGGCTGACGAAGCGCACCACTGACTTGGTGCGGGGAGCAGGAACGGGCCGAGCTGGGCTGACGAAGCGCACCACTGACTTGGTGCGAGTGGCAGGAACAGGCCGGACCGTACTGGGAACACACACCACTGGCCCTACGTGGGGATCAGGAACAGGCCGGACCGGACTGGCAACACACGCCAGTACCTCTCGCCGTGCCTCTACATCCTCCCTCCCCCTGGTGACCAGTGACTCCCGTAACCTGGCGGCCTCCTGCTGCCCCGTCGTCCACGGCGTTAGCCCCCCCCTAAAAAATTTATGGGCTTCACTCCTACCCGTGGCCAAGGTCTCCATGTCCCTCGCCAGCCTTTCGCCCTTCTGCCACAATGTCAGGCCCTTCTCTTCCTCACTCGGCTTGACCCAGTCGAGGAGGCGAAGGAGATCTGTTAGAGATCTCCCTGGCGATGGCTCCTGGACACGCTGCTTGGTCAAATCTTGGTGGTTTCTTCTGTCACGATCGTCAAACAGAGAGGAGGACCAAGGCGCAGCGTTGAAGGCGAACATATTTATTAAATAAACGATCACACGATCAAAACAACCAAACGATGACGTGACAGTCAATGGTAAATCACAAACCAAATACGAACAAGAAACCAACAAATAATGAATGCCTAACGGCTACCTAAGTATGACTCCCAATCAGAGACAACGAGCTGCAGCCGTCTCTGATTGGGAGCCACCCTGGCCAACATAGATATACAACAAGTAGAACATAAACAAATGAAAACTCACACCCTGGCTCAACATACTAGAGTCCCCAGAGCCAGGGCGTGACACAACCAGGCAGGATATAACCCCACCCACTTTGACAAAGCACAGCCCCCACACCACCAGAGGGATATCAACAGACCATCAACTTACTACCCTGAGACAAGGCTGAGTATAGCCCACGAAGATCTCCTCCACTGCACGAGCCCGAGGGGACGGCAAACCGGACAGGAAGATCACATCAGTGACTCAACCCACTCAAGTGACGCACCCCTCCTAGGGGACGGCACGGAAGAGCGCTAGTAAGCCAGTGACTCAGCCCCCCGTAATAGGGTCAGTAGTCTAATCTAGAAGTGACAAAAGCATGGATTAGCTTTCCTGCATCATTTTTGGACAAAAGAGTTTCAGATTTTTTGCAATGTCACGAAGATGGGGGAAAAAAGCTGTCCTTGAAACATTCTTGATACGTTCGTCAAAAGAGGAGATCAGGGTCCAGAGTAACGCCGAGGTCCTTCGCAGTTGTATTTGAGACGACTGTACAACCATCAAGATTAGCCTTTTCAAAGCACTTTGTGATGTCAGATGTGAGCGCTACAGGGCGGTAGTCATGGTGGCATGAAGCCTTAGAGTTCTCAGGAACAGGAAGGATGGTGGTCATCTTAAAACAGTGGTTCCCAACCAGGGGTACTAGGACCCCAGGGGGTACTTGGCCTATCCACAGGGGGTACTTGGCCTATCCACAGGGGGTACTTGGCCTATCCATAGGGGGTACTTGGCCTATCCATAGGGGGTACTTGGCCTATCCACAGGGGGGTACTTGGCCTATCCATAGGGGGTACTTGGCCTATCCATAGGGGGTACTTGGCCTATCCATAGGGGGTACTTGGCCTATCCATAGGGGGGTACTTGGCCTATCCATAGGGGGTACTTGGCCTATCCACAGGGGGTACTTGGCCTATCCACAGGGGGTACTTGGCCTATCCATAGGGGGTACTTGGCCTATCCACAGGGGGTACTTGGCCTATCCATAGGGGGTACTTGGCCTATCCACAGGGGGTACTTGGCCTATCCACAGGGGGTACTTGACCTATCCATAGGGGGTACTTGGCCTATCCACAGGGGGTACTTGGCCTATCCATAGGGGGTACTTGGCCTATCCACAGGGGGTACTTGAGAAGACTCATGAGACCAAAGGCTTACTGGTAAAATGCACATGAGGGGGTTCTTCAGGGGTACTCCGGGCAGAGCAACATTTCAGTCGGTGGTACAGTGATCGAAAAAGGTCGGGAACCACTGTCTTTAAAACAGACTGGGACAAGGAGAGGTTGAAAATTACCGTGAATACGCCTGAGAATGCACCCTGGGATACCGTCCAGCCCTGCCAGCTGATCTGCTCTGAGAATGCCCCCTGGGATACCGTCCAGCCCTGCCAGCTGATCTGCTCTGAGAATGCCCCCTGGAATACCGCACCCTGGGATACCGTCCAGCCCTGCCAGCTGATCTGCTCTGAGAATGCCCCCTGGGATACCGTCCAGCCTGCCAGCTGATCTGCTCTGAGAATGCCCCCTGGGATACCGTCCAGCCCTGCCAGCTGATCTGCTCTGAGAATGCCCCCTGGGATACCGTCCAGCCCTGGAATACCGTCCAGCCCTGCCAGCTGATCTGCTCTGAGAATACCCCCTGGGATACCGTCCAGCCCTGCCAGCTGATCTGCTCTGAGAATGCCCCCTGGGATACCGTCCAGCCCTGCCAGCTGATCTGCTCTGAGAATGCCCCCTGGGATACCGACCAGCCCTGCCAGCTGATCTGCTCTGAGAATGCCCCCTGGGATACCGTCCAGCCCTGGAATACCGTCCAGCCCTGCCAGCTGATCTGCTCTGAGAATACCCCCTGGGATAACCGTCCAGCCCTGCCGCTGATTGCTCTGAGAATGCCCCCTGGGATACCGTCCCAGCCCCTGCCAGGCTGATCTGCTCTGAGAATGCCCCCTGGGATAAAACCGTCCAGAGCCCTGGCCAGCCTGATCTGCTCGGAGAATGCCCCTGGGATACCGTCCAGGCCCTGCCAGCCTGATCTGCTTCTGAGAATGCCCCCCTGGGATAAACCGTCCAGCCCCAGCTGATCGTTCTCTGCAGAGCACCCTGGAATACCTCCAGCCCTGCCAGCTGAGCTGCTCTGGAGAATACCCCCCCTGGGACTACCGTCCAGCCCGGTGCCAGCCTGATCTGCTCTGAGAATGCCCCCTGGGATACCGTCCAGCCCTGCCAGCTGATCTGCTCTGAGAATGCCCCCTGGGAAGACCGGCCAAGGCCCTGCAGCTGATCTGCTCCTGAGAATGCACCCTGGGATAACCGTCCAGCCCTGCCAGCTGATCTGCTCTGAGAATGCACCCTGGGGATAAACCCTCCAGCCCTGCCACTGATCTGCTCTGAGAATGCACCCTGGAATACCGTCCACCCTACCACTGATCTGCTCTGAGAATGCCCCCTGGAATACCGTCCAGCCCTGCCAGCTGATCTGCTCTGAGAATGCCCCCTGGAATACCGTCCAGCCCTGCCAGCTGATCTGCTCTGAGAATGCCCCCTGGAATACCGTCCAGCCCTGCCAGCTGATCTGCTCTGAGAATGCACCCTGGGATACCGTCCAGCCCTGCCAGCTGATCTGCTCTGAGAATGCACCCTGGGATACCGTCCAGCCCTGCCAGCTGATCTGCTCTGAGAATACCCTGGGATAACCGTCCACCCTGCCCCCTATCTGCTCTGAAATAAACCCCCCGGGATAACCGTCCACCCTCCACTTATCTGCTTCAGAAAACCCCCTGGGCCGTTTTCCCCCCTGCCCGCTATCGTCTGAAATGCCCCCTGGGATACCGTCCACCCCCCCAGCTATCTGCTCTGAAATGCCCCCCCGGAATACCGTCCCCCCTCG
>LR778259.1:63437987-63457927 GCA_902810595.1 Coregonus sp. 'balchen' | reverse complement strand
GGGGGCAGGCCGGGGAAACGTGCCAGCAGAGCTTCACCCCGGGTACCCATTTCAACAGCTTCAACACTGGGGGAGAGACAACACAAACCCCCAAAAACCTTACGCAAAACACATGGTGTGGTGGTGTGTTCGGGAGGAGATTGTGTGGTTTTTTTTTTTGTGTGTGTTTCCCCCCCCCCCCCAATTTTTTTTTCCCCCCCAATGTCATTTTGAAAATGTTTTTTAAAAATTTAGGGTTAAGCCCCTTGTCAAGGGACGTGGGGCAGATTTTTCAACTTGTGGTTGTATTTGAAAAAGGCGACCTTTGATTACTGGCCAAAAACTCTAACGTGGCCGGTTTTTTACCTCTAGCTCCTCATACTCCATTCCCCGTGTGTTTACCTTAGTGTGACCCCCGGTGGTTTACCTCTACATCCTCAGCACTCCGTGATCCCCGGTGTTTTTAAAAATTTTTCCCCGGGGTTTTTTTACCTTCCCTCTCAGTTCTTTCCCCTTTGTTTTTTCCTCCGTCTCATCTCTCTGACCCCGTGTGGTTTACCCTAGCGATTCGTCTCTCGATCCCGTGTTTTTTAACCTCTAGTCGTGATCCCCGTGGTGTTTACCTCTATTGATCCCGTGTGTTTTACCTCTAGTCGTGTCCCGGGGTTTTTACCTTAGTGTGACCCCCGTGTGTGTTTACCCTATTGATCCCCGTGTTGTTACCTTAGCGACCCTACCCCGTGATCCCCGGTGTTTTTACCTCTAGCGATCCTCAACCTCTGATCCCCGTTGTGTTACCCCTTGGGCTGAAATCTCTTTTCCCCGTGTGTTTTTACCTCTGCTCCTCGTATCTTCTGATCCCCTGTTTTTTTTCCTCTTTTCCCCTTTTTGTGGTTTTCCCTTACGATCCTCTTTCTTTCCCGTTTTTTTACCTTCACCTCAGTTCTTCATATCCCGTGTTGTTTCCTTTTCGTTTTCCCCGTTGTGTTTCCCTTAGTCGTGACCCCCGTTTTGTTTTATCTATCTTGCCCCCGGGTTGTTACCTTAGTCGTGACCCCCGGTGGTTTTTACCTCTAGTGTGGTCCCCTTTGGGGTTTACCTCTACCTTTCCTCATTTACTTCTGCCCCGTTTTTTTTACCTTAGTCTGCCCCCTTTTGGTTTCCCCCTTGTCACCCCCGGTGGTGTTTACCTCTGTGTGATCCCTGTTTTTTACCTCTAGGTGACCCCGTGGTTTTTCCCTCTAGCGATCCGCCTCCATGCCCCCGTGTTGTTTCCCTTTAGTGTGACCCCGGGGTTTTACTTAGTGTGATCCCCGTGTGTGTTTACCTCTAGCGGTCCTGTGTGTTTACCTCTAGCGATCCTCAGTACTCTCGTGATCCCCGTGTGTGTTTACCTCAAGCGATCCTCAGTACTCTCATGATCCCGTGTGTGTTTACCTCTAGCGTCCTCAGTACTCTCGTGACCCCGTGTGTGTTTTACCTTAGTGATCCTCAGTACTCTCATGACCCCGTGTTTTGTTTCCCTCTACGATCTCAGTACTCTCGTGTCACCGTGTGTGTTTACCTCTAGTCGTGATCCCGTGTGTGTTTACCTCTAGTCGTGATCCCCGTGTGTGTTTACCTCTAGTCGTGATCCCCGTGTGTGTTTACCTCTAGTCGTGATCCCCGTGTGTTTACCTCTAGTCGTGATCCCCGTGTGTGTTTACCTCTAGTCGTGATCCCCGTGTGTGTTTACCTCTAGTGATCCTCAGCACTCTCGTGATCCCCGTGTGTGTTTACCTCTATTTTTTATTTTTTTATTTCACCTTTATTTAACCAGGTAAGAAGCCAGTTGAGAACAAGTTCTCATTTACAACTGCGACCTGGCCAAGATAAAGCAAAGCAGTGCGATAAAAACAACAACACAGAGTTACATATGGGGTAAAACAAAACAAAGTCAAAAATACAACAGAAATACATATAATATACAGTGTGTTCAAATTTAGCAAGTTATGGAGGTAAGGCAATAAAATAGGCTATAGTGCAAAATAATTACAATTAGTATTAACACTGGAATGATAGATGTGCAAGAGATGATGTGCAAATAGAGATACTGGGGTACAAATGAGCAAAATAAATAACAATATAGGGATGAGGTAGTTGGGCGGCTAATTTCAGATGGGCTGTGTACAGGTGCAGTGATCGGTAAGGTGCTCTGACAACTGATGCTTAAAGTTAGTGAGGGAGATAAGTGTCTCCAGCTTCAGAGATTTTTGCAATTTGTTCCAGTCATTGGCAGCAGAGAACTGGAAGGAATTGCGGCCAAAGGAGGTGTTGGCTTTGGGGATGACCAGTGAGATATACCCGCTGGAGCGCAGACTACGGGTGGGTGTTGCTATGGTGACCAATGAGCTAAGATAAGGCGGGGATTTGCCTAGCAGTGATTTATAGATGGCCTGGAGCCAGTGGGTTTGGCGACGAATATGTAGTGAGGACCAGCCAACAAGAGCGTACAGGTCACAGTGGTGGGTATTATATGGGGCTTTGGAGACAAAACGGATGGCACTGTGATAGACTACATCCAATTTGCTGAGTAGAGTGTTGGAGGCTATTTTGTAAATGACATCGCCGAAGTCAAGGATCGGTAGGATAGTCAGTTTTACGAGGGCATGTTTGGCAGCATGAGTGAAGGAGGCTTTGTTGCGAAATAGGAAACCGATTCTAGATTTAACTTTGGATTGGAGATTCTTAATGTGAGTCTGGAAGGAGAGTTTACAGTCTAACCAGACACCTAGATATTTGTAGTTGTCCACATACTCTAGGTCAGACCCGTCGAGAGTAGTGATTCTAGTCGGGTGGGCGGGTGCAAGCAGCGTTCGGTTGAAGAGCATGCATTTAGTTTTACTAGTGTTTAAGAGCAGTTGGAGGCTACTGAAGGAGTGTTGTATGGAATTGAAGCTCGTTTGGAGGTTTTGTTAACACAGTGTCCAATGAAGGGCCAGATGTATACAAAATGGTGTCGTCTGCGTAGAGGTGGATCTGAGAGTCACCAGCAGCAAGAGCGACGTCATTGATATACACAGAGAAAAGAGTCGGCCCAAGAATTGAACCCTGTGGCACCCCCATAGAGACTGCCATAGGTCCAGACAACAGGCCCTCCGATTTGACACATTGAACTCTATCTGAGAAGTAGTTGGTGAACCAGGCGAGGCAGTCATTTGAGAAACCAAGGCTATTTAGTCTGCCAATAAGAATGCGGTGGTTGACAGAGTCGAAAGCCTTGGCCAGGTCAATGAAAACGGCTGCACAGTACTGTCTATTATCGATCGCGGTTATAATATCGTTTAGGACCTTGAGCGTGGCTGAAGTGCACCCATGACCAGCTCGGAAACCGGATTGCATAGCGGAGAAGGTACGGTGGGATTCGAAATGGTCGGTGATCTGTTTGTTGACTTGGCTTTCAAAAAACTTTTGAAAGGCAGGGCAGGATGGATATGGGTCTGTAACAGTTTGGATCTAGAGTGTCACCCCCTTTGAAGAGGGGGATGACCGCGGCAGCTTTCCAATCTCTGGGGATCTCAGACATTACGAAAGAGAGGTTGAACAGGCTAGTAATAGGGGTTGCGACAATTTCGGCGGCTAGTTTTAGAAAGAAAGGGTCCAGATTATCTAGCCCAGATGATTTGTAGGGGTCCAGATTTTGCAGCTCTTTTAGAACATCAGCTGTCTGGATTTGTGTGAAGGAGAAGCGGGGGGGGGCATGGGCAAGTTGCAGCGGAGGGTGCAGAGCTGGTGGCCGGGGTAGTGGTAGCCAGGTGGAAAAACATGGCCAGCCGTAGCAAAATGCTTGTTGAAATTCTCGATTATTGTAGATTTATCGGTGGTGATAGTGTTTCCTAGCCTCAGTGCAGTGGGCAGCTGGGAGGAAGTGCTCTTATTTTCCATGGACTTTACAGTGTCCCAAAACTTTTTGGAGTTAGTGCTACAGGATGCAAATTTCTGTTTGAAAAAGTTAGCCTTTGCTTTCCTAACTGCTTGTGTATATTGGTTCCTAACTTCCCTGAAAAGTTGCATATCGCGGGGGCTATTTGATGCTAATGCTGTACGCCACAGGATGTTTTTGTGCTGGTCAAGGGCAGTCAAGTCTGAGGAGAACCAGGGACTATATCTGTTCTTAGTTCTGTATTTTTTTGAATGGGGCATGTTTATTTAAGATTGAGAGGAAATTACTTTTAAAGAACAACCAGGCATCCTCTACTGACGGAATGAGATCTATATCCATCCAGGATACCTGGGCCAGGTCGATTAGGAAGGCCTGCTCGCTGAAGTGTTTACCTCTAGTCATGATCCCCGTGTGTGTTTACCTCTAGTCGTGATCCCCGTGTGTGTTTACCTCTAGTGATCCTCAGTACTCTCGTGATCCCCGTGTGTGTTTACCTCTAGTCATGATCCCCGTGTGTGTTTACCTCTAGCGATCCTCAGTACTCTCGTGATCCCCGTGTGTGTTTACCTCTAGTGATCCTCAGTACTCTCATGATCCCCGTGTGTGTTTACCTCTAGCGATCCTCAGTACTCTCGTGATCCCCGTGTGTGTTTACCTCTAGTCGTGATCCCCGTGTGTGTTTACCTCTAGCGATCCTCAGTACTCTCGTGATCCCCGTGTGTGTTTACCTCTAGCGATCCTCAGTACTCTCGTGATCCCCGTGTGTGTTTACCTCTAGCGATCCTCAGTACTCTCATGATCCCCGTGTGTGTTTACCTCTAGTCGTGATCCCCGTGTGTGTTTACCTCTAGTCGTGATCCCCGTGTGTGTTTACCTCTAGTGATCCTCAGTACTCTCATGATCCCCGTGTGTGTTTACCTCTAGTCATGATCCCCGTGTGTGTTTACCTCTAGTCGTGATCCCCGTGTGTGTTTACCTCTAGCGATCCTCAGTACTCTCGTGATCCCCGTGTGTGTTTACCTCTAGCGATCCTCAGTACTCTCATGATCCCCGTGTGTGTTTACCTCTAGTCATGATCCCCGTGTGTGTTTACCTCTAGTCGTGATCCCCGTGTGTGTTTACCTCTAGCGATCCTCAGTACTCTCGTGATCCCCTGTGGTGTGTTTTACCTCTAGCGATCCTCAGTACTCTCATGATCCCCGTGTGTGTTTACCTCTAGTCGTGATCCCGTGTGTGTTTACCTCTAGTCGTGATCCCCGTGTGTGTTTACCTCTAGCGATCCTCAGTACTCTCGTGATCCCTGTGTGTGTGTTTACCTCTAGCGATCCTCAGTACTCCTCGTGATCCCCGTGTGTGTTTACCTCTAGTCGTGATCCCCGTGTGTGTTTTACCTCTAGTCGTGATCCCCGTGTGTGTTTAACCTCTAGTCGTGATCCCCCGTGTGTGTTTACCTCTAGCGATCCTCAGCACTCTCGGTGATCCCCGTGTGTGTTTACCTCTATCGTGATCCCCGTGTGTGTTTACCTCTAGTCGTGATCCCCGTGTGTGTTTACCTCTAGCGATCCTCAGTACTCTCATGATCCCCGTGTGTGTTTACCTCTAGCGATCCTCAGTACTCTCGTGATCCCCGTGTGTGTTTACCTCTAGTCGTGATCCCCGTGTGTGTTTACCTCTAGTCGTGATCCCCGTGTGTGTTTACCTCTAGCGATCCTCAGTACTCTCGTGATCCCCGTGTGTGTTTACCTCTAGCGATCCTCAGCACTCTCGTGATCCCCGTGTGTGTTTACCTCTAGTCGTGATCCCTGTGTGTGTTTACCTCTAGTCGTGATCCCCGTTGTGTGTTTTACCTCTAGCGATCCTCAGTACTCTCGTGATCCCCGTGTGTGTTTACCTCTAGTCGTGATCCCCGTGGTGTGTTTACCTCTAGTCGTGATCCCCGTGTGTGTTTACCTCTAGCGATCCTCAGTACTCTCGTGATCCCCGTGTGTGTTTACCTCTAGTCGTGATCCCCGTGTGTGTTTTACCTCTAGCGATCCTCAGCACTCTCATGATCCCCGTGTGTGTTTACCTCTAGTGATCCTCAGTACTCTCGTGATCCCCGTGTGTGTTTACCTCTAGTGATCCTCAGTACTCTCATGATCCCCGTGTGTGTTTACCTCTAGCGATCCTCAGTACTCTCATGATCCCCGTGTGTGTTTACCTCTAGTGATCCTCAGTACTCTCGTGATCCCTGTGTGTGTTTACCTCTAGTGATCCTCAGTACTCTCATGATCCCCGTGTGTGTTTACCTCTAGCGATCCTCAGTACTCTCGTGATCCCCGTGTGTGTTTACCTCTAGTCGTGATCCCCGTGTGTGTTTACCTCTAGCGATCCTCAGTACTCTCATGATCCCCGTGTGTGTTTACCTCTAGCGATCCTCAGTACTCTCGTGATCCCCGTGTGTGTTTACCTCTAGTGATCCTCAGTACTCTCATGATCCCCCGTGTGTGTTTACCTCTAGTCGTGATCCCCGTGTGTGTTTACCTCTAGTCGTGATCCCCGTGTGTGTTTACCTCTAGCGATCCTCAGTACTCTCATGATCCCCGTGTGTGTTTACCTCTAGCGATCCTCAGTACTCTCGTGATCCCCGTGTGTGTTTACCTCTAGTGATCCTCAGTACTCTCATGATCCCCGTGTGTGTTTACCTCTAGTCGTGATCCCCGTGTGTGTTTACCTCTAGCGATCCTCAGCACTCTCATGATCCCCGTGTGTGTTTACCTCTAGTGATCCTCAGTACTCTCGTGATCCCCGTGTGTGTTTACCTCTAGTGATCCTCAGTACTCTCATGATCCCCGTGTGTGTTTACCTCTAGCGATCCTCAGTACTCTCGTGATCCCCGTGTGTGTTTACCTCTAGTCGTGATCCCCGTGTGTGTTTACCTCTAGTCGTGATCCCCGTGTGTGTTTACCTCTAGTCGTGATCCCCGTGTGTGTTTACCTCTAGTCCTGATCCCCGTGTGTGTTTACCTCTAGCGATCCTCAGCACTCTCATGATCCCCGTGTGTGTTTACCTCTAGTCGTGATCCCCGTGTGTGTTTACCTCTAGTCGTGATCCCCGTGTGTGTTTACCTCTAGCGATCCTCAGTACTCTCGTGATCCCCGTGTGTGTTTACCTCTAGTCGTGATCCCCGTGTGTGTTTACCTCTAGTCGTGATCCCCGTGTGTGTTTACCTCTAGCGATCCTCAGTAGTCTCGTGATCCCCGTGTGTGTTTACCTCTAGCGATCCTCAGTACTCTCATGATCCCCGTGTGTGTTTACCTCTAGTCGTGATCCCCGTGTGTGTTTACCTCTAGTCGTGATCCCCGTGTGTGTTTACCTCTAGTCGTGATCCCCGTGTGTGTTTACCTCTAGTCGTGATCCCCGTGTGTGTTTACCTCTAGCGATCCTCAGCACTCTCATGATCCTGATGATGGTGGGGTTGATGGGCAGCGATGCGTTCATCTTCAGCTCCTCCAGAGTGATCCCCATGATGGACAACAACACTATGGCCAGGTCCAACTGGTTCCACCTAAACACACACACACATACACAATTGTTTTTGTATCAAGATCCAATGACCGAGTGAGGAACCGTTTTTTGTGTGTGTGTGTGTGTGTGTGTGTGTGTGTGTGTGTGGAGGTCAGGTGTCTCTGTGTGTGTGTGTGTGTGTGTGTGTACCTGTCCTTAAAGAACCTGTTCAGTCCGAAGGCCACTAGTTTCAGCAGGGTCTCGATGATGAAGACACAGGTAAACACGTAGTTACAGTACTTCAGAGCCTCCTCCAGATACTGGAAACACACACACACACACACACACACACACCACACACACACATTTAGTACCTCTTCTAGAAGGAAGAAAGTTCCAGAAGACCCAGACAGAACACCAACAGAGTATAGTATGACCATCATGGTTACCAGTGGTTGGTTGATTTTCATAGTTTCCTGGTTGCTATGGTTACCAATGTGTGTGGTTGTTTTAGTTACCTAATTGCAGTGTGGTTGCTATAGTTACCAGTGTGCGTGGTTACTTTAATTACCTGAAGCTGGTGGTAGTGTGGTTGCTATAGTTACATGAGGCTGGTTATAGTGTGATTGCTATAGTTACCTACGGCTGGTTGTAGTGTGGTTGCTATAGTTACCTGCGGCTGGTTGTAGTGTGGTTGCTATAGTTACCTGCGGCTGGTTGTAGTGCTCCATGCTCATGGTGAGGACGTTGATGGCGATGATGACGGTGATGAAGAGGTCTAGGTAGTGGCTGGTGCACAACGTGTGGACGGCGAGACGCACCGGGGAGTAGTCTGAATAGTAGGGTCCTCTGTTGGGCTTCTGGAACACACACACACACACACACACACACACACACACACGGTCACAACACCTTCATGTAGAGAGAGATACACACAGAGGTGTGGCTTGTACAACCACGACAGAGGGCCAGAGGTGTGGCTTGTACAACCACGACAGAGGACCAGAGGTGCGGCTTGTACAACCACGGCAGAGGACCAGAGGTGCGGCTTGTACAACCACGACAGAGGACCAGAGGTGCGGCTTGTACAACCACGGCAGAGGACCAGAGGTGCGGCTTGTACAACCACGACAGAGGACCAGAGGTGCGGCTTGTACAACCACGACAGAGGACCAGAGGTGTGGCTTGTACAACCCACGACAGAGGACCAGAGGTGCGGCTTGTACAACCACGACAGAGGACCAGAGGTGTGGCTTGTACAACCACGACAGAGGACCAGAGGTGTGGCTTGTACAACCACGGCAGAGGACCAGAGGTGCGGCTTGTACAACCACGACAGAGGACCAGAGGTGTGATTGTACAAACCACGACAGAGGACCAGAGGTGCGGCTTGTACAACCACGACAGAGGACCAGAGGTGCGGCTTGTACAACCACGACAGAGGACCAGAGGTGCGGCTTGTACAACCACGACAGAGGACCAGAGGTGTGGCTTGTACAACCACGACAGAGGACCAGAGGTGTGGCTTGTACAACCACGCAAGGACCAGAGGTGGCTTGTACAACCACGACAGAGGACCAGAGGTGCGGCTTGTACAACACGACAGAGGACCAGAGGTGGCGGCTTGTACACCACGACAGAGGACCAGAGGTGCGCTTGTACAACCACGACAGAGGACCAGAGGTGCGGCTTGTACAACCACGACAGAGGAACCAGATGGTGCGGCTTGTACAACCACGGCAGAGGACCAGAGGTGCGGCTTGTACAACCACGACAGAGGACCAGAGGTGCGGCTTGTACAACCACGACAGAGGACCAGAGGTGCGGCTTGTACAACCACGACAGAGGACCAGAGGTGTGGCTTGTACAACCACGACAGAGGACCAGAGGTGTGGCTTGTACAACCACGCCAGAGGACCAGAGATGCGGCTTGTACAACCACGACAGAGGGACCAGAGGTGCGGCTTGTACAACCACGACAGAGGACCAGAGGTGCGGCTTGTACAACCACGACAGAGGACCAGAGGTGTGGCTTGTACAACCACGGCAGAGGACCAGAGGTGTGTGAGTGTGACCCTCCTGGGGGCGTGCCATGCCTGTGGGCGTGCCATGCCTGTGGTCGTGCCATGCCTGTGGGCGTGCCATGCCTGTGGTCGTGCCATGCCTGTGGGCGTGCCATGCCTGTGGTCGTGCCATGCCTGTGGGCGTGCCATGCAGTAGAACCTGCAGGTGTAAACATGACAGTCTGTGGCTTGTCCCAAGGGGGCGGGGCAGGGCACCGCAGGGGGGGTGGGGGGGGGGGGGGGGGGGTGTTCAACACTACAACACCTACACTGGGGTTTATCAACACTACAGACTTAATCTATGGCAGGTGTTCTTCAACTTTTTTCAGCAAAAAAAACCCAAATGAGGAATTTACCGTCCTCCAATTACTCCAATTAAGAGGAAATTGTGTGTGATCATATAACTCGCGAACCACCTCTCACATGCCCAGGGCCCACTGGGGTCCTGACCCGTAGGTTAACCCCTGTACCACGGTGAGACAGAGCTAGGTCCTGACCCGTAGGTTAACCCCTGTACTATGGTGAGACAGAGCTAGGTCCTGACCCGTAGGTTAACCCCCTGTACTACGGTGAGACAGAGCTAGGTCCTGACCCGTAGGTTAACCCCTGTACTACGTGAGACAGAGCTAGGTCCTGACCCGTAGGTTAACCCCCTGTACTACGGTGAGACAAGCTAGGTCCTGACCCGTAGGTTAACCCCCTGTACTACGGTGAGACAGAGCTAGGTCCTGACCCGTAGGTTAACCCCCTGTACTACGGTGAGACAGAGCTAGGTCCTGACCCGTAGGTTAACCCCTGTACTACGGTGAGACAGAGCTAGGTCCTGACCCGTAGGTTAACCCCTGTACTACGGTGAGACAGAGCTAGGTCCTGACCCGTAGGTTAACCCCTGTACTACGGTGAGACAGAGCTAGGTCCTGACCCGTAGGTTAACCCCTGTACTACGGTGAGACAGAGCTAGGTCCTGACCCGTAGGTTAACCCCTGTACTACGGGTGAGACAGAGCTAGGTCCTGACCCGTAGGTTAACCCCTATACTACGGTGAGACAGAGCTAGGTCCTGACCCGTAGCTTAACCCCTGTCCTACGGTGAGACAGAGCTAGGTCCTGACCCGTAGGTTAACCCCTGTACTACGGTGAGACAGAGCTAGGTCCTGACCCGTAGGTTAACCCCTGTACCAAGGTGAGACAGAGCTAGGTCCTGACCCATAGGTTAACCCCTGGTACTACGGTGAGACAGAGCTAGGCCCTGACCCGTAGGTTAACCCCTGTACTACAGGGTGAGACAGAGACAGGGGTCATAGGGTCATGCTCTGTCAAACAAACAGGAGAGAACATTTAGAAACAGACGAGGTAGTAACTAAAGACAATCAGTTTGACTTTCTGCTTGAACAAATGTCCTCCTGTTAAGAGACTAATGAACAGCACCCATCTGTCCTCTGCTTTAAAAAAAAAAAAGACATCTCTCACAGACAGCTTTCAACACACAACTCTCTGTCTGCAGCCCAAATGGGCCACAGAGCTCTGGTCTAAAGTAGTGCACTATATAGGGAATAGGGTGTCATAGGGCTCTGGTCTAAAGTAGTGCACTATATAGGGAATAGGGTGTCATAGAGCTCTGGTCTAAAGTAGTGCACTATATAGGGAATAGGGTGTCATAGGGCTCTGGTCTAAAGTAGTGCACTATATAGGGAATAGGGTCGTCATAGAGCTCTGGTCTAAAGTAGTGCACTATATAGGGAATAGGGTGTCATAGGGCTCTGGTCTAAAGTAGTGCACTATATAGGGAATAGGGTGTCATAGAGCTCTGGTCTAAAGTAGTGCACTATATAGGGAATAGGGTGTCATAGAGCTCTGGTCTAAAGTAGTGCACTATATAGGGAATAGGGTGCCATTCTCTGGTCTAAAGTAGTGCACTATATAGGGAATAGGGTGTCACAGAGCTCTGGTCTAAAGTAGTGCACTATATAGGGAATAGGGTGCCATTCTCTGGTCTAAAGTAGTGCACTATATAGGGAATAGGGTGGCATAGAGCTCTGGTCTAAAGTAGTGCACTATATAGGGAATAGGGTGTCATAGGGCTCTGGTCTAAAGTAGTGTACTATATAGGGAATAGGGTGTCATAGGGCTCTGGTCTAAAGTAGTGCACTATATAGGGAATAGGGTGTCATAGAGCTCTGGTCTAAAGTAGTGCACTATATAGGGAATAGGGTGTCATAGGGCTCTGGTCTAAAGTAGTGCACTATATAGGGAATAGGGTGTCATAGAGCTCTGGTCTAAAGTATTGCACTATATAGGGAATAGGGTGCCATAGGGCTCTGGTCTAAAGTAGTGCACTATATAGGGAATAGGGTGCCATAGGGCTCTGGTCTAAAGTAGTGCACTATATAGGGAATAGGGTGCCATTCTCTGGTCTAAAGTAGTGCACTATATAGGGAATAGGGTGTCATAGGGCTCTGGTCTAAAGTAGTGCACTATATAGGGAATAGGTCGTCATAGAGCTCTGGTCTAAAGTAGTGCACTAAATAGGGAATAGGGTGTCATAGAGCTCTGGTCTAAAGTAGTGCACTATATAGGGAATAGGGTGTCATAGGGCTCTGGTCTAAAGTAGTGCACTATATAGGGAATAGGGTGTCATAGGGCTCTGGTCTAAAGTAGTGCACTATATAGGGAATAGGGTGTCATAGAGCTCTGGTCTAAAGTAGTGTACTATTTAGGGAATAGGGTGTCATAGAGCTCTGGTCAAAAGTAGCGCACTATATAGGGAATAGGGTGCCATTCTCTGGTCTAAAGTAGTGCACTATATAGGGAATAGGGTTTCATTTGGTACGCGACCTCTGAGACGTCTCCAATCTGTTTCCTGCAGCTAAGCAGGGACAACACATAGCTGGCTGCCTGTCGTGTCGAGCAACGCTGCTGAACGTCCACCTGGTGCCTGTTGCCTCCGTGTAGGAAACACACTGAACGTCAACCGGTGACATCACCAGTGACATCACCAGTGACATCACCAGTGACACTACTAAGGAGGGAGGTGACACTCAGTAACATTACAGTAACTACGAGACAGACATGGGCTTGGGGGGGTCGATTCAGTCAGGTTATTCAATTCAGTCAGAAAGCGGAATTCCAATTCAACGATTGTAAAAAAAAAAATATAAAAAAAATCCTCATTGAAAATAAATGGAACCCGTTTTAAAAATTCCAATTGATGCTGATATTGGAATGAACCCTGATGAGACAAACTGGACGAACGTGTGAGGTTATTTTACATGTACATTTTAGTCATTTAGCAGGCGCTATTATCCAGAGCGACTTACAGTTAGTGAATACATACATATATATATTTTTTTTATACTGGCCCCCCGTGGGAATCAAACCCACAACCCTGGCGTTGCAAACGCCATGCTCTATCAACTGAGCTACATCCCTGCCGGCCATTCCCTCCCCTACCCTGGACGACGCTGGGCCAATTGTGCGCCGCCCCATGAGTCTCCCGGTCGCGGCCGGCTGCGACAGAGCCTGGATTCGAACCAGGATCTCTAGTGGCACAGTTAGCACTGCGATGCAGTGCCTTAGACCACTGCGCCACTCAGGAGTCGGTCATCACCCTCCCTGCTGGGACCACCGCTTGGTGGCGGTGTGATACTGATGACAGAACGGGGATCTAATATCTAACATATGCCCATTTATCTATTGGTCAACGTTCCAGCAACGTTCCAGCAACGTTCCAGCTATGTTTCTGAGTCTGCTGCCCCATCAAAGCACGTTTTTCCCGGGAACACCACCGACTGGTACCGCCTCACGTTTTTAACGGTACAGTAGCACCGACTGGTACCGTACCGTAGTGTCTGTTAGAGAGACGACGCTGCTGTCGGTGTACAAGACCTTAATCATGCATTGTCCCAACGCTGTGCTGACGTCACGCCCACATTCACAGCTAATGTAGCTAACGTAGCTAATGTAGCTAATGTGGCTGATGTGGCTAATGTAGCTAATGTAGCTAATGTAGCTAATGTGGCTAATGTGGCTAATGTAGCTAATGTGGCTAATGTAGCTAATGTAGCTAATGTGGCTAATGTGGCTAATGTAGCTAATGTGGCTAATGTGGCTAATGTAGCTAATGTAACTAATGTAGCTAATGTAGCTAATGTAGCTAATGTGGCTAATGTAGCTAATGTGGCTAATGTAGCTAATGTGGCTAATGTAGCTAGTGTAGCTAATGTAGCTAATGTGGCTAATGTAGCTAATGTAGCTAATGTGGCTAATGTAGCTAATGTAGCTAATGTGGCTAATGTAGCTAATGTGGCTAATGTAGCTAATGTGGCTAATGTAGCTAATGTAGCTAATGTGGCTAATGTAGCTAGTGTAGCTAATGTAGCTAATGTGGCTAATGTAGCTAATGTAGCTAATGTAGCTAATGTGGCTAATGTAGCTAATGTGGCTAATGTGGCTAATGTAGCTAATGTAGCTAATGTAGCTAATGTAGCTAATGTGGCTAATGTAGCTATTTTGGCTAATGTAGCAACCCCTCCAGCCTGGATTGGAACGGCACGACCACGTATGACTAAACCTGACCAAGGATGCACATGCACTGGGAGATATGACTCATTCAGTACTAACTCAGGATACGGTGAGACCAGAGCTAGTTGGGGGTCCGGTGAACCCGTAAGGGTTCCCACTACGTGAGAGAGCTAGGCCCTACCCGTTGTTACACCCTGTACTACTTGGTGAGACAGAGCTAGGTCCTGACCCGTGGGTTTTTAACCCCCTGTATTTACTGTTGAGACAAACAAAGGTCTCGCCTTATTTAAACCCCCCCTTTAACTACGTGGAGACAGAGCTAGGCCCCTGACCCGTAGGTTAACCCCTGTCCTATAGGGTTTGAGACAGGCCGGATTTATTTCGGGTCATAGGGCCCTGCTCTGTCAAACAAACGGAGAACATTTAGAAAAGACGAGGTAATAACAAAGACAATCAGTTTGATCTTCCTTTCTGCTTGAACAAATGTCCTCCTGTTAAGTACTAATGAACAGACAAAACCATCCGTCCTCTGCTTTAAAAAAAAAAAACAGACATCTCTCACGCAGCTTTCAACAAACCAACTTCTGTCTCCCAGCCAAAGGGCCACGAGCTCTGGTCTAAAGTAGTTGCACTATTATAGGAATGGGGTGTCATAGAGCTCTGGCCCTAAGTATTTCACCTATAGGGAAAAAGGGTGGTTACCGCGGCTCTGGTTTAAAGTGGGTGCCACTATATAGGGAAAGGGGTGCACAGGGGCTCGGGTCAAGTAGTGCACTAAAAAGGGAAAAAGGGTTCAAAAGGCTCGGTTTTTAAAGTTTCACTATAAGGAAATAGGGGTGTCTAGCCTGTCTAAAGTATGAAACCTATTGGGAATAGGGGTCCCATAGGGCTCTGGTCTAAAGTAGTGCACTATATAGGGAATGGGTGTCATAGGGCTCTGGTCTAAGTAGTGTACTATATAGGGAATAGGGTGTCATAGAGCTCTGGTCTAAAGTAGTGCACTATATAGGGAATGGGTGTCAATAGGGCTCGGGTCCTAAAGTAGTGCACTATATAGGATAGGGTGTCATAGGGCTCTGGTCTAAAGTATGCACTATATAATAGGGGATAGGTTCATAGGCTTGTCTAAGTAGTGCACTATATAGGGAATAGGGTGTCATAGGGCTCTGTCAAAAGTAGTGCCTATATAGGAATAGGTTTCATAGGGCTCTGGTATAAAGTAGTGCACTATATAGGGAATAGGGGTCATGGGCTCTGGCCCTAAAGTAGTGTACTTATAGGGAATAGGGTGTTAAGGCTCTGGTCTAAAGTAGTGCACTATATAGGGAATAGGGTTCCATAACTTGGTCTAAAGTAGTGTACTATATAGGGAATAGGGTTAAATAGGGCTCTGGTCTAAAGTAGTGCACTATATAGGGAATAGGGTGTCATAGGGCTCTGGTCTAAGTAGTGCACATATAGGGAATAGGGGGGTCATCAGAGCTTTTGGTCTAAAGAAAGTGTACTATATAGGGAATAAGGGTGTCATAGAGCCTGGCCCTAAAGTAGTGCACTATATAGGGAAATAGGGTGCCATTCTCTGGTCTAATAGTGCACTATATGGGGAATAGGGTGTCATAGAGCTCTGGTCTAAAGTATGCACTATATGGGGAATGGGTTCCATAGAGCTCTGGTCTAAAGTAGTTGTCTATATAGGGAATAGGGTTTGTCATAGGGCTCTGGTCTAAATTTGCACTATTTTGGGAATAGGGTTTCATGGGCTCTGGTCTAAAGTAGTTGACTATATGGGAATAGGGTTTCATAGAGCTCTGGTCTAAAGTATTGTACTATATAGGGAATAGGTGTCATAGAGCTCTGGTCTAAAGTATGACTAAAATAGGGAATGGGGTTTGTCATAGAGCTCGGGTCTAAGTAGTCACTATATAGGGAATGGGTGCCAATTCTCTGGTCTAAAGTAGTTGCACTATATAGGGAATAGGGTGCCTTTCTCTGGTCTAAAGTAGTGGCACTATTAGGGAATAGGGTGTCATAGAGCTCGGGTCTAAAGTAAGTGCACTATTAGGGAAATAGGGTGTCTAGAGCTCTGGTCTAAGTAGTGCACTATATAGGGAATAGGGTGTCATAGAGCTCTGGTCTAAAGTAGTGCACTATATGGGAATGGGTTCATTTGGGACGCGACCCTCGAGACGTTCCAATCTGTTTCCTGCAGCTAACAGGACAACACATAGCTGGCTCCTTCGGGGTCGAGCAACGCTGCTGAACGTCCACCTGGTGCCTGTTCCCCCTCCGTGTAGGATACACGTGAACGTCAACCGGTGACATCACAGACCATATCCACCGGCGACATCACCCAGTGACACTCCCAAGGAGGGAGGTGCCCCAACTCGGAAAACAGACAATAACTACGAGACGATGGGCTTGGGGGGTCGATTCAAGTTCAGGTTATTCAATTCGGGTCAGAAAGGGGAAATTTCCCCATTCAACGTTTGGGAGAAAAAAAAAAAAATTCCTCTTTGAAAATAAATGGAACCCGTTAAAAATTCCCCAATTGATGCTGATATTGGAATGAACCCTGCTGAGACAAACTGGACGACCGTGTGAGGTCATTTTACTTACATTTTAGTCATTTAGCAGGCGCTATTATCCAGAGCGACTTACATTAGTGAATACATATAATATATATATTTTTTTTAACGGGCCCCCCTGGGAAATCAACCCACAACCCTGGCGTTGCAAACCATGCTCAAATCAACTGAGCTCCCATCCCCTTTGCCGGGCCATTCCCTCCCCTACCTTGGACGACGCTGGGCCAATATGCGCCGGCCCCATGATTTTCCCCCGGTCGGGGCCGGCTGCGACAGAGCCTGGATTCGAACCAGGATCTCTAGTGGAAACAGGTTAGCACTGTGATGCAGTCCCTTTAAAGACCATGCTGCGCCACTCTTCGGCAGATGTAAATCGACCTCCCTGCTGGGACCCCCACCGGGGGCGTGGGTGATACTATGTCAGAACAGGGGATCTAAATATAACATATGCCCATTTATTAATGGTCACCGTAGAACCCAGAAAACGTTCCAGCTATTTTTTCCTGTTCTCTAACTAGTTCTTTCTGATTTCCTGCTGCCCCATAAAAAAGCCAAAGCACGTTTTTCCCGGGGGGGGAACACCCCAAAAGGTACCCCCGCCCTCAACCCGTTTTTAACGGGAAACACAGTAGCACACCCGACTGTACCGTCCCCGTAGGTTTGTTAGAGAGACGACGCTGCCTGTCGGTGTACAAGGACCTTATCTGCCATTTGTCCCCAACGCTGTGCTGAGGGTCACGCCCACATTCACACTTATTTTAAACTAATGTGGCTAAAATGTGCGAATGTCTAATGTAGCTAATGTAGCAAAATTGTGGTTTAATGTAGCTAATGGGCAAATTTGTGGCTAATTGTAAGCTAATTAGCTAATGTAGCTAATGTAGCTAATGTTGGCTAGGGGGCAAAATGGGCAAAGTAGCTAATGTGGCTAATGGTGGCAAATGTGGCTAATGTGCTAATGTAGCTAATGTAGCTAATGTAGCAAATGTGGCTAATGTGGCTAATGTACTAGTAGCTAATGTAGTAATGTGGCTAATGTGGCTAATGTAGCTAAGGGTAGCTAATGTAGCTAATGTAGCTAATATAGCTAATGTAGCTAATGTGGCTAATGTAGCTATGTAGCAAATGAGCTAATGTGGCTAATGTGCTAATGTGGCTAATGTGGCTAATGTGCAAATGTAGCTAATGTGGCTAATGTTAGCTAATGTGGCTAAGGGTAGCTAATGGGGCCCAAATGTGGCTAAGGGTAGCAAATGTAGCTAATGTAGCTAATATAGCTAATGTAGCTAATGTGGCTAATGTAGCAACCCCTCCAGCCTGGATTGGACCGGCACGACCACGTATGACTAAACCTGACCAAGGATGCACATGCACTGGGGAGATATGACTCATTCAGTACTAACTACGTCAATAGGGTTGATACATCTGCAGAGATATCAGGTCAGCTGTAGAAAGGGGTCATACTGTAGAGATATCAGTGTTTGAAAAGGGGGCAACTGTAGAGATATCAGGTTCAGCTGTTTGAAGGGTGTCATATGTAGAGATATCAACTTAAAGGGGTCATACTGTAGAGATATCAGCTGTAGAAGGGGTCATACTGTAGAGAGATCAGGTCAGCTGTAGAAGGGGTCATACTGTAGCGATATCAGGTCAGCTGTAGAAGGGTGTCATACTGTAGAGATATCAGCTGTAGAAGGGTGTCATACTGTAGAGATATCACTGTAGAAAAGGGGGCATACTGTAGAGATATCAGGTCAGCTGTAGAAGGGGTCATAAATGTAGAGATATCAGCTGTAGAAGGGGTCATACGTAGAGATATAGGTCAGCTGTAGAAGGGGTCTACTGTAGAGATATCAGGTCAGCGTAGAAGGGTGTCATACTGTAGAGATATCAGGTCAGCTGTAGAAGGGGGTCATACTGTAGAGATATCAGGTCAGCTGTAGAAGGGGTCATACTGTAGAGATATCAGGTCGCTGTAAAGGGTGTCATACTTAGAGATATCAGGTCAGCTGTAGAAGGGTGTCATACTGTAGAGATATCAAGTCAGCTGTAGAAGGGGTCATACTGTAGAGATATCAGGTCAGCTGTAGAAGGGGTCATACTGTAGAGATATCAGGTCAGCTGTAGAAGGGGTCATACTGTAGAGATATCAGGTCAGCTGTAGAAGGGGTCATACTGTAGAGATATCAGCTGTAGAAGGGGTCATACTGTAGAGATATCAGGTCAGCTGTAGAAGGATCATACTGTAGAGATATCAGGTCAGCTGTAGAAAGGGGTCATACTGTAGAGATATCAGCTGTATTGGAGAAGGGTGTCATACTGTAGAGATATCAGCTGTAGAAGGGGTCATACTGTAGAGATATCAGGTCAGCTGTAGAAGGTGTCATACTGTAGAGATATCAGCTGTAGAAGGGTGTCATACTGTAGAGATATCAGGTCAGCTGTAGAAGGGGTCATACTGTAGAGATATCAGGTCAGCTGTAGAAGGGTTTCATACTGTAGAGATATCAGCTGTAGAAGGGGTCATACTGTAGAGATATCAGGTCAGCAGTAGAAGGGGTCATACTGTAGAGATATCAGGTCAGCTGTAGAAGGGGTCATACTGTAGAGATATCAGGTCAGCTGTAGAAGGGGTCATACTGTAGAGATATCAGCTGTAGAAGGGGTCATACTGTAGAGATATCAGCTGTAGAAGGGATCAATACTGTAAAATATCAGGTCGCTGTAGAAGGGTCATACTGTAGAATACAGTCACTTAGAAGGGTGTCAACTGTAGAGATATCAGCTGTAGAAGGGTGTCATACTGTAGAGATATCAGCTGTAGAAGGGTGTCATACTGTAGAGATATCAGGTCAGCTGTAGAAGGGGTTCATACTGTAGAGATATCAGTCAGCTGTAGAAGGGTGTCATACGGGTAGGATATCAGGTCAGCTGTAGAAGGGTGTCATACTGTAGAGATATCAGGCAGCTGTAGAAGGGTCATTGTAGATATCAGGTCAGATGTAAAGGTGTCATACTGTAGAGTATCAGGTCGCTGTAAAAGGGTCATACTGTAGAGATATCAGCTGTAGAAGGGGTTCATACTGTAGAGATTCAGGTCAGCTGTAGAAGGGGTATACTGTAGGATATCAGGCACTGTAGAAGGGGTCATACTGTAGAGATTTTTCAGGTCAGCTGTAGAAGGGGTCATACTGTAGAGATATCAGGTCAGTGTAAAAGGGGGTTCATATGTAGAGAATTCGGGGTCACTGTAGAAAGGGTCATACTGTAAGATATCAGCTGTAGAAGGGCATACTGAAAGAGATATCAGGTCAGCTGTAGAAGGGATATACTGTAGAGATATCAGCGGGGAAAGGGGCCCCATACTGTAGAGTTTTTAAAAAGG
>LR778259.1:63389047-63437887 GCA_902810595.1 Coregonus sp. 'balchen' | reverse complement strand
AACACACACACCCACACACACACCACAACCAACACTCTCACACCCACACAACACACAACACACTCCACACACACCACCACCACTAACCACACACCACCACACACACACACAACACACACACACCACACACACACACACACACACACACACACACACACACACACACACACACACACACCACACACACACACACACACACACAGCCTAACGTAGCTGGTCTGGTCTCCCTCTACAGGAGGAAGAACGTCAGTGCAGCCAGGAGGAGGAGCTTCTGTCACCAAGGAAGATGTCCGTATCCAGGATGCATTCTCTCCCTAACGACAGCTACATGTTTCCTCCTGTACGACCTGCTAGCGCCACCTACCCTCTACAGGAGGATCACACCAGCCTCCTGCACCAAGCCTCAGGTACACACACACACACACACACACTCTTATTTAGGGGTTGCAAAGGGAGGGTAAATTACCGGTAACTTTCAAAGTTTACCAGTAAACTACCGGAATTTTGGGAAACTTTCAGGGATTTCATGGAATTTTCATAACATGTAAAATATATCCAATAATAAAATAAGCTATTTTATATTTTAAAATCATAATGAAAAAGATGGTAAACATTCTCCTAAATACAACCCCGATAAACGTAGTGAATACCGTTTGTGTTTAATATGAGGGTTTCAGCGTGAAATATCCTTTTTATTTTTACACACTTTTTTTTTTATTTGACTATGTCAATATGTCTTTGTTGTAAATATTTTGGCGCCAAACTGGTGGCAGTTGTGAAAAGGTCAATAGTTGGAAGAGCTGCAGTTCATTGAAAATAATGCCATTGTTGCTTTGATGCTTTTTTTTTCATTCATTTGGGCTATTTCCTCTTGAACCGTATGGTCTATCCACTAGACACTGGACACAGATATAAAGATTTAAGAAAAAATGAATATTTTATATGAATACATAAATTAGCAAAGTTGCCATAGATTACATTATTTGGTTTTGCAACCATACTCTTATTAAAGCATTAAAACTTTAAAAAGCATAAAATCACTGATGATGTGTCCAGGAGCATCAAGAGATGGATCCCATTCAATCACTTTGCTGGCGAAACCAGGGAGGGGAGGGGCAGAGGGAGGGGCAGGGGGAGGGGCAGGGGGAGGGGAGGGGAGGGGCAGAGGAGGGGGGGAGGGGCAGAGGGAGGGGAGGGGCCTACACACACACTGGCAAATATTTTCAGCTGGCAGGCAGGGGGAGGGGCAGGGGGGGGGGAGGGGCAGGGGCGGAGGGGAGGGAGGGGCAGAGGGAGGGGGGGAGGGGCAGAGGGAGGGGAGGGGCCTACACACACACTGGCAAATATTTTCAGCTGGCAGGCAGGGGGAGGGGCAGGGGGAGGGGGAGGGGCAGGGGGAGGGGGAGGGGGGGGGGCAGAGGGAGGGGGGGGAGGGGCAGAGGGAGGGGGAGGGGCCTACACCACACACTGGCAAAGATTTTCAGCTGGCAGGCAGGGGGAGGGGCAGGGGGGGGGGCAGGAGGAGGGGCAGGGGGAGGGGCAGGGGGAGGGGCAGACGCTGGAATCCGTTTCTGAGTGAGGGCTTTGCATAGGTGCTTTGCTGCGTTTTCTTTTGTGGGAAATGGCCGGAACGTAAAATAACGTTATTAACCGGTGCCCATGCTTTTTAAAATAACGTTATTAACCGGTGCCCATGCTTTTAAAATAACGTTATTAACCGGTGCCCATGCTTTTAAAATAACGTTATTAACCGGTGCCCATGCTTTTAAAATAACGTTATTAACCGGTGCCCATGCTTTTTAAAATAACGTTATTAACCGGTGCCCCTGCTTTTAAAATAACGTTATTAACCGGTGCCCATGCTTTTAAAATAACGTTATTAACCGGTGCCCCTGCTTTTAAAATAACGTTATTAACCGGTGCCCATGCTTTTAAAATAACTTTATTAACCTGGTGCCCATGCTTTTTAAAAATAATGGTTCTGTTCCAGAACAGTATGGATCACTTTTGTTCTTGGTTCTGGTTCTGTTCCTGTAAAATTTTTAGTTCTTTTCCGGATTTCTGTTCTGTTCCCTCAACCGGTTCCAGCCCCTGGATGCTAGTAGCATGTTAGCCCCAGAGACAGTCATGCTAAGTGATACACGCCCCCCCTGACCCAATGACTCCTGTTGACTGACTGTAGCAGCTTGCAGGTTTTATACCTCAGAACGAACTTCAGTCTCGCTGAATCCATACCCCACGCCGGTCCTGTTGTGTAGACACCTTAGGAGAAATCTGTTTGGCGTGAGTGAGAAAGACGGGTAACATTAACGTGGTCTAGTTCAGACCACTTTTAGAGGAAGGAAAACAAGCGTTGATCTCTGAGTTTTAGTGTCGGTGTTCTCTCCTCAGGCTCTGTGACGTCTGTTTACTCCCAGCCGTGGGAAGAACAGGCTCCGCTGTCCAGCCTCTCTCCCCCTCCTCCCCCTGCTCCACTTGTCCTCACCCCCCCTCACATCGCCCCGCCAAGGCCCTCGCCCAGGGGGCTGCGCAGACAGGTGAGCACACACACACACACACACACACACACACACACACACACCATGCTTGGTCTACCACCAGAAAACTGTGGCAAATATTTCCCCATTGTGTCCTCTCTGTGTTCCAGGTAGCTGTGAAGGTGGACTCAGTGGAGGTTCAGAGTGTTGACTCAGTAGAGAGACAGGACCCCCTCTCAACCCTCCCCCCTCTCCCCCTGTCTCTCCACCCGCCTCCCCCCCGGCCCCCCTCCCTGCTCTCCCCCTGCCCCCCCTCTCCCTCCTCCCTCTCGGACCCCGCCGACGAGGAGGTGTGTCACATCACCAGCTCTGCACGCCATTGGTGGGACAGACATGGAAGTGGGCGGTGTCACTCCCTCTCCCCCTACGCCTCCCCTGTCTCCCCCCCCTCCCTGAGGAGCCGAGGGAGTGCGCTCAGCCTGCTGGGGGCGGGCCTAAAAGGTCATGACCCGAGGAAGGGCTTCAGCGTAGACACCCAGGGCTTCCTGGATAAACCCCGTTGTCCTGACGACCAGCGACGACACTCCACGGAGATCTGCCCGTCCCCTCCGGAGGACCCGCCGCTAGGGGAGGGGGTCAGAGGTCAGAGGTCACGGGAAGAAGCGGATGAGCCCACCCTGCATCTCCATCCACCCCCCACGTGGCTCACCAGGCCGTGCGCCCCCGGAGGAGCCGCCGGCAGACTGCAACACGCTGCTGAGACGCAGGACCCCCTCCTACGACCTCGCCGACACACACACGCCGACGCTAACGCCGACACATCACCGCACACCGACTAACACACACACACTCGTACAGACTCTCCCTCGCTCAGTAACACACACCCCGACACACACACTCACACACAGCCTGCCCCACACTCCCAGTCTTATTCGTACACACACCCTACCTCATTCCCACACACACACCCCGTCCCACACACACACCCCGTCCCACACACACACCCCGTCCCACACACACACCCCGTCCCACACACACACCCCGTCCCACACACTCACCCCGTCCCACACACACACCCCGTCCCACACACACACCCCGTCCCACACACACACCCCGTCCCACACACACACCCCGTCCCACACACACACCCATCCCCTGAACTCCGACACTAGACCTTCCTCTCTCTACAGTGACTACATGCCCCTCCCACAGTTCACCTTCGACCAACCAGAGCACATATACGTGAGTGGCATGTCCGCTGGCCTATCGAGCAGTGACCCAGCCACAAGTCCCTCGCACTTTAACAGAGGGGCAGGGTTTAGCTCGATGAACAGGAGAACTGCCCAATGAGAGCAGAGCCTGGTACTGGTACGAGGAAGGGGATTCGTCAGAAAGCCTAAACCCGATCCAGAGGGTGTGGCCTGATCTGGACAGTGACCGGTGGTTGGATGGAGAGAGAGAGAGAGAGAGAGAGAGAGAGAGAGAGAGACAGAGAGAGAGAGAGAGAGAGAATGATAATGTGGTAGTAACTCAGTGTTGTTTAGTTCAGGACCAGGACTAAAGCCACATAAATCTGTAGCCAAAGTATTTCTAACACTCCTCACACCAGCCAGCCAGCCAATCAGGAACAAACATTTCCGACACTCTGCCCTCTCACGTGAGCCAATCAGGAACCAGCGCCTGGCTGACCTCTGACCCTTACATGAAGTGATGGGCGCGGTGCTCCTTCAAGTCCTTTACAGGAGCTCTACTTCCTGTTTCCTACTTCCTGTTTCCTGTCCTGGTCCATGATCACATTGATCTCTCAGACAGAACAGACAGTGGAGCGGAGGGGGGGGGGGGGGGGACACGTGTGTTTTATCCTATATGCATCAGTCTGGTCAGATCCTCTCTGTCATGGATGTTGATGGACATGTCTTTATCTGCAGACAGACAGACAGACAGACAGACAGACAGACAGACAGACAGACAGACAGACAGACAGACAGACAGACAGACAGACAGACAGACAGACAGACAGACAGACAGACAGACACAGACAGACACAGACAGACAGACAGACAGACAGACAGACAGACAGACAGACAGACAGAGCAGTGTGTGTTCTGTGTATCTCACATTGTACAATACAGAAAATATTTGATTTGCTGGGATGGATGAAATAACTCTATGCATTATGCACATACATTTTTTTTCTAGAGATCTATAATGTTTTTTTCACACAAAAAAAACGAGTTGAACTGTCCAGTTGGTCGTTTTGTTCGGTTGTCCTCTTGTGAATGTATGTTTTTATTTAAAGGGATCAAAGGAGGCCTCATCTGAACACTGTTCACCGTTCGCTAGCAAGTTCACTTTACTCAAAAAGTTACCAAGGAAACCAGTTCTTAATCTTGAACTCGTGTTTTTTTTTTGAGTTAACATAATGTAAACCAAAAGTATATCCTGTTTCTTTATTTTTTATTTTTCAAGCTTGGAAGTTTCTTCACCAAATTTGAGTGAAGTCAACTGTTTAGCCTTGACTGGGTCTGGCGCCCTCTGCAGGGGATGAGATTAGGTTTACGGTGAGGAGAGGAGGGAAGGAGAAGTGAGGAGAGGAGGAGGAGAAGAGAGGAGGAGGAGAAGAGAGGAGAGGAGGAGGAGAGGAGAGGAGGAGGAGAAGAGAAGAGAGGAGGAGGAGAAGAGTGGAGAAGAGAGGAGGAGAGGAGGAGAAGAGAGGAGAGGAGGAGGAGAAGAGAGGGGAGGAGAAATGAGGAGAGGAGAGGAGGGAAGGAGGAGGAAAGGAGGAGGAGAAGAGAGGAGGAGGAGAAGTGAGGAGAGGAGGAGGAGAAGAGAGGGGAGGAGAAGTGAGGAGAAGAGAGGAGACGCCGAGGGAAGGTAGGAGGAGAAGAGAGGAGGAGAAGAGGAGAGGAGAGGAGAAGAGAGGAGAGGTGGAGGAGAGGAGAAGAGAGGAGAGGAGAAGAGAGGAGAGGAGGACTGGGATGTGTTTGTGTAGATAACTAAAGAGAACCAAACTGACCACCTGTATCCAGAGTGCCGTAATGTGTCGTTCCCCAACCCTACAACATAACTCTACTAATGGTGTTCCTAGCTAGTTACAGGAACCAGTCAGCCCTGTCTGAGGGTCGGGTAGATAATCCACGTTTAGGTGCACCTGTAATCCGCCTGGTCGGCCTGTTTTACATACAGTATATATACCTAACCTGCTGTGCACGGGGCTGTGACAGTATCATGCATCTCTCCAGCAGACTCAGGCCATATCCACCTGTAGAGATAGACCCCCCCCCCTCCAACCACACCTTACTATAACCCCTTACCCTAGACTAGGTTGTGGACTGAAACGTTTGTTTATTTTAGGGTGACGAAGTTTAAGAACACTGCTCTACTATATCTCCCTACCCTCCATCTCTAACCCCACCCCCTCCATCTCTAACTCCACCCCCCCTCTCTAACCACCCCCGCCAGCGAGAACCCAACCCCCCCGCCAGAGCGAACCCCCCCCTAGCGAGAACCCAACACCCGCCCAGCGAGAGCCCCACCCCCCGCAGCGCGACCCGCCCCCCGCAGGGGGCGCAAACACACCCCCGCAGGCGCGAAACCCAACCCCCGCCAGCGGAACCCACCCCCGACAGCGCGAACCCAACCACCGAGCGCGAACCACCCCCACCATGCGAGAACCCCACCCCCAACAGAGAGAACCACACCCCCGCCAGCGAGAACCCACACCCACAAGGCGCGAACCTCACCCGCCAGGCGCAAAACCACACCAGCGCAGGGCGAAAACCCCACCGCCAGCGCGAGACCCCACCCGACATACTAACCCCCACCCACACTCCATCTCTAACCACACCAACTCCATCTCTAACCACAAACCATCCCTCTCTAACCCCACCACCTCCATCTCCAACCCCCACCCCCTCCATCTCTAACCCCACCCCACCTCTATAACCCCCCCTCCATATCTAACCCCACCACACCATCTACGACCCCACCCCTCATCTCAAACCCCACCCAGCAAAGCACGAAAAAACAAAACAAAACAGACAGAGATAAAAAACAAAAAGAAGGAGTGAAAAAAAAAAAACGAAAGCGAAAAAAAAACAACAAAAAAAGGGAAAAAAAAAAAAACAGACAAAGGAGAGAAACCAACCATCAAGAGAAGAAAAAAAATCACCAGAGAGAAAAAAACCAAGCAAGAGAGAAAAAAAAAAAAGAAAGAGGAGAAAACCAAAATAAAGAGCCAAAACAACAAAAGAAGAGAAAAAAAAAAAACCAATAAAGATCGAAACAAAAAGAGAGCAAACAAAAACCAAGAAAGAGAGAGAACAACCAACCGAAAGGGAGAAACCAAACGCAGCGAGGATACACCAAACAAAGCAAAGGACTGGAGAACACAAACAAACAGATAGAACACCACACACCAGAAAAGTCTCGAAAAAAACAACCCGAAACAATCGATAAAAACAAAACATCCAGAGTCGAACAAAAAAGAAATCCGAAAAAAAAAAACAAAAAAATAGAGAAAGAAAAAAAAAGAACAGAGGAATAAAAACGAAAGAGAGAAAAAAACACAATCAAAATAGAGAACACAAAAACACGCCATAGAAAAACAAAAAAAAAGTCCATCGCGAAACCAAAAGGAAAGAGAACAAACAAAAATACAGAGCAGAACCCCAAACAACACCAGATCGAACCAAAAACACAACCCGACATAGGAAACCAACCAACGAGAAAGCAAAACACAAAAACTCATCGGAACACAAAAAAAACCTGCTCTGAAACAAAAAATCAAGAGAGAAACAAAAATATAAACAATCGCTAAACCACCCAGTACCATCGCTACAAAAAACAACACCAGCAAGCTAGGAAACACAACCCCGACATGCGCAAAAACCACAACAATCACACCATGATCTAACCCAACCCCACCCATCTCGAAACCCCAACCTCCAGCTCTAACCCACACCCACCATCTTTAACCACACCCTCAAGCGTCTAACCCCCACCGCCATCTCTAACCCCCCCCCACCAGCTGTAACCCAAACCACTCCATCGCTACCCCCACCCCCTCCAGTCTCGAACCCCACCCCACCATCTCTAACCCCACCCCACAATCTCTAACCACACCCCCTCCATCTCTAACCCCACCCCACCATCTCTAACCCCACCCCCTCCATCTCTAACCCCACCCTCCACCCCCACCCCCCCCACCAGCAGTATGCATGTAGATGATGACTATATATCAGAAAATATATCCATAAACATGTTTGTTATTTATCACTAGAGAGGAGCTTCCTGTTTCTCCTTCTATTCTACCCTGTTTGATCTCACTGAGGAAGAGACTTCTGATTGGATGATGAGACAATGTTTTGTTTACTAGGAAGTAAAAGCCTGATGTCCATCTGACTGACCCCCCCCCCCCCCTCAGGTCAACTAGTTTGACCCCTGAACTTTAGAGTCAGAGGTGTCTCCAGCTATAGAATCTCCTCTCATATATATATTTGATTTAGAGACAGAACCTTTTCTCTGTTGCCATAGTAGTCAATACAATTTGGTAGAAAATAAAAACAACTAATACTAATAGTTGAAGAGTTTCACAGATGTATTTGAATCCTCAGATGGTTTTTTCTTTTTTAATGAGGAATCGCTTTTGACTATTTGCATGTTGCTGAGAAAAATATATATTTAAAAAAAAAAAGACATCCGGATCTTTTTGACATTCTTTTTGATATATATAAAAAATTAAAAATCCAGATGTTTCCGATGTTTGTAGAATGACTATCTTAAATGCACCGGGCTCATGTTTTGGTTGGTATAGGCTGTGATACTGATGAAGCATATCTTTATTTTATTAATGTCCAATGCAATATGTGCCGGGTGGTTTAGTGTGTATCTACTGAGTCAGTGGGACACTGTCCAGGCTGCCATGGCTGTTACAGAGAGGGGAACCATGGAGACAGGTTCTGGGTCTGGTTTATCTCAGAACCCCACCCAGAAGTGACTTTCAGGTCAGATGCTCAGCGTTGGCTTTCCTCATGTCGCTCCCCACATGATCAATCCACTAATTACCAAAACCCTACACATTATTTATATCAAGAGAATCTGATGTGTATTATAACTCAGTATACAATTAACCCTGATGAAGGTTTATACATAATGGATTATGATGATGATGGATCTTTGGCATGGAGGTGAATCTGTGCTCCTATCTGATAAAAGACTCGAATTATAAGAGACTGTGTGTTTTTGAAACAGCATCACCGGGCTTCAGGAAGTTCTAGAAACAGGCTTCAGGACATTGTAGAACCAGGCTTCAGGACGTTCTAGAACCAGGCTTCAGGACGTTCTAGAAACAGGCTTCAGGACGTTGTAGAAACAGGCTTCAGGACGTTGTAGAACCAGGCTTCAGGACATTGTAGAAACAGGCTTCAGGACGTTGTAGAAACAGGCTTCAGGACGTTGTAGAACCAGGCTTCAGGACGTTCTAGAACCAGGCTTCAGGACGTTGTAGAACCAGGCTTCAGGACGTTGTAGAACCAGGCTTCAGGACGTTGTAGAACCAGGCTTCAGGACGTTGTAGAAACAGGCTTCAGGACATTGTAGAACCAGGCTTCAGGACGTTGTAGAAACAGGCTTCAGGACGTTGTAGAACCAGGCTTCAGGACGTTCTAGAAGCAGGCTTCAGCACGTTGTAGAAACAGGCTTCAGGACGTTGTAGAACCAGGCTTTAGGACGTTCTACAACCAGGCTTCAGGACGTTGTAGAAACAGGCTTCAGGATGTTCTAGAACCAGGCTTCAGGACATTGTAGAACCAGACTTCAGGATGTTCTAGAACCAGGCTTCAAGGCGTTGTAGAACCAGGCTTCAGGACGTTCTAGAACCAGGCTTCTGGCATTCTAGAACCAGGCTTCCGGGCATTCTAGAACCAGGCTTCAGGACGTTCTAGAACCAGGCTTCAGGATGTTCTAGAACCAGGCTTCAGGACGCTCTAGAACCAGGCTTCAGGAAGTTTTAGAACCAGGCTTCAGGTCGTTTTAGCTGTGATGGAACCTGACCTTCAACTTATCAGAAGCCTTGTCTTTTTAACTCTTGAGAGACTGGAGGAGATGGAGGAGGAGGAAGAGAGGAGATGGAGGAGGAGGAGGAAGAGGAGAAGGAGGAAGAGAGGAGATGGCTGTGTGTTCTGGCTGTCATAGACAAGCTAACTGTCTGCAATAATTTCCCTCTGATGCTCCCAGAACTGTGGGAGGGTTTCCAAGGCTGGTATACAACTGTACTTTTGACATTGTATTGTTGCTGATTATTGTAATGATCAAAACATTGTCCTGAAGGATGTTCCCTGTCATCTAAAATAAACTTTTTTATTCCTGAGTGAAGGTGTCTGGTGTTGTTACTTCACGGAGCCTCTTGTGGGATAAGAACTACTGCATGTGTTCTCAGCAGTCCACACGATGGCGCCAGAGCAACATGTCTTTATATTTACTGCATGTGTTCTCAGCAGTCCACACGATGGCGCCAGAGCAACATGTCTTTATATTTACTGTGTTCTCAGCAGTCCACAGGATGGCGCCAGAGCAACATGTCTTTATATTTACTTACTGTGAAGTGAAAGTAAAATGTTAAAGATGCCCTTTCAGAGGAAGGTCTGAAGCAGTCGGATGCAGGTAACCTAGCGTTGGGCCAGGAACCAAAAAGGTCGCTGGTTCGAATCCCTGAGCCGACTAGATGAAACATCTGTCGATGTGCCTTTGAGCGAGGCACTTAACCCTAATTGCTCCTGTAGGTCGCTCTGGATGAGAGCTTTTGATAAAATGACGACAAAAATAAAATAAATAATGAAGTTAGAAGGTGTTTGTATTTAAAAAGGATCAGGCAGGTAATGTTGGTGTCACAGCACAACTTCTAGAAGGAAGTGAAAAATAGTCTTTGCCTTTAACGACAAGGAAAATTGTGACGCATCAACGACAATCTTTGTTATTATTTGGTTTGTTTGGAGAGGGACAATTACAAAACACATTGACACATTGAACAAACAATCGTCCGATGGGTTGCATTACAGTGTTTCTAGCTAATGAGTCATGAGCAAGGGGTGAGTCAGAGAGAAGGTCTGCGGGATCAACCCTGGAGTCAGAGAGCGTCGCTGCACAGCTATTTTCAGGTCTCTCCTGAGATGTTAGATCTGGTTCAAGTCCGGGCTCTGGCTGGGCCACTCAAGGACATTGAGACTTGTTGTCTTGGCTGTGTGCTTAGGGTCGTTGTCCTGTTGGAAGGTGAACCTTCGCCCCAGTCTGAGGTCCTGAGCTCTCTGGAGCAGGTTTTCATCAAGGATCTGTCTGTACTTTGCTCCGTTCATCTTTCCCTCGATCCTGACTAGTCTCCCAGTCCCTGCCGCTGAAAAACACCCCCACAGCATGATGCTGCCACCAACATGCTTCACCGTAGGGATGGTGCCAGGTTTTCTCCAGACGTGACGTTTGGCATTCAGGCCAAAGAGTTCAATCTTGGTTTCATCAGACCAGAGAATCTTGTTTCTCATGGTCTGAGAGTTTTTAGGTGCCTTTTGGCAAACTCCAAGCGGGCTGTCATGTGCCTTTTACTGAGGAGTGGCTTCCGTCTGGCCACTCTACCATAAAGGCCTGCTCTGCTCAGAGAGGATGGGGGAGGAGCAGACTGGCCCGTGAACTGAGGAGAAAAAACTCAAGGAAATCAAATGATAGCAGTTGCAGCTGCACAGATAACTCATCCAAAGGGCTTTGACTTCTCGAACACTGCAGAAAGCTTAAACAATATGATGTCACGTCATTAATTCAGTAACTTACTTAGATAACTAGGAAGTTAAACATAGAGGTGGCGTTAATGCAGAATTCTTCATTTTTCACGCAGTAAAAAAAAAAGAAATCTCTTGCTGTGTTTTTTGTAAGCGCAGATCTCAAATGCTTCTTACTGTAATTTCTGCTTCAGACTAACTTTGTGCTTCAGTTTCACTTCTCCACTCAGGATGAGAATTCAGGAACGGGGCATTTTTACAGCAGACTGATGTGGAGCTACTTTTTCTCTGGTACTTTTCTTGGTTTAGCCAGACTACTTTTCTCTCCGGTAAAATGCACGATTAACTTTAAGCAAAACATTAGGAAATGTAGCTGGCTACATTATTTATATGATAACCATTAGAAATATGATGTCATCGTTTTAGCCAAAAAAAAGACCTTGCTTTTTCATTGTAAGCTCATTTTAACTGTGTGGCTGCCAGCCAAATAGCGTTGCGTTTCTGTCGTCATCTGATAAATATGAAGCTATTTTCTGCCCGAATGTGTTGCACTAATGTATGTTAAGTATAACTGTAAGAAATCTAAGATGTGTCAAATAAATGATATCCAGCTCAGGGCTCCAGCTATGTGTGTTTGCTTTGCTAACTTGCTAGCTAAGTGGCTAGATGTCAAAGATCAAGTTTCTTGGTTACAGCAGAGAAATTCAATCCCTTCCTTGATCAAGATCCCTGTTGCCTAAATTGTTTTGTGCGTATAAAATGATAATATATATATATATATATATATATATATATATATATATATTATTGTTATATATATACAGTACCAGTCAAAAGTTTGGACACACCTACTCATTCCAGAGTTTTTCGTTATTTTGACAGCTCTTGCTGCTGGTGACTCTCAGATCCACCTCTATGCAGACGACACCATTTTGTATACATCTGGCCCTTCATTGGACACTGTGTTAACAAACCTCCAAATGAGCTTCAACGCCATACAACACTCCTTCAGTAGCCTCCAACTGCTCTTAAACACTAGTAAAACTAAATGCATGCTCTTCAATCGAACGCTGCTGGCACCCGCCCACCCGACTAGAATCACTACTCTCGACGGGTCTGACCTAGAGTATGTGGACAACTACAAATACCCGTCGAGAATAGAATGGCGCCGGAGAAGATGGCTGCCGTTTTACAGCCCTCTAACCGATTGTACTATTATGTGTGTTTTTCCGCGTTATTTGTAATTTATTTTGTACATAATGTTTCTGCCATCGTCTCTTATAACGAAGATTATTGGACGAAGATTATTTATTCAACAAGTTGGACACAAAGGATATCCTACAGACACCCGACAAGGCCCAAATCCCTGTCATTCGCATGAGAAAGAGACAGAGATATCGTGGACGTAGGTCGGGGTGCCTTGTAAAGATCCGACGGTGAGCGAGTAAACTGCCTCTTCCATCAAACCTATTAGCCAATGTACAATCATTGGAAAACAAAATGGATGACCTAAGATCAAGGATATCCTACCAACGGGACATTAAAAACTGTAATATCTTATGTTTCACCGAGTTGTGGCTGAACGACGACATGGACAACATACAGCTAGCGTGCTATACGCTACATCGGCAGGATAGAACGGCTGACTCCGGTAAGACAAGGGGGGGCGGTCTGTGTATATTTGTAAACAACAGCTGGTGCACGAAATCAAATACTAAGGAAGTCTCAAGGTTTTGCTCACCTGAGGTAGAGTATCTCATGATAAGCTGTAGAACACACTATTTACCAAGAGAGTTTTCATCTATATTTTTCATAGCTGTCTATTTACCACCACAAACCGATGCTGGCACTAAGATTGCACTGAATGAGCTGTATAAGGCCATAAGTGAACAGGAAAACGCTCATCCAGAGGCAGCGCTCCTAGTGGCCGGGGACTTTAATGCAGGCAAACTTAAATCCGTTCTACCTAATTTCTACCAGCATGTTAAATGTGCAACCAGAGGGAAAAAAACTAGACCACCTTTACTCCACACACAGAGACGCATACAAAGCTCTCCCTCGCCCTCCATTTGGAGAATCTGACCATAACTCTATCCTCCTGATTCCTGCTTATAAGCAAAAACTATAGCAGGAAGCACCAGTGACTCGGTTAATAAAAAAGTGGTCAGATGAAGCAGATGCTAAGCTACAGGACTGTTTTGCTAGCACAGACTGGAATATGTTCCGGGATTCTTCAGATAGCATTGAGGAGTACACCACATCAGTCACTGGCTTCATCAATAAGTGCATCGATGATGTCGTCCCCACAGTGACCGTACGTACATACCCCAACCAGAAGCCATGGATTACAGGAAACATCCGCACTGAGCTAAAGGGTAGAGCTGCCGCTTTCAAGGAGCGGGACTCTAACCCGGACGCTTATAAGAAATCCCGCTATGCACTCCGATGAACCATCAAACAGGCAAAGAGTCAGTACAGGACTAAGATTGAATCGTACTACACCGGCTCTGACGCTCGTCGGATGTGGCAGGGCTTGAAAACTATTACAGACTACAAAGGGAAGCACAGCCGCGAGCTGCCCAGTGACACAAGACTTCCAGACGAGCTAAACCACTTCTATGCTCGCTTCGAGACAAGCAACACTGAAACATGCATGAGAGCACCAGCTGTTCCGGATGACTATGTGATCACGCTCTCCGTAGCCGATGTGAATAAGACTTTTAAGCAGGTCAACATTCACAAGGCCGCAGGGCCAGACGGATTACCAGGACGTGTACTCCGAGCGTGCGCTGACCAACTGGCAAGTGTCTTCACTGACATTTTCAACATGTCCCTGACTGAGTCTGTAATACCAGCATGTTTCAAGCAGACCACCATAGTCCCCATGCCCAAGGACACTAAGATAACCTGCCTAAATGACTACCGACTCGTAGCACTGACGTCTGTAGCCATGAAGTGCTTTGAAAGGCTGGTCATGGCTCACATCAACACCATGATCCCAGAAACCCTAGACCCACTCCAATTTGCATACCGCCCCAACAGATCCACAGATGATGCAATCTCTATTGCACTCCACACTGCCCTTTCCCACCTGGACAAGAGGAACACCTACATGAGAATGCTATTCATTGACTACAGCTCAGCAATCAACACCATTGTGCCCTCAAGCTAAGGATCCTGGGACTAAACACCTCCCTCTGCAACTGGATCCTGGACTTCCTGACGGGCCGCCCCCAGGTGGTAAGGGTAGGTAACAACACATCTGCCACACTGATCCTCAACACAGGGGCCCCTCATGGGTGCGTGCTCAGTCCCCTCCTGTACTCCCTGTTCACCCATGACTGCATGGCCAGGCACGATTCCAACACCATCATTAAGTTTGCTGACGACACAACAGTGGTAGGCCTGATCACCGACAACGATGAGACAGCCTATAGGGAGGAGGTCAGAGACCTGGCCGTGTGGTGCCAGGATAACAACCTCTCTCTCAACGAGACCAAGACAAAGGAGATGATTGTGGACTACAGGAAAAATAAGAGGTCTGAGCACGCCCCCATTCTCATCGACGGGGCTGTAGTGGAACAGGTTGAGAGCTTCAAGTTCCTTGGTGTCCACATCACCAACAAACTATCATCGTCCAAACACACCAAGACAGTCGTGAAGAGGGCACGACAAAGCCTATTCCCTCTCAGGAGACTGAAAAGATTTGGCATGGGTCCTCAGATCCTCAAAAAATTATACAGCTGCACCATCGAGAGCATCCTGACTGATTGCATCACCGCCTGGTATGGCAACTGCTCGGCCTCCGACTGCAAGGCACTACAGAGGGTAGTGCGTATGGCCCAGTACATCACTGGGGCCAAGCTTCCTGCCATCCAAGACCTCTATACCAGGCGGTGTCAGAGGAAGGCCCTCAAAATTGTCAAAGACTCCAGCCACCCTAGTGATAGACTGTTCTCTCTGCTACCGCACAGCAAGCGGTACAGGAGTGCCAAGTCTAGGTCCAAAAGACTTCTCAACAGCTTCTACCCCCAAGCCATAAGACTCCTGAACAGCTAATCATGGCTACCCAGACTATTTGCACTGCCCCCCCACCCCATCTTTTTACACTGCTGCTACTCTGTTAATTATTTATGCATAGTCACTTTAACTCTACCCACATGTACATATTACCTCAACTAGCCGGTGCCCCCCGCACATTTAAAAAAAAAAAATTATTTCACCTTTATTTAACCAGGTAAGCCAGTTGAGAACAAGTTCTCATTTACAACTGCGACCTGGCCAAGATAAAGCAAAGCAGTGCGATAAAAACAACAACAACACAGAGTTACATATGGGGTAAACAAAACGTACAGTCAATAACGCAATAGAAAATCTATATACAGTGTGTGCAAATGTAGTAAGTTATGGAACTAAGGCAATAAATAGGCCATAGTGCAAAATAATTACAATTTAGTATTAACACTGGAATGATAGATGTGCAGAAGATGATGTGCAAATAGAGATACTGCGGTGCAAATGAGCAAAATAAATAACAATATGGGGATGAGGTAGTTGGGTGGGCTAATTACAGATGGGCTGTGTACAGGTGCAGTGATCGGTAAGGTGCTCTGACAATGTCACACTCTGGGACTCTATATGTTGAGCCAGGGTGTGGTTATTCTATGTGTGTATTTCTGTGTTTGCCTTAGTGACTCCCAATCAGAGGCAACGAGTGTCAGCTGTTCGTTGGTTGTCTCTGATTGGGAGCCATATTTAAACTGTCTGTTTTTCATTCGGGGTGGTGGGATTTTGTTCGTATTTGGTTAGTGTATGACCATTGACTATCACGTCGTCCTTTTGTTGTTTTGATCGTGTGATCATTAAATTTAATAAATATGTTCACATTCAACGCTGCGCCTTGGTCCTTTTCCTCAGACGATCGTGACAGACAACTGATGCTTAAAGTTATTGAGGGAGATAAGAGTCTCCAGCTTCAGAGATTTTTGCAGTTCGTTCCAGTCATTGGCAGCAGAGAACTGGAAGGAATGGCGGCCAAAGGAGGTGTTGGCTTTGGGAATGACCAGTGAGATATACCTGCTGGAGCGCATACTACGGGTGGGTGTTGCTATGGTGACCAATGAGCTAGGTGTTGCTATGGTGACCAATGAGCTAAGATAAGGCGGAGATTTGCCTAGCAGTGATTTATAGATGACCTGGAGCCAGTGGGTTTGGCGACGAATATGTAGTGAGGGCCAGCCAACGAGAGCGTACAGGTCACAATGGTGGGTAGTATATGGGGCTTTGGTGACAAAACGGATGGCACTGTGATAGACTACATCCAATTTGCTGAGTAGAGTGTTGGAGGCTATTTTGTAAATGACATCGCCGAAGTCAAGGATCGGTAGGATATTTAGTTTTACGAGGGCATGTTTGGCAGCATGAGTGAAGAAGGCTTTGTTGCGAAATAGGAAGCCGATTCTAGATTTAACTTTGGATTGGAGATTCTTAATGTGAGTCTGGAAGGAGAGTTTACGGTCTAACCAGACACCTAGGTATTTGTAGTTGTCCACATACTCTAGGTCAGACCAGCCGAGAGTAGTGATTCTAGTCGGGTGGGCGGGTGCAAGCAGCGTTCGATTGAAGAGCATGCATTTAGTTTAAGAGCAGTTGGAGGCTACAGAAGGAGTGCTGTATGGAATTAAAGCTCGTTTGGAGGTTTGTTAACACAGTGTCCAATGAAGGGCCAGATGTATACAAAATGGTGTCGTCTGCGTAGAGGTGGATCTGAGAGTCAGATCCAACTATGGAGATTGCATGGCTGTGTGCTCGATTTTATACACCTGTCAGCAACGGGTGTGGCTGAAATAGCCGAATCCACTAATTTGAAGGGTGTCCACATACTTTTGTATTTTTCTATTTATTTTTATTTTCACCTTTATTTAACCAGGTAAGACTCACATTGACTCTGCACCGGTACCCCCCCTGTATATATAGCCTCCCTACTGTTATTTTATTTTACTTCTGCTCTTTTTTTCTCAACACTTTTTTTGTTGTTGTTTTATTTTACTTTTTTTTATAAAAAAATTAATGCATTGTTGGTTAAAGGCTGTAAGTAAGCATTTCACTGTAATGTCTGCACCTGTTGTATTCGGACGCATGTAGCCAATCAAATTTGATTTGATTTGGTTAGATTGTAAAATCTCCTTCCAGACTCACATTAAGAATCTCCAATCCAAAGTTAAATCTAGAATCGGCTTCCTATTTCGCAACAAAGCCTTCTTCACTCATGCTGCCAAATATGCCCTCGTAAAACTGACTATCCTACCGATCCTTGATCCTTGACTTCGGCGATGTCATTTACAAAATAGCCTCCAACACTCTACTCAGCAAATTGGATGTAGTCTATCACAGTGCCATCGGTTTTGTCTCCAAAGCCCCATATAGTACCCACCACTGTGACCTGTACGCTCTTGTTGGCTGGTCCTCACTACATATTCGTCGCCAAACCCACTGGCTCCAGGCCATCTATAAATCACTGCTAGGCAAATCCCCGCCTTATCTTAGCTCATTGGTCACCATAGCAGCACCCACCCGTAGTCTGCGCTCCAGCAGGTATATCTCACTGATCATCCCCAAAGCCAACACCTCCTTTGGCCGCCATTCCTTTTCTGTTGTATTTTTGACTTTATGTTTTTTTACCCCATATGTAACTCTGTGTTGTTGTTTTTATCGCACTGCTTTGCTTTATCTTGGCCAGGTCACAGTTGTAAATGAGAACTTGTTCTCAACTGGCTTACCTGGTTAAATAAAGGTCAAATATATATATATATATATTTTAAATCACACAGTCTCCTCTGAACAGTTGATGTTGAGATGTGTCTGTTACTTGAACTCTGTGAAGAATTTATTTGGGCTGCAACTTCTGAGGCTGTTAACGCTAATGCGGTCCTCTGTAGCTCAGCTGGTAGAGCACGGCGCTTGTAACGCCAAGGTAGTGGGTTCGATCCCTGGGAACCACCCATACACAAAAAAACAAATTGAAGGCATGCATGACTGTAAGTCGCTTTGGATAAAAGCGTCTGCTAAATGGCATATTATTATTATAATGAACTTATCCTCTGCAGCAGAGGTAACTCCGGGTCTTCCATTCCTGTGGCGGTCCTCATGAGAGCCAGTTTCATCATAGCGCTTGATGGTTTTTGCGACTGCACTTGGAGAAACTTTCAAAGTTGTTGAAATGTTCCGTATTGACTGACCTTCATGTCTTAAAGTAATGATGGACTGTCGTTTCTCTTTGCTTATTTGAGCTGTTCTTGCCATAATATGGACTTGGTCTTTTACCCAATAGGGCTATCTTCTGTATACCCCCCCTACCTTGTCACAACACAACTGATTTGGCTCAAACGCATTAAGAAGGAAAGAAATTCCACAAATTAACTTTTAAGAAGGTACACTTTTTAATTGAAATGCATTCCAGGTGACTACCTCATGAAGCTGGTTGAGAGAATGCCAAGAGTGTGCAAAGCTGTCATCAAGGCAAAGGGTGGCTGCTTTGAAGAATCTCAAATATAAAATAGATATTGATTTGTTTAACACTTTTTTGGTTACTACATGATTCCATATGTGTTGTTTCATAGTTTTGATGTCTTCACTATTATTCTACAATGTAGAAAATAGTAAAAAATTAAGAAAAACCCTCGAATGAGTAGGTGTGTCCAAACTTTTGACTGGTAGTGAATATGTGACGTCCTCTCTCTCTCCCTCCCTCTCTCGCTAAAGCTCCATTGAGACACTGATTTATCAATGACCCAAGCCCAGCTCAGGTAGCTTAGTGGTTAAGAGCGTTGTGCCAGTAACCGAAAGGTCGCTGGTTCTAATCCCCCGAGCCGACTAGGTGAAAAATCTGTCGATGTGCCCTTGAGCAAGGCACTTAACCCTACTTGCTCCTGTAAGTCGCTCTGGATAAGAGCGTCTGCTAAATGACGTAAATGTTAATCCCTACCATTGTGTCGCTCAGTCATCACAATGCTTTAGCGAATGTTACATTATCCCAGGGACGTCAGTAGACACAATGTAATTAACCTAATTTATATCCCTCTAACTGCCCTGAATGCCTCTGCTGATCCTACAGCGATTGGATGCAGTAATCATGTGCCTGTTTTGTCTAGATGATATTTGCCTCTGCTAAGCTTCCCAGTAAAGCAAGAAAAATAATCAAGCATCCCAGAAAAGTGCTCAAAATAGCCCACGTTAACATATGTAGCTTAAGAAACAAGGTTCATGAAATCAACAATTTGCTAGTAACAGATGACATTCATATTCTGACAATCTCTGAAACTCACTTAGATAATACCTTTGATGATACAGTGGTAGCAATACGAGGTTATAACATTTACAGAAAATACAGAACTGCCAGTGGTGGAGGTGTTGCTGTTTTATATTCTGATGACAGATTGAATAGAGCGCTTAGGCTGCTTCAGTGATGACTGATTGAATAGAGCTCTTAGGCTGCTTCAGTGATGACTGATTGAATAGAGCTCTTAGGCTGCTTCAGTGATGACTGATTGAATAGAGCGCTTAGGCTGCTTCAGTGATGACTGATTGAATAGAGCGCTTAGGCTGCTTCAGTGATGACTGATTGAATAGAGCTCTTAGGCTGCTTCAGTGATGACTGATTGAATAGAGCGCTTAGGCTGCTTCAGTGATGACAGATTGAATAGAGCTCTTAGGCTGCTTCAGTGATGACTGATTGAATAGAGCGCTTAGGCTGCTTCAGTGATGACTGATTGAATAGAGCTCTTAGGCTGCTTCAGTGATGACAGATTGAATAGAGCGCTTAGGCTGCTTCAGTGATGACTGATTGAATAGAGCGCTTAGGCTGCTTCAGTGATGACTGATTGAATAGAGCTCTTAGGCTGCTTCAGTGATGACTGATTGAATAGAGCTCTTAGGCTGCTTCAGTGATGACTGATTGCATAGAGCTCTTAGGCTGCTTCAGTGATGACTGATTGAATAGAGCTCTTAGGCTGCTTCAGTGATGACAGATTTAATAGAGCTCTTAGGCTGCTTCAGTGATGACAGATTTAATAGAGCTCTTAGGCTGCTTCAGTGATGACTGATTGAATAGAGCTCTTAGGCTGCTTCAGTGATGACAGATTGAATAGAGCTCTTAGGCTGCTTCAGTGATGACTGATTGAATAGAGCGCTTAGGCTGCTTCAGTGATGACTGATTGAATAGAGCGCTTAGGCTGCTTCAGTGATGACTGATTGAATAGAGCGCTTAGGCTGCTTCAGTGATGACTGATTGAATAGAGCGCTTAGGCTGCTTCAGTGATGACTAATTGAATAGAGCTCTTAGGCTGCTTCAGTGATGACTGATTGAATAGAGCTCTTAGGCTGCTTCAGTGATGACTGATTGCATAGAGCTCTTAGGCTGCTTCAGTGATGACTGATTGCATAGAGCTCTTAGGCTGCTTCAGTGATGACTGATTGAATAGAGCTCTTAGGCTGCTTCAGTGATGACAGATTGAATAGAGCTCTTAGGCTGCTTCAGTGATGACAGATTTAATAGAGCTCTTAGGCTGCTTCAGTGATGACTGATTGAATAGAGCTCTTAGGCTGCTTCAGTGATGACAGATTGAATAGAGCTCTTAGGCTGCTTCAGTGATGACTGATTGAATAGAGCTCTTAGGCTGCTTCAGTGATGACTGATTGAATAGAGCTCTTAGGCTGCATGGCTGGCTGTATACATGTATGTATCTGATGTATTTTATATTCACTCTGCTTTCACCAGCACCATGGCCTCTTGTTGGATATATAAAGCTGTATGAAATGTAAAGGGCGGCAGGTAGCTTAGTGGTTAAGAGCGTTGTGCCAGTAACCGAAAGGTTGCTGGTTCTAATCCCCGAGCCGACTAGGTTGAAAAATCTGTCGATGTGCCCTTGAGCAAGGCACTTAACCTTAATTGCTCCTGTAAGTTGCTCTGGATAAGCGCGTCTGCTAAATGACTAAAAATAAAATTGAAGCTATGATCCCAGCAGTCCACAGGATGGCGCCAGAGCAGCATGACTGGTGACACCTGAGACCTGGGGGTGTATAATCAGTCGGCTTGCGTTGCAAAAAAAAAACTTTCGTCTGTCGCGAAATGTTTCGCAAATAGAAAAGCTTTTACTCCAAACGCTGTTGAGTTCCTATTTGGTCTCCAATCCAAGTTGTAGTTCAGTTGTGTCTCTCCTTGGAAGCATCTACCAAGAGTTTATACATGTGCAGCTTCTGCCAACCATTTCGCAGACTATTCAGATTGGAATGGAAACGCGTGGAAAAGCATAAAACTACATTGAACTACAACTTCCGTTTTTTAAGAACCCAACAGTCACGTCGAAGAGCGTTTGGACTGAGTAAACCTTTTTTTGAAGCAAAAAAAAGTTTTTCAAACGGAGTCCGACTAATGAATACACCCTGGTTCTAATCGGACGAACTAAGGGAAATTAAACCATTCATTCTCAAAGACAGAGCCAGAGCTATAATACAGTATGAATTCAAGGACTGCAGCCCCCCCCCCCCCCCCAGACCAGACCAGACCAGACCAGACCAGACCAGACCAGACCCCCCCCCCCCCCCCCCCCCCCAGACCAGACCCCCCCCCCAGACCAGACCAGACCCCCCCAGACCAGACCAGACCCCCCCAGACCAGACCAGACCAGACCCCCCCAGACCAGACCAGACCAGACCAGACCCCCCCCAAACCAGACCAGACCCCCCCAGACCAGACCAGACCCCCCCCAGACCAGACCAGACCCCCCCAGACCAGACCCCCCCAGACCAGACCAGACCAGACCAGACCCCCCCCAGACCAGACCAGACCCCCCCAGACCAGACCAGACCAGACCCCCCCAGACCAGACCAGACCCCCCAGACCAGACCAGACCCCCCCAGACCAGACCAGACCAGACCAGACCCCCCCCAGACCAGACCAGACCCCCCCAGACCAGACCAGACCAGACCCCCCCAGACCAGACCAGACCAGACCCCCCAGACCAGACCCCCCCAGACCAGACCCCCCCAGACCAGACCAGACCAGACCAGACCAGACCCCCCCAGACCAGACCAGACCCCCCCAGACCAGACCAGACCAGACCCCCCCAGACCAGACCAGACCAGACCCCCCCAGACCAGACCCCCCCCCCCCCCAGACCAGACCCCCCCCCCCCCCAGACCAGACCAGACCCCCCCAGACCAGACCCCCCCAGACCAGACCAGACCCCCCAAGAACCAGACCAGACCAGACCAGACCCCCCCAGACCAGACCAGACCAGACCCCCCCAGACCAGACCAGACCAGACCCCCCCAGACTAGACCAGACCAGACCAGACCAGTTACTGATGTGTTGTAACAGACAAGACACACTGCTTTAACACTGTTTATTATTATCAACTACAATGACAGTAGGGCTGGGATTCAATCTGATTGCACGTTGTAAACGTCATTTCCAACATATGTAGGGGTAGGGGGATATATCTGGATAGTGTAGAGTAGGGTAGAGTAGGGTAGGGGGTTATATCTGGATAGGGTAGGTTAGGGTAGGGGGTTATATCTGGATAGGGTAGGGTAGGGTAGGGGGTTATATCTGGATAGGGTAGAGTAGGGTAGGGTAGGGGGTTATATCTGGATAGGGTAGAGTAGGGTAGGGTAGGGGGTTATATCTGGATAGGGTAGAGTAGGGTAGGGTAGGGGGTTATATCTGGATAGGGTAGAGTAGGGTAGGGTAGAGTAGGGTAGGGGGTTATATCTGGATAGGGTAGGGTAGGGTAGGGGGTTATATCTAGATAGGGTAGAGTAGGGTAGGGGGTTATATCTGGATAGTGTAGGTTAAGGCAGGGTAGGTTAAGGTAGGGTAGGTTAGGTTAGGTTAAGGTAGGGTAGGTTAAGGTAGGGTAGGTTAAGGCAGGGTAGGTTAAGGCAGGGTAGGTTAAGGTAGGGTAGGGTAGAGGGTTATATCTGGATAGGGTAGGTTAAGGTAGGGTAGGTTAAGGTAGGGTAGGTTAAGGTAGGGTAGGTTAAGGCAGGGTAGGTTAAGGCAGGGTAGGTTAAGGTAGGGTAGGTTAAGGCAGGGTAGGTTAAGGTAGGGTAGGTTAAGGTAGGGTAGGTTAGGTTAAGGTAGGGTAGGTTAAGGTAGGTTAGGTTAAGGTAGGGTAGGTTAAGGTAGGGTAGGGTAGGTTAAGGTAGGTTAGGTTAAGGTAGGGTAGGTTAAGGCAGGGTAGGTTAAGGTAGGGTAGGTTAAGGTAGGGTAGGTTAAGGTAGGGTAGGTTAAGGTAGGGTAGGTTAAGGTAGGGTAGGTTAAGGTAGGGTAGGTTAAGGGGGTTATATCTGGCTGAGAGAGAGGAATTTCTGGTAGTAACTCTTGGTCACATCAATCATCAGGTCCTGGGTACACTCTGGCAGTTCTCCTGAAAACAGACCTGAGAGAGAGAGAGAGGGGGAGGAGGAGAAGGTAGAGGGGGAGGAGGAGAAGGTAGAGGGGGAGGAGGAGAAGGTAGAGGTGGAGGAGGAGAAGGTAGAGGGGGAGACACCAGTTAGAAAGAGTTTTAAAGGGCATTTCCATCACTTTTCAACCTCATTCATTATCTCCAGCACCAGTGTCTACATATGCAAAAACCGTGATGTCATTGAGTAGGATAATTTTTTTTAAGAGTAGAGGGGGAGGAGGAGGAGGTAGAGGGGGAGGAGGGAGGAGGTAGAGGAGGAGGAGGAGGAGGTAGAGGAGGAGGAGGAGGAGGAGGTAGAGGGGGAGGAGGAGGAGGATGAGGAGGAGGTAGAGGGGGAGGAGGAGGAGGAGGAGGGGGAGGGGTTAGAGGGGAAGGAGGAGGAGGAGGAGGAGGTAGAGGGGGAGGAGGAGGAGGGGGAGGGGGGAGTTGGAGGAGGAGGGGGGAGGGGGAGGAGGGGGAGGGGTTAGAGGGGGAGGAGGGGGAGGAGGGGGAGGAGTTAGAGGAGGAGGGGGAGGAGGAGGAGGAGTTAGAGGAGGAGGGGGAGGAGTTAGAGGAGGAGGAGGTAGAGGAGGAGGAGGGGGAGGGGGAGGAGGAGGAGGGGGAGGAGGAGGTAGAGGAGGAGGAGGTAGAGGAGGAGGAGGGGGAGGGGGAGGAGGAGGAGGGGGAGGGGGAGGAGGAGGAGGGGGAGGGGAGGAGGAGGAGGAGGAGGAGGAGGGTAGAGGAGGAGGTGTGTTCTGACCTGGGCATCCTGAGAACACGGTGAAGGGAGGAACCACAGTCTCAGGAGGAAGAACTGTGTTGTCTAGGATCTTACAGCAATCCTTCAACACACACCGCCGGCCCTGGAACACACAGACACACACACACACACACACACACACACACACACACACACACTCAGAGCATTAACAACCAGACACAGCAGCAACCCTGGCCTGGAGCAACAGAAACCACATGAACAACCACTCAGTGTAGCAGTGACTACCGGCCCACTCAGTGTAGCAGTGACTACCGGCCCACTCAGTGTAGCAGTGACTACTGGCCCACTCAGTGTAGCAGTGACTACTGGCCCACTCAGTGTAGCAGTGACTCCTGGCCCACTCAGTGTAGCAGTGACTACTGGCCCACTCAGTGTAGCAGTGACTACCGGCCCACTCAGTGTAGCAGTGACTACCGGCCCACTCAGTGTAGCAGTGACTACCGGCCCACTCAGTGTAGCAGTGACTACTGGCCCACTCAGTGTAGAAGTGACTACCGGCCCACTCAATGTAGCAGTGACTACCGGCCCACTCAGTGTAGCAGTGACTCCCGGCCCACTCAGTGTAGCAGTGACTACCGGCCCACTCAGTGTAGCAGTGACTCCCGGCCCACTCAGTGTAGCAGTGACTACTGGCCCACTCAGTGTAGCAGTGACTACTGGCTCACTCAGTGTAGCAGTGACTCCCGGCCCACTCAGTGTAGCAGTGACTACCGGCCCACTCAGTGTAGCAGTTGTAACTACTGGCCCACTCAGTGTAGGAGGGACTACCGGCCCACTCAGTGTAGCAGTGACTACCGGTCCATCGTGTAGCAGTGATATGCGTCCAACATGTAGCAGTGGACTAATGGTCCACTCAGTGTAGCCAGTGACCTACTGGTCCACTTCAGTGTGTAGCAGTGACTACTGGTCCACTCAGTGTAGCAGTTGGACTACTGGCCCATCAGTGTAGCAGTGAATACCGGACCCACTCAGTGTGTAGCAGTGACTACTGGCCCACTCAGTGTAGCCGTGACTACCGGCCCACTCAGTGTAGCAGTGGACTACGGCCATCAGGTAGCCGTGCACTACGGCCCACTAGTTGTAGCAGTGTGGTAACTATGGCCCACTCAGTGTAGCAGTGATACTGGCCCACTCAGTGTAGACAGGGACTATGGCCCATCAGTGTTTGTAGGCAGTGGAAACGTACTGGGCCCACTCAGTGGCAGTGGTAACTACTGGCCCACTCAGTGTAGCAGTGACTACTGGCCCACTCAAGTTGTAGCAGTGATACTGGCCACTCAGGAGCAGTGACTACTGGCCCACTCAGGTAGCAGTGACCTAAGGCCCATCAGTGTGTAGCAGTGATACTGGCCCACTCTGTGAAGAAGTGCACTACTGGCGCACTCTTGTGTGAAGAAGGACTAATGGCCCACTCAGTGTAGCAGTGACTAATGGCCACACTCAGTGTAAGCAGAGTGACTACTGGCCAGTCAGTGTAGCAGTGACTCTGGCCCACTCAGGTTTAGCAGTGACTACGGGTGCCCACTCAGTGTAGCAAGTGATACCGGCCCACTCCGTGTTAGCAGTGACTACTGGCCCAATCAGTGTAGCAGTGACTACCGGCCCAATCAGTTGTAGCAGTGACTACCGGCCCACAGTGTAGACAGTGTTCAATGGACACTCAGTGTAGCAGTGACTACTGGCCCACTCAGGAGCAGTGACTACTGGCCACTCAGTTGAAGCAGTGACTACTGGCCCACTCAGTGTAGAAGTGACCCTACTGGCCAACTCAGTGTAGCAGTGACTACTGCGCCCAATCAGTTGTAGCAGTGACTACGGCCCACTCAGTGAAGCAGTGACCACTGGCCCACTCAGTGAAGCAGTGACTACTTGGCCCCACTCAGTGTAGCAGTGTCTACTGCCCACGCAGTGTAGCAGTGGAATACGGGCCCACTCAGTGTAGCAGTGTCTACTGGCCCATCAGTGTACAGTGACTACTGGCCCACTCCGTTAGCCGTGACTACGGCCCCACTCCAGTTGTGCAGTGACTCCTGGACCATCAGTGTAGCAGTGACTCATGCCCACTCAGTGTAGCAGTGACTACTGGCCCCCACTCAGTTTAGCAGTGACTCCTGGCCCACCTCAGTGACGCAGTGAACTCCTGGCCCACTCAGTGTAGAAGTGACTACTGGCCCACTCAGTGTAGCAGGGACTACTGGCCAACTCAGTGTAGCAGGGATACTGCCCACTCAGATGAAAGCAGTTTGGACTATGGCCATCAGTGAAGCAGTGACTACTGGCCCAATCAGTGTAGGCAGTGTCTACTGGCCCCACTCAGTGTAGCAGTGACTACTGGCCATCGTGTAGCGGGATTCCTGGCATCCCGTTGTAGCCGTGACTACGGCCAACTCAGTGTCGCAGTGACTCTGGCCACTCAGTGTACAGTGACTTAATGGCCCAAATCAGTGTAGCAGGTTACTCCTGGCCCACTCAGGAAAGAGTGACTCCGGGCCCACTCAGGGTCGCAGGGCACCGGCCACTCAGTGTAGCGGTGACTACTGGCCCCATCAGTGAGCAGTTGACTACCGGACCACTCAGTGTTAGCAGTGACTACTGGCCCACCAGTGAAGCAGTGACTAGCCCACTTCAGGGTAGCAAGTGACTAATGGCCAACTCAGTGTAGCAGTGACTACGGCCCACTCAGTGTAGCAGTGACTCAGGGCCCACTCAGTGTAGCAGGACTACCTGCCACTCAGGTTGTACGCAGTGACTCCTGGGCACTAAGTGTAAGCAAGTGGACTACCGGCCCCACTCAGGTAGCAGTGACTACTGGACCCCACTCAGTGTAGCCAGTGATACTGGCCCACTCAGTGTAGCAGTGAACTTACCGGCCACTAGTGTAGCAGGACTACCGGCCCACTCAGTGTAGCATGACTACGGCCCACTCCGTGTAGCAGTTGACTACCGGACCACTCAGTTGTAGCAGTGACTACCGGCCCATCAGGTAGCAGTGACTCCTGGCCCACTCAGTTAGCAGTGACTACCGGGCCACTCAGTGTTGTAGCGTGACTTACGGGCCCATCATGGAGCAGTGAACTTACTGGCCCAATCAGTTGTTGTAGCAGTCAAGTGACTACAGGGCCCACTCAGTGTAGCAGTGACACGGCCCACTCAGGTAGCCAGTGACTACGGGCCCCCACTCAGTGTAGCAGTGATGACTACTGGCCCAACCACTCAGTGTAGCAGTGACACTGGCCCACTCAGTGTAGCAGTGACTACTGGCCCACTCAGTGTAGCAGTGACTACTGGCCCACTCAGTGTAGCAGTGACTACTGGCCCACTCAGAGAATGACAGAATAATCCCTGACCCTCCTGTGACTGTACCCTCCATAGAATAATAGATTTAGAATTAAAATAATTCTAATTGTATGGTACCCTATGGGGAGAACCATATAATTACATATAGAATCACATTAAAGACATTTCATAGGATCTCTATGGGGAGAACCATAGAATTACATATAGAATCAAATTAAAGACATTTCATAGGATCTCTATGGGGAGAACCATATATTACATGTAGAATCAAAAAGACATTTCATAGGCTCTCTATGGGGAGAACCTAGAATTACATGTTGTAGAATCACATTAAACATTTCATAGGATCTCGAGGGGAGGAACCATAAATTAATATAGAATCACATTAAAGGAATTTCATAGGATCCTATGGAGAACAATAGAATACATATAGAATACATTAAAGGACATACATTTAAAGGATCTCTATGGGGGCGAACCATAGAATACATTATCGAATCAATTAAAAGACATTTCATGGATCTCTATGGGGGGGAGAAACCATATAATTTACATGTAGAATCAATATTAAATACATTTCATAGGATCTCTATGGGGGAGAACCATATAATACATTGTAGCATCACATTAAAAATACATTTCATAGGGATCTCTATCTCTTCTTTTTTTAGGGAGGGAGAACCATTAGAATACATGTAGAATTCAAAGATAAAAAGGACATTTCATAGGATCTATATGGGGAGAGAAACCATATATACAGGTAGAATCAATTAAATACATTTAATAGGATCTCTATGGGGAGACCATAGAATTAACGGTGAATCACATAAAAGACATTTTCATAGGATCTCTATGGGAGAACCATAGAATTACATATAAGAATCACAGAAAGACATTCATAGGACTCTATGGGAGAGAACCATAGCAATTAAGTCGAATCACAGTAAAGGACATTTCATAGGATCTCTAGTGGGAGAACCATAGAATTACATATAGAATCACATTAAAGAAATTTCATTAGGATTATATATGGGGAGCACCATAGAATACAATAGAATCACATATTAAAGACCTTTCATAGGGATCTCTATGGGGAGAACCATAGGAATTAATATAGAATCACATTAAAGACATATTCATCGGATCTCTATGGGGAGAACCATAGAATTCACCTGTTAGAATCACATTAAAGACATTTCATAGGATCTCTATGGGGAGAACCATAGAATTACATGTAGAATCACATTAAAGACATTTCATAGGATCTCTATGGGGAGAACCATAGAATTACATGTAGAATCACATTAAAAGACATTTCATAGGATCTCTATGGGGAGAACCATAGAATTACATGTAGAATCACATTAAAAGACATTTCATAGGATCTCTATGGGGAGAACCATAGAATTACATGTAGAATCACATTAAAAGACATTTCATAGGATATCTATGTTGACAGAACACACTACCCCCATTGTGGCATCACAACAGAACCTCTACAGACCACTACCATCATGTGACTACCCTGCAATAAATATAAATCATGTGACTACCCTGTAACGGGGAAGCAAATGAAGCTAGCCCGCTAGCCAGAGGCTAGTAGAAAATGTGCCAAACTATCACCGGCAGGCCAGTGAAATGTTGTCTTTCCAAGCGTCACATGGCCCAGAATTAGGACCTGAATTGTTCCCACGGCCAGTGCTCTAAATCCATGTGTGTGTGTGTAACTGTGTGAGTGTGTGTTTAGCTCTGTGTGAGTGTGTGTTTAACTCTGTGTGAGTGTGTGTTTAACTCTGTGTGAGTGTGTGTTTAACTCTGTGTGAGTGTGTGTTTAGCTCTGTGTGAGTGTGTGTGTGTGTGAGACACTCACGATGACACAGTTCTTCCCGATGTGTACGTAAGATCCAATCTGAGCAGCATTCACCACACAGTCCTCCTCGATGAACACATGGTCTCCGATGTGCAGCGGGAAGAAGGCCACTCTGAAGGGGGCAGAGGGCAGGGGTCAGGGGTCAACCTGTCTACTAAGAAGACCACAGACCTGCTACACTGGATGTTGAATGTTAACTGACAGAACTACAGTGGCCTTCGGAAAGTATTCAGACCCCTTGACTTTTTCCCACATTTTGTTACGTTACAGACTTATTCTAAAATGGATTTAAAAAATCCTCAGCAATCATATTCCATAATGACAAAGCAAAAACAGGTTTGTAGAAATTTTTGCACATTTATATATATATTTTATTGAATACCTTATTTACATAAGTATTCAGACCCTTTGCTATGATACTCGAAATTGAGCTCAGGTGCATCCTGTTTCCATTGATCATCCTTGATGTTTCTTCAACTTGATTGGAGTCCACCTGTGGTAAATTCAATTGATTGGACATGATTTGGAAAGGCACACACTTGTCTATATAAAGGTCCCACAGTTGGCAGTGCATGTCAGAGCAAAAACCAAGCCATGAGGTCGAAGGAATTGTCCATAGAGCTCAGAGACAGGATTGTGTCGAGGCACAGATCTGGGGAAGGGTACCAAAAAATGTCTGCAGCATTGAAGGTCCCCAAGAACACAGTGGCCTCCATCATTCTTAAATGGAAGACGTTTGGAACCACCAAGACTCTTCCTAGAGCTGGCCGCCAGGCCAAACTGAGTAATCGGGGCGCCATCCCTACGGTGAAGCATGGTGGTGGCAGCATCATGCTGTGGGGATGTTTTTCAGCTGCAGGGACTGGGAGACTAGTCAGGATCAAGGCAAAGATGAACGGCGCAAAGTACAGAGAGATCCTTAGATGAAAACCTGCTCCAGAGCGCTCAGGACCTCAGACTGGGGTGAAGGTTCACCCTCCAACAGGACAACGACTCTAAGCACACAGCCAAGACAACGCAGGAGTGGCTTCGGGACAAGTCTCTGAATGTCCTTGAGTGGCCCAGCCAGAACCCGGACTTGAACCCAATTTTAACATCTTTGGAGAAACCTGAAAATATCTCTGCAGCAACGCTCCCCATCCAACCTGACAGAGCTTGAGAGGATCTGCAGAGAAGAATGGGAGAAACTCCCCAAATACAGGTGTGCCAAGCTTGTAGCGTCATACCCAAGAAGACTCGATGCTGTAATCGCTGCCAAACGTGCTTCAACAAAGTACTGAGTAAAGGGTCTGAATACTTATGTAAATGTGATATTTCCGGTTGTTTTATTTTTAATAAATTAGCAAAAATTTCTAAGAACCTGTTTTTTGCTTTGTCATTAAGGGGGATTGTGTGTAGATTGATGATGCGGGAAAAAAAACTATTTATTCAGTTTTAGAATAAGGCTGTAACATAAAGTGGAAAAAGTCAAGGGGTCTGAATACTTTCCGAAGGCCACTGTATATCATGATTACTTGTATCAATTGGGTGGCCATTGTTTATCAAACTGTCATGACGTGCTGCAGCATGAGGCCTATCAGCAGAAACATCACCAGACCAACACATTCCTCTCTCTAGCTAGATCTATCAGCAGAAACATCACCAGACCAACACATTCCTCTCTCTAGCTAGATCTATCAGCAGAAAATCACCAGACCCAACACACTCATCTCTCTAGCTAGAATCTAAACAGAAGAAAACATCACAGCCGAACACTTTCTCTCTAGCAGATCTATCAGCATCTTTGAAACATCCCCAGACAACACAGTCCTCTCTCTAGCTAGATCTATCAGCAGAAAGAAACTCACCAGACAAACACATTCTCTCTCTAGTAGATCTTCTCAGCAGAAACATCAACCAGACCCAACACATTACTCTCTCTAGAGAGATATATAGCAGAAAAACATCACCAGACCAACATTCCTCTCTCTCGCTAGATCTATCAGCAGTAAAACATCACAGACCAAAACATCCTCTCTCTAGCTAGATCTAAACAGCAGAAACAATCACCAGCGCACAACACATTCCTCTCTCTAGCTAGATCTATCAGGGCCAAAAGAAACCATCACCGACCAACACATTCCTTCTCTAAGCTAGATATATCAGCAGAAACATCACCAGACCAACACATTCCTCTCTCTAGCTAGATCTATCAGCAGAAACATCACCAGACCAACACATTCCTCTCTCTAGCTAGATCTATCAGCAGAAAACATCACCAGACCAACACATTCCTCTCTCTAGCTAGAATCTACTCAGCAGAAAATACCCAACCAGACCAACACATCCTCTCTCTAGCTAGATATATCAGCAGATGAAAGAAACATCACCAGACCAAACATTCCTTCTCTAGTAGAATCTAACAGAAGAAGAAACATACCATACCAACACATTCTCTCTTTAGCTAATTATTCAGAAAAACATCACCAGACCAACACATTCCTCTCTCTAGCTAGATCTATCAGCAGAAAACATCACCAGACCAACACATTCCTCTCTCTAGCTAGATCTATCAGTAGAAACATCACCAGACCAACACATTCCTCTCTCTAGCTAGATCTATCAGAAGAAACATCCACCAGACCAAACACATCCTCTCTCTAGCTAGATCTAAACAGCAGAAAACATCCCAGACCAACACCTTCCTCCTCTAGCTTAGATCTATCAGCAGGAACATCACCAGACAACAATTCCTCTCTCTAGCTAGATCTATCAGTTAGAAAAATCACCAGACCCACAATCCTCTCTATAGCTAGATCTAACAGTAGAAACATCACCAGACCAAAAACACATTCCTCTTCTAGTAGATATCAGCAGGAGACAACATCACCAGGACCCAACAATTCCTCTCTCTAGCTAGATCTACAGCAGAAACATCACAAGACCAACACATTTCCTCTCTCTAGCCTAGATCTATCAGCAGAAAAACACACAAGACCAACACATTCCTCTCTCTAGCTAGATCTATCAGCAGACAGAAACATCACCAGACCAACACATTCCTCTCTCTAGCTAGATCTATCAGCAGAAACATCACCAGACCAACACATTCCTCTCTCTAGCTAGATCTATCAGCAGAAACATCACCAGACCAACAAATTCCTCTCTCTAGCTAGATCTAACAGCAGAAACATCACCAGACCAACACATTCCTCTCTCTAGCTAGATCTATCAGCAGAAACATCACCAGACCAACACATTCCTCTCTCTAGCTAGATCTAACAGCAGAAAACATCACCCAGAACAAACACAGTCCTCTCTATGCTTAGATCTATCAGCAGAAACATCACCGGACCACACATTTCCTCTCTCTAGCTAGATTCTAAACAGTAGAGAACCATCACCAGACCAACACCATCCTCTCTTAGCTAGATCTATCGCAGACAGAGAAACATCACAACGAACACATTAATCTCTCTAGCTAGATCTCTCAGCAGCAGAAAAACTCACCAGACCAAACACATTCCTCTCTCTAGCTAGCTCTTGCAGAAACATCCCAGACCAAACACATTCCTCTCTCTAGCAGATCTATTCAGCAGAAGAAAGAAACACACCAGGACCAAACAACATTCCTCTCTCTAGCTAGATCCTTCAGCAGAAACATCACCATACCAACCCATTCCTCTCTCTAGCTAGATCTATCAGCAGAAGAAACATCACCGACCAACAATCCCTCTCTATGAGCTAGATACTATCAGCGAAGAAAAGAAACATCACCAGGACCAACAATTCCTCTCTATAGCTAGATCTAACAGCAGAAACATCACCAGACCAACACATTCCTCTCTCTAGCTAGATCTAACAGCAGCAGAAACATCACCAGACCAACACATCCTCTCTCTAGCTAGATTATCAGCAAGAAACATCACAGACCGACACATTCCCCTATCTACTAAATCTAACAGCAGAACATCACCCAGACCAACACATCCTTCTCTAGCTAGATCTATCAGCAGTAGAAACATCACCAGACCAACAACATTCCTCTCTCTAGCTAGATCCTAACCGCAGAAAATCACCAGACCAAACACAATCCTCTCTCAGCCTAGATTAACAGCAGAAACATCACCAGACCAAAACATTCCTCTCTCTAGCAGATCTATCAGTGAAACATCACCAGACCACACATTCCTCTATCTAGCTAGAATATATCAGCAGAAAACATCACCCAGACCAACACATTCCTCTCTCTAGCTAAATCTAACAGCAGAAACAAACATCACCCGACACCAACACATTCCTCTCTCTAGATAGATTATCAGCAGGAACATAACCAGGAACCCAACACTTCCTCTTCTAGCTAGATCTATCAGTAGAAACATCAACAGACCAACACAATCCTCTCTTAGCTACGATCTAACAGTAGAAACATTAACCAGACCAAACATTCCCTTCTCTCTAGCTAGATCGATCAGCAGAAACATCACAAGACCAAAACACCATTCCTCTCTCTAGCTAGATCTATCAGCAGAAACATCACCAGACCAACACATTCCTCTCTCTAGCTAGATCTATCAGCAGAAACATCACCAGACCAACACATTCCTCTCTCTAGCTAGATCTATCAGCAGAAACATCACCAGACCAACACATTCCTCTCTCTAGCTAGATCTATCAGCAGAAACATCACCAGACCAACACATTCCTCTCTCTAGCTAGATCTATCAGCAGAAACATTACCAGACCAACACCAGACCAACACATTCCTATCTCTAGCTAGATCTATCAGCAGACCAGAACATCACCAGACCAACAAATTCCTCTCTCTAGTTAGATCTATCCAGCAGAAAACAGCACCAGACAACACATTCCTCATATATTAGCAGATCTATCAGCAGAAACATCACCAGACCAACACATTCCTCTCTCTAGCTAGATCTATCGCAGAAAAACATCACCAGACCCAACACATTCTCTCTCTAGCTAGATTCTAACGCAGAAACCTCACCAGACCAACAACTTCCTATCCTCTAGCTAGATCTATCAGCAAGAAGAAAAACATCACCAGACAACACAATCCCTCTCTGGCTAGATCTAACAGAGAAACATCACCAGAACAAACACATCCTTCTCTCGCTAGAGCTATCAGCAGGAAAACAATCACCAGACCAACACATTCCTCTCTCTAGCTAGATCTAACAGTAGAAACATCACCAGACCAACACATTCCTCTCTCTAGCTAGATCTATCAGCAGAAACATCACCAAACGAACACATTCCTCTCTCTAGCTAGATCTATCAGCGCAGAAGAAACAGCAACAGACCAACCACATTCCTCTCTTTCTCTAGCTAGATCATCAGCAGACAGAAACATCACCAGCAGACCACACTTCCTCTATCTAGCTAGATCTTCAGCAGAAAACATCACCAAGGAACCAACACATTTCCTCTCTCTAGCTAGATCATCAGCAGAAACATCACCATACCAAAACATCCTATCTCTAGATAGATCTATCAGCAGAAAACATACCAGACCAACACATCCACTCTCTCTAGCTAGGATTCATCAGCAGAAACATCCACCAGACCCAAACACATTCCTCTCTATAGATAGATTAACAGCAGAAACATCACCAGACCAACACATTCCTCTATATATCGACTAACGCAGCAGAAACATCACAGGACCAACACATTCCTCTCTCTAGCTAGATCTAACAGCAGGAAACATACCAGACCAACACCATCCTCTCTCTAGCTAGATCTATCAGCAGAACAGCACAGACAACACATTCTCTCTCTAGCTAGTAGATCTATCAGCAGTAGAAAAATCACCAGAACCAACACATTCCTTCTCTAGCTAGATCTAACAGCAGTTAGAACATCACCCGACCAACACATTCCTCTCTTTCTGCAGATCTATAGCAGAAGAAAAAATCACCAGACCGACCCACATTCCCCTCTCTAGCTAAAATCTAACAGCAGAGAAGAAAAATCACCCAGACCAACACATTCATCTCTCTAGTAGATCTATCAGCAGTAGTTAGAAAACATCCACCGAACCAACACATTCCTCTCTCTAGCTGATCTACAGCACGACAGAAAACATCACCAGACCAACACAATCCTCTCTCTAGCTAGATCTAACAGCAGAAACATCACCAGACCAACACATTCCTCTCTCTAGCTAGATCTAACAGCAGAAACATCACCAGACCAACACATTCCTCTCTCTAGCTAGATCTATCAGCAGAAACATCACCAGACCAACACAATCCTCTCTCTAGCTAGATCTATCAGCAGAAACATCACCAGACCAACACAATCCTCTCTCTAGCTAGATCTAACCGCAGAAACATCACCAGACCAACACATCCCTCTCTCTAGCTAGATGCACAGTTAAAGGGGAAATACATTTAAAAATCTAAATGTATATATTTTTCCAGACCTCAAAAATGGCCTTCTGATGTGATTTTATCATCGACTCAGAAAAAGAGGAGCAGCAGAACTCACTTACCCTTTGCTGAATTTTTTGAAGGGCGGTCGAATGACACTCCGGCTCTTCACAACACAGTGTCTGCCCACCCTGACGTTGGCCAGGTCTCCACGGATTATACAGTCATTCATTACTATAGTCTGGAAGAGACAGGGACAAACAGAGGGAGGGAGGGAGACAGGGAGGCAGACAGGGAGGCAGACAGGGAGGCAGACAGGGAGACACAGACAGGGAGGGAGGGAGACAGGGAGGCAGACAGGGTGACACAGACAGGGAGGCAGACAGACAGACAGACAGACAGGCAGACAGACAGGCAGACAGACAGGCAGACAGGGAGGCAGGGAGGCAGACAGGGAGGCAGACCACAAACAGACAGACAGGGAGGCAGGCAGACAAGACAGGTTGACAGGGTGACAGACAGGGAGGGAGACAGACAGGGAGGGAGGGAAAAGACAGGAGGGAGGGGGGAATTGGTGGACACCAGACAGACAGACAGCAGAAAGACAGACAGACAGACGACAGACAGACAGGACAGACAGACAGGGGGGAGGAAGACAGGAGGAGGGAGGGGTGACACAGGACAGACAGGACAGAACAGACGACAGGCCAACAGACAGACAGGTGGGACCAGACAGACAGACAGGGGGGGGGGGGGGGGGGGGACACACAGACAGGGAGGGAGACAGGGAGGGAGGGGGGAGGGGGTGACAAAGGACAGGGAGGGAGACAGACAGACAGACAGACAGACAGACAGACAGACAGACAGACAGACAGGCAGGCAGGCAGGGAGACAGGGAGGGAGACAGTTATTGTCATATCTTAAGGAGAATTGTGAATGTAAGGAATAAAGCACCAAACTGGCCCATCTCATGGGTATTACTGTATAAGTGATGTAAGGAATAAAGCATCAACTGGCCATCTCATAGTGTATTACCTATATAGTGAATGTAAGGAATAATAAAGCATCAATGGCCCATCTCATCGTGTCCCAACCTGTATAGGAAGTAAGGAATAAAGCACCACAGGCCCATCTCATCGTGTTGACCTGATAGCTGAATGAAGGAATAAAGCATCAACTGGCCCATATAATAGTGTTATACCTGTATAGGACATGTAAGAATTGAAAGCATCCACTGCCCATCTCATGTATATTTACCTGTATAGTGAATGTAAGGATTAAAGCATTCAAAAGGCCCATCTCATGGTTGTAGTACCTGTAAGGAAGGTAAGGAAATAAAGCTTCAACTGCGCCCATCTATAGTGAATACCTGTATAGTGAATGTAAGGAATAAAGCACAACTGGCCATTCTCATAGGTATTACTGTTATAGTGATGTAAGGAATAAAGCACCCAACTGGCCCATATCTATGGTTATTACCTGTTGTGAATGTAAGGAATTAAAGCATCAAGGCCCATCTCATATTGGATTACCTGTATATGTGAATGTAAGGAATAAAAAGCATCAACGGCCCATTCATAGTAATTACCTGTATAGTTGATGTCAGGAATTAAAGCATTAACTGGGGCCCATTCTCATAGTGTATTACCTGTATAGTGAAGTAGGAATTAAAGCACCAAACTGGACCCATCTACATAGTATATTACTGTATAGGGAAATGTAAGGAAATAAGCATAAACTGGCCCATCTATAGGAGTACTGAGAGAGTGAATGTAAGGAATAAAGCATCAACTGGCCCATCTCATAGTGTATTACCTGTATAGTGAATGTAAGGAATAAAGCATCAACTGGCCCATCTCATAGTGTATACCTGTTATAGTGAATGTAAGGAATAAGCACCAACTGCCATCTATAGTGTAAATACCTGTATAGTCGAATGTAAGAATAAAGCATCAACTGCCCATATATAGTGTATTACCTGTATAGTGAATGTAAGGAATTAAAAGGCACCAACTGGCCCATCTCATATGTATTCTGTAGACGTGAATGTGTAAGGAATAAAGCATCAATGGACCCATCTAATAGTGTATACCGTATATAGTGAATGTAAAGGAATAAACGCATCAACTGGCCCATTCTCATAGTGTATTACCTGTATAGTGCATGTAAGGAATAAAGGCATCAACTGGCCCATACTCATAGTGTATTACATGATAGTGAATGGAAGAATATAAAGCATCAACTGGCCCATATCATAGTGTATTACCGGTCTAGTGAATGTACGGAATAAAGCATCAATGGCCCATCCAGGTTATTACCTGTAATAGTGAATGTAAGGGAATAAAGCCTCAGGGGCCATCTCATAGTGTATTACCTGTATAGTGAATGTAAGGAATAAAGCATCAACTGGCCCATCTCATAGTGTATTACCTGTATAGGGAATGTAAGGAATAAAGCATCAACTGGCCCATCTCATAGTGTATTACCTGGATTGTGATTGTAAGAATATAAACGGCATCAACTGACCATCTCCTAGGTATTACATGTATTGTGAATGAAGGAATAAAGCATTCAACTGGCCATCTCATAGGTATTACTGTATAGGAATGTATGGAATAAAAGCACATCAACGGCCCATCTCATAGTGATACCTGTAGTGAAAAAAATGTATTGGAATAAAGAATCAATGGCCACATCTCATAGTGTATTTACTGTAGTAGTGAAGGTAAGGAATAAAGGCATCAACTGGCCCATCTCATAGGTATACCTGTATATAGTGAATGTAAGGAAAAAAGCATCAACTGGGCCCATCTAATAGTGATACTGTATAGGAAGGTAAGGATAAAGCATCAAAGGCCCATCTCATAGTGTATTACGTATAGTGAATGTAAGAATAAAGCAATCAACTGGCCCACTCATAGTAGTGTATACCTGTTATAGGGGAAGTAAGGAATAAAAGCATCAATGGCCCCCATCTAATAGTGGATTAACTGTACTCTGAGTGGGCAGTGATCTAAGGCAATGCATAGCCAAGTGAATAACTGTCTGTCACTAGAGATCTGGTTCGAATCCAGGATCTGTCGCCGCCGGCGGGACCGGGGACTCATGGGCGGCGCACAATTGCCCCAGCTCGTCCAGGGTGGGAGGGAATGGCCGGAAGGGATGTAGCTCAGTTGATAGAGAATGGCGTTTGCAACGCAAGGGTTGGGGTTCGTTTGCCCACGGGGGGGCAGTAATAAAAAAAATATGTATATTCACTAACTGTAAGTCGCTCTGGATAAGAGCGTCTGCTAAATGACTAAAATGTAAATGTAATGTATAGTGAATGTAAGGAATAAAGCACCAACTGGCCCATCTCATAGTGTATTACCTGTATAGTGAATGTAAGGAATAAAGCACCAACTGGCCCATCTCATAGTGTATTACCTGTATAGTGAATGTAAGGAATAAAGCACCAACTGGCCCATCTCATGGTGTACCACCTGTTTGCTTGTCGTTACTTACTTTGCCGTTGAGGACGATGTTCTGACTGCCGCACAGTACCGACTGCCTGCTCACTTTGTTACCAGAAGCCTGAGAGGGAGAGGCCAATGCTGATCAGTTGGTATAACGGTACCGACTTAGCTACAAGTTTACAACACCGCTTGATGCTAACTGTAATCGGTGCTTTGTCTCAAGAAATGGTCTGACTACAATTCAGCTGGCTAGCTAGCTAGCAACGATGGTTCAATGCATTGACTGTGTACTCTACACCTGAATATACTAAAACATTAAGAACACCTTCTCTTTCCATGACGTAGACTGACCAGGTGAACCCAGGTGAAAGCTATGATCCCTTATTGATGTCACTTGTTAAATCCACTTCAATCAGTGTAGATGAAGGGGAGGAGACGGGTTAAAGAAGGGTTTTTGAGACAATTGAGACATGGATTGTGTATGTGTGCCATTCAGAGGGTGAATGGGCAAGACAAAAGATTGAAGTGCCTTTGAACGGGGTATGGTAGTAGGTGCCAGGTGCACCGGTTTGTGCCAAGAACTGCAACGCTGCTGGGTTTTTCACGCTCAACAGTTTCCCCTGTGTATCAAGAATGGTCCACCACCCAAAGGACATCCAGCCAACTTGACACAACTGTTGGAAGCATTGGAGTCAACATGGGCCAGCATCCCTGTGGAAGGCTTTTGACTCTAGTAGAGTTCATGCCCCGACGAATTGAGGCTGTTATAAGGTCAAAAGTGGGGGGGGGGTGCAACTCAATTTTAGGAAGGTGTTCCTAATGTTTGGTATACTCAGTGTAAATTCAACTAAACTAAACGTTAGCTAGCTAGCTAATCGTTAACGTTATCAAGCCAAATAAACACCGAATAGAAGCTTGCTACAGAATATTACCCGTTTCAATGTACTTCCGCCCTTGTTGTACAGTACTCTCACACAACTCCATTATTGTAAAAATAATAATAATAAATGTTGTACAGAAAACGAGTTGATGTAGATTGTGTTGCTCTGCTGTCAACCGCTCCCTTCAGTACCGTGAATGGTGTTTTCAGACCATACTAGCAGGGCACTACATCATCGATGATGATGGCTAGCATATGCTCACAAATAAAAAGTATATTCAATGAAAATACAAAAATATGTGAGTTAAAGAAGTAACATCATTGTTAATGATCGACGAAATTGAAATGTTTTTTTTGTTTCGGGTGATTAGTCATGTCTACGCATATAATGTAGTACCTAGATCGGGCTACCCGATTCGACAAATTCAACCAAAGTCCAAAAAATTTACATCATTCCAATTTAATTAAATAAGAAAACATACAGGAAAGCATTATACTGACGTTATAGTGAATAAAGAAAAAAACACAACAATATTAAATATCGGCGCTATTTCATAATAACCAGTGCGCACCCTCACATTTGACCTCCATTTCCCTCCCAGACGTGTTTGCTTTGCACCCTGGGATTGATCGGTATCTTCTCAATCATGGCGTCCCGTGTCCTAGCGCAGTGTGTCCGCCAGCTCGCCCGGCCTTCTGCGAGGCTCTCGTCGGGCAACGTTGCAGTGAGAGCCGCCGCCGCCGCCCCGGTCCCGGTCCTGTCCAACCCCCGGTCATTCTCCTCCATTGGCAGCAGTCAGCGGACACGGTGGATCCAACAAACCCGGGTCAGTCTTTGAATAACATTGAACCCACTCGGGTCGCTGCTGCTGTGGCCTAGCAGTACTGGTTTTGCACATTGACCTACCAGTGCCTTTCCGACCAAATCGGTTAACTAGTGATAGCTAGCTAGTGGCCTGTCACTGTGCACGGCCAAGGTCTTACAACTGGGTCACAATTGTCTAATTCAACCAAACTGTCTCTGAAAAGTGCCTAGTTGGAGATATTACATTACAAAACAACCGACCGTGTCTCACGCGTTAGCCTAAGCAAGTTAACAGCTAGCTTGCGCTAATTGACCTGTAATCGTTTAGGTACTCGGCTAGCTAGTTGAGTACAATCAAAAGATACTTTTATGTTCAACTATTCATCTGTGGTACAGTCAAGTACTGTACTGTTAACCTAGCTTACTAGCTAGCTAGTACGTTATCAAGTGTGTACTAGCTAGATGAGTCGATTGACACATTTTTAATTTAAACCAAAGCAAATGTGTAGTTCCTAGCTATTATCAATGCCTGGGGTTGTGTGACTGGACGATACATGCATGGCTTGTGCAACACCACTGCACTACATACAATGCGGTGGACATCTGTAACATTAGTTAGCTAGCTAGCTATTACCTCTAGGCTTGAACTTCACTGCTTGATGGTCGAAAGGGTGCATTATGCTGAAGTGTTGTCAGTAAAGCTGGCATCGACAAGTGAATGACCTCTAAACCCATCCCTGTTTCCCCTTCCTCCTTCCTCGCTTTCTTCTTGTCTCTCTAGATCTCTAGCTCAGTGGGGTTGTTGTGCAGACAGTATGGAGACCTGCCCCCCCTCACCATTGAGACCATTAAAGAGCGCGTCATGTACGTCCTCAAGCTCTACGACAAGATCAACCCAGAGAAGGTAAGGACAGACCGAGGCACCGGTGGCTCGTTTGAGAGTAGGAATACCGAGGGGGGGTGTGATCATTAGTCCAAACAGTTGAGTTTTCCAATGAAAACAAAGAGTTTCTATTGGACAAATTCCCTCTTGTTTCGTTCCATCCGCTACAGCACGGTTCCGTTTGGTGTCTAGTGAATTACACCCCAGATATCTAGGATCAGTTTGACTTTTCAGACAACATCAACGCTCCTTATCTGAGGCAGCTGGACAGCAAGTCTCCTTTGAGGCCCAAAAGCACCTGGGCATGTATTACATTTACATTTTAGTCATTTAGCAGACGCTCTTATCCAGAGCGACTTACAGTTAGTGATTTTTTTTTATTAATTTTTTATACTGGCCCCCGTGGGATCGAACCCACAACCCTGGCGTTGCAAACGCCATGCTCTATCAACTGAGCTACATCCCTGCCGGCCATTCCCTCCCCTACCCTGGACGACGCTGGGCCAATTGTGCGCCGCCCCATGGGGTCTCCCGGTCGCGGCCGGCTGCGACAGAGCCTGGACTCGAACCAGGATCTCTAGTGGCACAGTTAGCACTGCGTTGCAGTGCCTTAGACCACTGCGCCACTCAGGAGTATTCATAAAGTATATTATATTTAAGTGATAATTCCCCGAGAAGAGATGCCTTTTGAGAGGACATTATCGCCTTTATACATCAGGTTACCGACATATTCAAATAATAATGATTGACATATTTTCATCAAAAAAAACTTTATTTTGATTAATTTATTCATACTATTTCATTCTTCCACAAGATATAGTCCCGACACAAATCTAGGGTTGCTACCCAAGCCGGCTGGTCGTTCGTGCTATCGGTTCGGTTGCCAGAGACGCGACCCAGTCGCTCAGTCTTTTTGTTCTGTATCTATGGACGTGACCCAGTCGCTCAGTCTTTTTGTTCTGTATCTATGGACGCGACCCAGTCGTTCAGTCTTTTAGTTCTGTATCTATGGACGTGACCCAGTCGTTCTGTATCTATGGACGCGACCCAGTCGTTCAGTCTTTTTGTTCTGTATCTATGGACGCGACCCAGTCGTTCAGTCTTTTTGTTCTGTATCTATGGACGCGACCCAGTCGTTCGTTCTAAATGTTCCATTGCCATACTGGCTGGCAACGTTCTTATCCCTTTCTTGCTAGCTAGCCAACTACGGCTAACTTAGTCACGTCAAAAAGTGCAGTCAGAATAACAGCAAAGTAGCTGTGTTTGTTTAAGCTGTTTTCTAGTGACATTTATTTGTATGTATCCATAACAATGAGCTAATGAGGCGCGATTTCACCCTGGCATAGAAAATGTGCTCGCTGGTCAGGACACTGTTGTTCAGAGGAGCTGGCCAACAACACAGCTAACACAATCACTTCAAACTGAAGCTGGAAAGACTGCAAACTACAGTAGCTGCACTTTGTTTCGTTTGACCTTTTTTCAATTTACATTTCTTTTTAAATATCCATAAAAATGATGCCCGCTGATTCATGATTTCGACTGGCTGAGAAACTCTGCCTCCCCTTTCTGTCTCGTCCACGACTCCCGACACGTTCATTACTATGGGACAGTTGGAGATCAAATTTGAAGATTGTAACAATGTTGCAAATGTCGGAGAGACAGACAGCCAGGTTTATACAAATATCCGCTGTTGAAAGCTAAATGTTAGTCTAAAAGAAATGTGAGATAATGTCTAGATGCTTTTTATAGTGGAGTTCAAGTTTATAAATTGCCTGGCTGGGCTGATGAGACAGTGGATTGGGCAGTCAGATAATAATAATAATATGCCATTTAGCAGACGCTTTTATCCAAAGCGACTTACAGTCATGCGTGCATACATTTTTTGTGTATGGGTGGTCCCGGGGAATCGAACCCACTACAAGATGGAACAGAGTAAATAGGCATTTTAACGTCATAGATTTAGCCGGCGGTAACTTGTGGAATAGACATCGGCCGGAATGCGCTTTTAACCAATCAGCTTTCAGGATTAGACCCACCCGTTGTATAAATACAAAAGCATGTGGAGACCCCCTTCAAATTAGTGGATTCGGCTATTTCAGCCACACCCGTTGCTGACAGGTGTCTAAAATCGAGCACACAGCCATGCAATCTCCATAGACAAACCCAACCTCCTCTGATCCATCAACCAGCCCCCTGTGTGTGTTCCAACCTCCTCTGATCCATCAACCAGCCCCCTGTGTGTGTTCCAACCTCCTCTGATCCATCAACCAGCCCCCTGTGTGTGTTCCAACCTCCTCTGATCCATCAACCAGCCCCCTGTGTGTGTTCTAACCTCCTCTGATCCATCAACCAGCCCCCTGTGTGTGTTCTAACCTCCTCTGATCCATCAACCAGCCCCCTGTGTGTGTTCTAACCTCCTCTGATCCATCAACCAGCCCCCTGTGTGTGTGTGTAATCTATATGTACCACCTGCCTCTATCCTCAGCTGGTGACGTCGTCCCACTTCCTGAAGGACCTGGGGTTAGACAGCTTGGACCAGGTGGAGATCATCATGGCCATGGAGGATGAGTTTGGTGAGTCTCCCTGGGGGTCTGTCTGTCCATCTTTCTCTCTCTCTGTCTGTCTGTTGGTCTGTCTCTCCCTGTCTGTCTCCCTGCTGGTCCACCAGTTGATTATAATAGAAATGTCCGTTCTAGACTAGTCGTTCTGTTTCCATGACATGAACTTAGATTTCTGGATGAACTATCCCCTTTTCCACTTCCTACCTACAGCCTATATACAACTATTGGTTAATACCGCTGGGTTAACGTGTGTGTGTGGTGTGTGTTAACGTGTGTGGTGTGTGTGTGTGTTAACGTGTGTGTGTGTGTTAACGTGTGTGTGTGTGTTAACGTGTGTGTGTGTGTGTTAACGTGTGTGTGTGTGTTAACGTGTGTGTGTGTGTGTGTGTGTGTGTGTGTTAACGTGTGTGTGTTAACGTGTGTGTGTGTGTGTGTGTTAATGTGTGTGTGTGTGTGTGTGTGTGTGTGTGTTCCTGCTACAGGGTTTGAGATCCCAGACGCGGAGGCAGAGAAGCTGATGTCTCCTCAGGATATCGTCCAGTACATCGCCGACAAGAAGGACGTGTATGAATAGAACCAAGCTAGGATTACTAGCGCACTCAGAGTGAGTGTCCACTCCGCCTTTTCCCCATGTCGTTGAGAAGGGAGAAGTGTAACGCTCGCTCACCATAAAATAAAACTAAAACTACATTATTTTATTTAAACAACTATTAAAAGCTTTGTGTTTCGGCCTTCATCAGAACCATGTCATTAGTCTCCAATGACGTGTATATATATCCTGAATTGCTGATGCTATGTTTTGACCATGAAGAGACTTTGAAGCCAGCAGGTCGGCCATATTGCCACTCCTCAGTAGAAGCAGTCCTCCGTAGGAATGAATGGAATTCTACAGTATTTCATTTGAAATGTTTTGTATTTCTGCATTTAAGATGTGTTTTGTTGTTGTAGCGAGGACAGTAATATTAGTACTTTCAAAAAAATATTATACTTTAAGGAAAATATTTTGTTCATTTGTTTAGCGCACATAGTATAATTTAAAAATAATGCATTAAGGCGTCTGTAATACAATTAAAATGTAAGACATTACAGTAAATGCATTTCTATAACTTCCAAAGTGTTTGTTTTTTTACGATGTGGGAGAGCCAAGATGTAGACGCGGTGGCTTCAACACAGCGCCCCCTATCAGTCACCGAGTGCAGTAGTTCCCAAAACTCTGTGGTGCGCCCCCTAGAGGGGGAGGTAGGGAGGTGCGGGCCTCAGTCAGCCTTTCAACTTACTCTTTGAGTGTGTCCAGATCAACTTGCCCGTGTCAGCTAACATTTCTTTGGCTTAGGTTTTTGTAGCCCATAGGTTTTTGTTGTAATGTTCGGGTCAAATCACGTGAATACACATCTCAGACGTGACAAAACGTGTATATAGGATTACAAGAAAATGATCTTTTAAACCGGAAACGTTTTATCTCCGCCAACAAAGAGGGGTGTGAACAGTTTGTCATGAACAGTGCTTGTGGCCCATAGAAATAGACCTGGCGTAGGGGGGGAGGGGGATGTTTCCCCCTGCTGGAAGGGGGGCCTGGGGATGTTCCCCCTGCTGGAAGGGTGGGGGATGTTCCCCCTGCTGGAAGGGGTGGGGGGGATGTTCCCCTGCTGGAAGGGGGGCCTGGGGTGGGGGATGTTCCCCCTGCTGGAAGGGGTGGGGGGGATGTTCCCCCGCTGGAAGGGGGGCCTGGGGTGGGGGATGTTCCCCCTGCTGGAAGGGGTGGGGGATGTTCCCCTGCTGGAAGGGGTGGGGGGATGTTCCCCTGCTGGAAGGGGGGCCTGGGGTGGGGGATGTTCCCCCTGCTGGAAGGGGGGGGCCTGAGTGAAACAGTTAGGGAACCCCTTCTCTAGTGTATATACATAAATCAGTTAGCCTCCCCGTGTCATTACCGTTTCAGACGGAAATCAATCCAACACAGATTAGTGACCTGCGCGCAGTGATGGACTTTTAAAAAGGCCGTTTCCATAGACGTTCGCAGAAATCACGTTCGCTGCAAACGCTGCAGATGCCTCGAGCAGAAATGACCTGCAGCAGTCAACCGCAGTGCACAGGCGGTTTCCTCTGGGGTAGTCAGTCAACCGCAGTGCACAGGCGGTTTTCTCTGGGGTAGTTTGAATCCCTGCCTTTTATTAACTGGTCTAAAACATAGAATCAGCTTCTACTTCATCACATTAAAAACCACGTTTATTAAATTAAGCTGTTCCTGCATCTGTGTTTACTGAGGTGGAACTTCCTGCTTGTTGTTCCTGTGTTTACTGAGGTGGAACTTCCTGTTTCTGCTCCTCACAGGAAGTCCTGATGATGCCGTCTGACTGGCTGGGCTGGGCAGCGTCAAATCCCACTTCTCTTCTTCCTGTCCTCTCTGTGGCATCAGATGCATTGTCTTGTGTTTTCCGCTGTATTTAATGAAAATGTGTTTTCTCCGGAGTTTGGGGAGATGGAAATAAAATAAAGATCACTTTGTGGTTGGACTCTTGTTGTACAGCGCCACCTTGAGGTTCATGGAGTTCCCTCAGTCACCCCTAAAGCCCAACAGGATGGGTAAAGGTGGGTCAGAAATATTTACATTTTAGTCATTTAGCAGACTTACAGTTAGTGGGGGGAAAGACTCCTGGGTCTGTCTCAACGAGGCCCTCAATACTGTATGTCTCAATAAAGGGGCAGTGCAACAACAACAAAAAGATTTTCCCTGCGTTTTACGATAAAGCTGCAATATAACTTTTTGAGTGACCCAAAAACAAATTCACATAGAAATATGAGTTATAGATCTGTCATGGTCATTGAACGCAAGTCTAAGAAGCGGTAGATCTGTTCTATGTGCTCTATTTCTATGCTTCCCGTTCTTAAGTTTTTTCCGGGTTATGGACAATATATTTCACAGTGATTTAGATGGTACAATGATTCTCTACACTATACTTGCTTGTTTTTGTCACATACACTGAAATTAGGCGTACTAATAGAATTTTAGCAACCAGGAAATGCTGGAGTGATTTCTGAAGAGTATATCTTTAAGAACACCTTCCTAATATTGAGTCTCCCCCCATCGATGATGTAGTGCCCTGCTAGTATGGTCTGAAAACCCATTCACGGTACTGAAGGGAGCGGTTGACAGCAGAGCAACACAATCTACATCAACTCGTTTTCTGTACAACATTATTATTATTTATTTTTACAATCATGGAGTTGTGTGAGATACTGTACAACAAGGCGGAGTACATTGAAACGGTAATCTTCTGTAGCAAGCTTCTATTCGGTGTTTATTTGGCTTGATAACGTTAACGATTAGCTAGCTATTAGTTCGTTGAATTTACACTGAGTATACCAAACATTAGGAACACCTTCCTAAAATTGAGTTGCACCCCCCCCCACTTTTGACCTTATAACAGCCTCAATTCGTCGGGGCATGAACTCTACTAGAGTCAAAAGCCTTCCACAGGGATGCTGGCCCATGTTGACTCCAATGCTTCCCACAGTTGTGTCAAGTTGGCTGGATGTCCTTTGGGTGGTGGACCATTCTTGATACACAGGGGAAACTGTTGAGCGTGAAAAACCCAGCAGCGTTGCAGTTCTTGACACAAACCGGTGCGCCTGGCACCTACGACCATACCCCGTTCAAAGGCACTTCAATCTTTTGTCTTGCCCATTCACCCTCTGAATGGCACACATACACAATCCATGTCTCAAGGCTTAAAAACCCTTCAACCTCGATCATGTCACCAGAATACGACCCTCAATATTTATTGAAAAGGAGCATCAAGCTCATCACCGTGGCACTTTCACTACCCTGTGAAGTTCATAACTTATTTCATCTGTAGCCTGATAAACTGCATGCTGTCCCAACGAGTCGTAGTGGAAAAAAACACACACCATATAATCTCGTGACTCCAAAGTTTACTTAGAAATTAAGGTTATAACACTGCCTTTTATCACGGTTATGTTTAGACAAAAAAATATCCCACCATGCCGAACGAACAAATGATCTGTCGGCGTTTATAAAATTGTACCGAAACTTCCTGTTTCCATCACTGCTGTTGTGATTAGTATTATTTTATTTTTTTATTCGGTATGACTTTACGCGCATAAAAACTGTGGATGGAAACGTGGTCAGTAAGGTACTTAATTTATCCAGAAATGATTTGATATTACGATTTTTTTAAAGGCTGCATTGGACCTTTATGAACAATGGAACCCCCAGTATGGGGAAAAA